>CM060846.1:256053011-256538011 GCA_030762175.1 Metallyticus violacea | reverse complement strand
GGTTTACTTAATAATACGACGAACTTGCTGTCGTTGATGGTATTACAATATGTACATTTGACTCATCCAATGAAATATACAGCTCCAGGTTCATGTTTCTCTAACATAAAAAGAAATTTATAACTACAAGAAACTCTGTAATAAAATGTTGTGTTTAATTAATTAAGAAAAGAGTAGGCATATAAAATTAATGAGAGGTAGTGTAAGGGAAAACCAGGAAAAAGCGTAAAGCAGGTTCATAATATTTGCACATAATGTCACTTTCAGGTTACCAAGTTACACAGTTATCCAGTAAAGGATAGGCGTGCATTGTATGTGTAATAAATGTGCATACTGAAGCGACGAGTATAAGAATTAATAAAAATAAAAGGTTCTAAATTAATGTATAAATTGTGGATTATATTGGATTGGATTTTTAGGATCCGAGGAGAATATTTCGGTACTTCAGACTTGCTCAAGGGCTGGTTATTTAGGCGTAAGTCCCCAGTGGAGGTGCCTCCAGAAGGAAAGGGTGAAGAGAGGGAGGCACCGGGAAATCCGGTTCCACACGAAAGGTGAAGCACGGACATGACTGGGTAGAAGCATTTCCAAATGCAAGCCATCGTCACACCACTTCAGCCCACCTCACACTGGCACTTTCGACTCTGAAACACAGTGTCGCCAACTGATTGTCCTGTGATGTCAGCATTCAGGGCTTTTCTACTCACAATATAAAGAATGCATATTTAGGGCACTGACTGGCATTGCATTGCTCTGATCACAATACATGTGTCTGTGATGACACAGTTCAGTGGCGGTATTCACATACATCTGTAATATATCATGGGTAAATATTATTTTGTTAAGCGTGAATTATTTATGTATATTTTGAAAGTTTTTATTTACTATTACAAATGATACGATTATAAATGATTTCATTATATTGCCAAATAAATGTGCTCTAATGCTATATGTTATGTGACACAGAGTTATTTCTTTTAAAACAGTTCATATCAATGTCACATATTAAATTTTCATTTGCAAAGTTTGTGATGTGACAATAAATAATTAAATTAAATAATTAATTACATATGTTTAATTTGTATCAAAATTTCATTACTGTTTAATGCAAAGTCTTTACTTTTACCTGCATATGATTATGTTATATTCCTTTGTTTCATTAATGTTTTATTTATAACATTATATCCCTATGAACTCAAAACCAGAAAATGCTGTAGAAATTATTTTTAACAAATTAAAACTTATCTGAATATAAATATTATTACAGGAAACAAATAAATACAAATATTAACATAAAACATATTAATTGGAATATTAACAAATCTCAAAACTGTAGGTATTTTGTATAAATATACACAGCTTTATAACACGTTATTTATTAACATAAATTACTGAATTGCTGGTCATCATTTGTAACATTAGAATGTGTTCTGACAAACAAATCCATAAAAATTTAAGCATGTACAAACTTTTGCAAATAAATAAGAATGGAAAATGAAAGTTACTTTTATAACAGTAAACAGTAAAGTTTTAGGAAAATGAATGACCGTTTCAGTAAATTAGGAAAAAAATAATAACAAAATTGAATAGTTAGTACAGACCCAGAAGATGGTACTTGTACCATACTCCGTACATAACAAAATGCTTCCCACATAAGCAAAAATGCTCGTGTTGATGACTTCACACTAAGAGTATCTTCATCAGTCATTGCTGTTTAACAACCATAAACACTGCAGGGGAAAGTACTTGAGCAAATACGAACCACTGACGCATAAACACTCAACTCTCTGTATGAGTGCTGCCACTGCCGGCTGAATGCCTGACAAATCAAATCGCGCAATATGGGAGTTGGCAGACACTGATGTAATGAATTGAGATGATAAAAAGGAGCGGAAATTTTGTGGAAAGGAACCCCCTATCCCAGCACTCGCCTATTCAACTAGGGAAACCAGGAATAAAATCCAAGGTCTCGATGGCCGGCCCCTACATGGCTACCCAGACCGTTATGGGTATATGGTATGGTTAAGACAGATATGATGTTCTTGTCAGACTATGTGCATTTTCCAGTATCTCAGCAATAAATTTATGTTTTGGGTTGCGTAAAGCACTGAACCAATACAATTATCTCATTGAAAGTATAATAACTGTGTTAAAGTGCAATACAACAATATGAAGCAAAGCAAGGCAGTTGTGTATGACATACATCTTTAAGTAAAGTGCAATGTAAACTACGGGAGAAATTGCCTTGTTATTTACGTTTCTACTGCTCCACGTGGCCGCGCCAGTACGCTGTTGCCACTGGCTGTCCATCTCCAGCGCCTGCACTCCAAAGTCATCACCATGTTCTTCTTCTTCTTCTTCTTCTTCCTGCTGCTCTTCTCTGTTGTTTTCCAATTCCATTTCATTATGTTCACTATCACTGCCACCGCCACGGGTGGCCGAGGTCGTTAAGGCACGGACTCGTGAGCGGGAGGTCTGCGGTTCGAATCCCGCCAGGACCGTCCTCCCTGACTGGGGTTTTTTCCAGGTTTTCCTCAGTCTTCATAACTGGCAAATGCCGGGGAGGTACCTAAACTTAGGCCTGGAACGCTTCCTTCCTTCAAAAAAAAAAAAAATATCCTTTCCCAATTTATCATTTCATCTCATGTATTATCAGTGTCCACCGCCTGTGGTGCCTCAGTAGTAAAAACGGGCGTTAAACACTACTCAAAAAAAAAAACTATCACTGCCACTGGAATAACTGGAGTGAACCAAGTTAATAACAAAACGTTCCACCACTTCTTCTAGGATGTCTTCATCTTTCTGAACATTCTCTAGCACACTTAACGCAAGTTCCACTACTTTTTCCCACTTCTCACTCGTTACTACATCCATTCCCTTCCTATACCTCACTAAAGGCTACTTATTATTTGAACTAGTATAAAACTTTAATTATGCCCACATCACTTCGAATGGCAATGGGAAGAGGGCAGGCGTACTACGTGATGACCTTTCTTCTTAGCAAGCTGATCTATGACGTATCTCGGAAATTGGGGCTTCAGCTCCATTTTCTTCAGTTCGGATTCATTTCTGCCAGTTTATTTATGAACCTGTACATTTCTTTCTTCTTCCCAGTCAATCAATCTATCTGTTTTTTGCGTGGGCATCGTAGGAGCTCTATCAATTACTTCCGGATTATATGATGCATTGTCCATTACAATTACAGAAGGGCAGGTTAGATTGGTAAACAGCTGATCCTCAAACCACTTCCTAAAGCGACTACAATCCATTTCCTCATGGAGTCCAGTGTTTTCCTGGATATGCACAGTATCAGAGAAGTTGGGACAAACCCGACTGAACTTCTAGAATGAGTTAAGATAAGTGTACCTCCCTTACCTGCCATTTTCGGGATAGACCCTGCGGCAGCGTGATCTGTCCCGCCTTTATACGGAGTGTGGCTCGTTTTAACCCATGTTTCATCAAGCCAAATAACAGAGGTTAAGTACATCTCCCATAAGCTTCTTAAAAATCTGCATAGATTTTTCGGCGTAAAAATCTTAAGCATGACTTCCTTCGCAAGGGAAGTAAAGCCATGAAACCCTTGTCGTGGATTTGCGGCATTTAAATTAACCTCAAGCCTGAAAGAACAGGACCCGGGGCAAAATTTATCAATCATTTCATGACTTGAAGTAAATGGGACACCGATGACCTGAGCTGATAAAGAGCGTCCTTAAATAAACCGAATAAATAAATAAAGGAATAAATAAATAATAATGTATGAACGTATAAAATGTATAGTAAAAGCCAAAATTCCTTACCATAATTGGTAGAAACTGCCCTACAAGGGGATATTGAGGTAAAATCTTAAAAATTTAAAGGTAATCAGGGAGAACAATAGTACTCATCTTCAGGGAATGCAAGAAAGGGATTTAAAAATCCACAGGGACCACAGAACTAAGGAGAAGTTCCCATACAGCTCCACTGCCTGTTTCCCTGCTTGCAAATAAGTGCATCATGGCCACGCCACTGGCAGTTACCACAATGTGTTAGGCTGCAGTTGAGAGGACGTGAAGTCCCATCAGGTCACATGGATTTGTTGCAAGAAGTTTGTGATAGTAGAGTTCCAACTGTTAAGAATGGTAAGGAGTAATGGATTTGTCGCGTGAGGTTGGTGAACCAGGTTCATCAATGGACGGTTCCAAGGGGACGCCTTTGACCACAATTTAAGACCGTATGAAATGTATATCAGAGCTAAGGGGAAACATAGGTACAGCACGAGTGAACACAGGGGCCTAAGTATCGTTAGTCAAAGAAAGTTCGTTAGGTCAGTCCAATGCCAGTAGTATGAGCTGTGTAGAGAAACAAGGTATAAGTGTAAGCAAGATTAAAGTGAAGGGTACAGTAACGTTAATGTTGCATAATTGCGCAAGTCCAGTAAAGGCTAATTGCTGCCTAGTTGAACAATTATCTAGACATCTTGATGTAATTTTGGGATATGATTGGTTTTTGGAAAAATGTTATATTTAGCTAAAAAGATAATTGTATCAGCGTAGAGCGAACTTGCCTACAAATGAAAAATTAATTAGATAAATTGAGAAAAAAGTATGCAATCACATATAATATGTGCTTCAAATTTAACGAAATGTAACAATACCTTCGTTTGCTATTAATGCATATTTCAAATGAAACATTAATAGTGTAGTCAGCAACAGAATTAAAGGAACTTCCTACCCGATTAAATAGACTAGAAGCACAATCTTATGTTCTGTCAGGACAAGGAACAAAATTGCTGTATGAAAACTAAGATCACATCACACAATAAATGGAGTCGAGTGATATATTTAAATTACCAGGTGATAAATTAACTAGTACGACAGCAGCTATACATGTTATACCAACACCCACTATTCCAAAAGGCAGGCGATAACTTTAAGGAATTGCAGATTAGCAGAGGCACATGGGGAAGAAATTCAAAAGCAAATAACAAAGATGTAAGCAGGTACTTTCATAACACACAGGCAAGTTCATGGAATTTTCCATTAATGGTAGTGCCATCGGGAGAGAAAAAATGGCGTATCTGCATGGTCTTTATGAAATTTAATGAATTAACAGTAGAAAATAGCTATCCGATTTCTAATATTCAAGACATTCTAGACTTGAGGGTGAGATATTTTACGGAATTATATTGCGTTAGAGGAAACTTTTTAAGTTCCTATTGAATCGGAAGACCAGTGAAAAACAGCTTTTAGCACACCCCAGGGATATTTTGAGTACAAAAAATGCCTTTCGGTTTAAAATCTGCACCAGCGACATTTCAGCGAATGATGGATGCATTTCTATGCGATAGGAGACAGATGTTTCACCTACATAGATGATATTCAAATAATTGGTGAAACACTAGAGCAACATCATGAAAATTTACGAAGAGTTTTTCAGCAATTAAGAAAGTACACTCTTATAGTTTAACCTGATACATGTGAGTTTCTGAGATTAGAGCTCACTTATTTAAAACATGTCGTGACAGCGCAAGAAGCCAAACCGGACTCTTAGAAAATTCAAGCAGTATCAAATTTTCTGGTCCCTAGGAATCAAAAGAATATTAATCATTTTTAGGATTGTCGAGATATTATAGGAAATTCATAGATTAATTTAGCGCTATAGTTAGACCCTTGGCAGATCTATTAAACCAAGGTAAAGAATGGGAATGGGCGGAAATACAATTATCCAGTTTTGAATTCCTAAAACAAAAATTGACGCAAGCCCTGTATTGGGGTACCCTAATATTTCGCAATCCTTTATGCTAACAACCGATGCCAGTTGTTACGCGATTGAAACTTTACATATTCAAGGAAATTTGGGAGAAGACAGACTGGGCAGAACTTTAAATATACCAGAAGTAAATTGTTGAGAAAGAACTTTTGGCAATAACATGGGTTTGTAAACATTTTAGACCTTATTTGCTGGGAAGAAAATTTCAAATCATGACTGACCATAGAGTATTAGCATGGATATTAATGTAAAAACCGAAATGGGATGGAAATTTCTTATGTAACAATATCGGACGGTAAGAAAAATTTCAAACGGATTATTTAAGTAGATATCCAGTATAATGTTTGTGAATAGATTCAGAGCAAGTAGAAAATATAAAATAATTAAAGAAATGCACAGTTGTACAATGGGAGGATATCAAGGAATACAAAGAACACTCGAAAGGATTAAACTATACACAGCATGGCCTAGAGTGGAACAATGTGTAACAAAATATGCAAAAAATGTAAACTTTGTCAAGTCAAAAAGGACAGCAATCTTAAAGTGAGAGAGCAACTAGAAATTGCAGGTACACAAGACAAACCTTGGATAAAAATCTATTTTGACATAGTAGACCTTTACCCAGTCAGAAAATAATAGCAATTGTATTTTGGCGTGTCAAGATAATCTAAGTACATAATAATGGTACGTATAAAAATCAGACTGCAGAAGTGGTCACTGAAGCTTTTGTAAACAAAGTAATATTAATACACGGCATTCCAAACTCCTTAGTAACAGATCAGGCAACAAATTTCATGTCCGATATGCTTCAGAGAATTTGCAAATTATTTAAAATTAAGAGTATAAACACTGCCGTAAATCAGTCTGAGAGCAATGGTGCACTAGAAAGAACACACAAGACCTTAGCGACCTAATAGGTTGATTTTGTGGTCCAGCATTGCCAGATTGGAATAAATGTTTGCCCTTCGCGAGTTATGCGTATAATACACCACGCAGGGTCACAAAGTCCTCGATTTGAGAGATATTATTTGCAGAAATATTTTGCAAACGAACCTTCTTTCCTTGTACAATTGTGATGCTCTTGTAAGAAACACAAAATTTAAAATGCAATACTGCCATTAGCTATGTAAGAAAGGTTACAAAAGTTTAAGAAAGAATAACAGGAAAAGACAAAAGTAAAAATGTTGAATTTAAAGAAAAATATTTAGTACTTTTAAAGATAGAGAAAAGAAACTTAGGAGAAAGAAAGGGAATACGAGGGCTTATGGAAGATGGGCATTGACATTAGTAGTACTTTTAGGTGGAAGCTAGTAGAAGCATTACAGTTACAAGCAGGAATTTGTTTCCATGATGTAGGAACCGTTTCCTTCAATCAATTGCAATGGAAAGGAGGAGATTATTTCGACTTAGAACCAACACGCGATCTGTAGAAAGTACCACCAACAAAAGAATGGTATCATTTGACAGAATGTGATAACGTTCCAGCAATATATGAAATCGAATGTTCGACACATTGATAACTTAAAGAATCTGGTAGATGAAAGATCAACACATTTTTTTCTTGACTGAAAGATGATCCAAATGAAAGTGAGGCGTTGTAATTGATAACATTGTCAAAATATTATTTGGTACGTTATCGGAGTCTAATGCAGAAAAATATAACAAACACGTTTTTAATTTATAAAAGAAACAGGCTAATTTAGCATATTACCTTTAGATGAAATAACGGTATTAAAATCGACCTTAGACTCTGTTAATCTTACCATTCAACGAGCTATCGAAACGAATTTATGTTAAAAATAATTTAATTAAATTATCCAATTGTACCTCTAATAAGATACAAGCATTGTAAGATTTAGTTTAAAATGTTAATAAAATAAATGAAAAAATAGTTATACAAAGATGCATGGATGAATGTAAGCACTCATTTGAAATTTTGTTAGATGCTTTTGTAAGTGGCGAGCAAGGCACATACAACCCAGTTATCCGCTATAGAGATGATAAAGCACATAATGCAAACTCAGAAACTAGCGAGAGGACTGGACTACCCTTCTTTTCGCTTTTCTAAACTACAGAAATTTATGATACCTCACACACATTCTTACAAATAATTTGGTTTATGTATTAGAAATTACTCTCCTCTCATAAACAATTTATTATATCTATAAGATCCTTCACTTCCCTGTAAGGACTGAAATTAACATTTTGAGTTCAAATAAAAATATATACAATGACTCCATTAGACAACATTATGGATAAATGTCAGCAAATGAGTTAGCTGGATGTTTTCGAACAAATGAACTACAATATGTGCACAAGGAAAATATCCCTATATATGCATATATACCGGAGAACTTTTCCGTTCTTCTAATAAGAGTATCCAAGCTAGGAAAACTTTCTGGATAACACTTTATTTGAGTGACCAATGGTTTTTTATAGCACCAGGACCAAAAAAACTAGCTGTTTTATGTAATGATGATTTCACAGAAATTAAAATTGAAAGAAATATATAAATTGACTTTAAACGTATTTGTAAAGGCCTTTCAGCATCGCTGATTACCACAATTTTCTTACTCAGTGGACAAGTAAAGTTTGATTGTTGCACTCTTTAGAAAAAATGCTGATAACGGTAAACTGCATCTTCAGATGTCATTGGTAAACTTAATGTCATCGATCGACGAGTTAAGAGTTTCCGGTATCAAAGTGATTGAGGTTCAAAAGTTAATCAAGAAGCAATAGATTAAAAATCCTCTCAATTACACATTCATACTACGGTGTGGGGTTCCGTAGCCGGAATCTAATTATGCTTTATGCTTTTATGTTGCTGTATTGTAGAAATTGTTTCTTTTGGTTTTGGAACAGATGGAGAACAGAAAGAATTGGATGGAAATCAGAGAACATTTATGTGTAGATGTGCATAACTATGCATCAAATTATAAGGTAAAATTCTAAAATTAAGACAACTCTCATCGACAAGATCAAGCCAAACTTTATCTCCAGTTAAAGAAAAATCTATAAATCCAGTAAGTCGGACAAAGCGAATGCAATTTAATTTAATGAGGGTCCAAAAACCTGGTATACCTTACTCAGTCGTGTTAAAATAATAAAGCGCAATACAGCAATATGAAGCAAAGCTAGACAGTTATATAGGACAAATATCTTACTCAGCTGTGTTAATGTAATAATTTGCAATGTAGCAAGACGCAGCAGAGCAAAGCAGTTGTATGCAACAGGTGTGAGGAACCGGAAGAGGGAAAAACTAAATGAGATGGAATTATTGGGGGCAAAAAATATTTAAATTATGAATAGGGACATTATGATAGGGAAAGTAATTAAATCAATATATAGCTTAAAGTACAACAAAGCACCTGGGCTCGATGGACTGCCGTCAGATTTATTTAAGAAGGGTTTAAAATGTGAAACATTTATAGATATGATGAAGAAGATAAAGAATAACTTTTCAATAGGGGGGATATATCTAAAGGAATGGACAACAGCATTATATTTCCAATCATTAAAAAAAATCGGATAATTATAGAGGAATATTTCTCCCAGTAATGAAAAAAAAAATGTTGCACATTTGTATACGAGAGAACAAGGCAATGAATAGTGGAATACAATATGCTTCCAAAATTCCAAGAGGGGTCTAGAGAAGAATAGAGAACGATAGACAATGTTTTTGGTTTTGGACACCCTGAGAGTGAAAAAAACACAGAAAAGTAGAGAAAAATTGCATTGTGCCTTTATATATTTTAAAAAAGCATTTGATTCCGTGGAAAGGTAAGCATTATGGAGTAAATTATGGACGAAGGAGTTTCAGGTAACATGATCAAGGCATTGGAACCAATATATAGTAAGGTACAGTTCTGCTTAAAATATGATCGCTATAAAATTTCAAAAATTGTAATAATACGGAGAGCAGTTGGGCAAGACTGTATCCTGTTACCGCTCCTTTTCAATTGGTTTATAGATGATATGCCGGAGTAAAGCGTGCTTCAGAAACTATAGGAAGCATATTCATATGATGTAATATTCATATCCACAACAATTGACTGTCTCCAAAGGGAACTAGGCGTCTTAGAGGCGTATTGTCAGAAATGGGGAAAGGAAGTCAATGAGCAGACGACCAAAAACACATAGGCATCAGATCACGCAAGTGTATAATAAAAAATAATATAGAAGCATTAAAGATTTTGGTAAAAATATCAGAAACAGCGCTAAGAATAATCAAAATTTATGAAATGCAACAGAAGTTTGTACATCTGTCTGGAAGTGTTTGTGCATGAGAGATACACACACAAATCGGAGGTATTGCTAGCGAAGGCCCAACAAAGCTGGTCAATGGCAATAGAGAAGAGAGAGAGGGAGAGAGGGAGAGAGGGAGCAAAGGGAAGGGAGCCTCACGGGTAAGGGTTTTATTCATTTTTGTATACATGTATATGAAATTATTCATTATACATGTGTGATGTAAATATATCGCTGTGTTTGTATATATGAATGCATATAGGTTTGTTTGTCTGTGTGTATGTACAAAGTTAATCAAAGCAATTAATGTTAGCGTTTTTTTTGTGTGTGTGTAATTATAAAATTCATTGTTAAGAGGACGGCAATGTATGTGCGGCCATAAAGCCCACGCGACAGATATACTTACATTTGTTAATTGTAAACGTACTACAATAAAAGTCCATTATTACTATACATTTCCCAGCTGTGCTAAAGTAATAAAGTGTAATGTAGCAAGACGCAGAAAAGCGTAGGCAGTGTATTCAACAATTACATTACTTAGCTGTAATATAATTGCTCAACCAAAATACATTACTCAGGGTGTTAAGAATAAGAATGCAATTGTAATGATGATTGCCGTTATACCTATTATGTTGCCTCCTATTTGTGCCCAGCAGATTTGTTGTGGATATAAGGGCCACCAGGGGCAAAGGAGGCAGGAGGAGGAAAAGGAGACTAACTAGGTGTTACGCAGGAGCTACTTTACCAATAAAGCTTTTTTCTTCTTTCTTCGTTGGACTTGATAGACTTATCTCTTAAAAGCCTACGATGCCTCGTATTTCCTGATGGCACGACTGTGCTCTGCCCCGATCCTACACCTATCTCTTCACACCATGGATCGAGTAGGAACTGGTAACATTGACCATATACCATCACCAAGCTTAGTGTCTGCTGGCGGACGCAGCACAATCATCCTCGACCGGGGCCCTTACATAACTCGTGGCTGCATTTTATTAGGCACCGCTAAATTAAGGTTTTAAAAGATTCCTAAGAAATAAATGTTAGGTGTAATCAGTGCTGCATATAAAATAAAATGATAGAAATGCAATTCCTTCATTTACATTGGATATAGCAGGACTCTACTATGTCCAGTTATGGGTTCACACATTTAGAAAACAGTTGATGAGTTTCGTTCCATGTTGTTATTCAGTATTGCTGAAGATGCAAGTTCTTACTTTTCTTTCCTTATATATGCACGTGGTTTCGATTTCGAGCTACTGATTTTGGCTTTCCTTTTCTTCGTGTCGTTTCAATTGCAGTTGTGACATTATTGCCAACATTGCTTTCCCTCTTAGACAGCAAGTTATTTATCGATTTGCACACTGTGTCGTTTCTGCTTTTTCTCTTGCGTTGTTTTCCTTTCTGTTCGGTTTGCATGTGCTAACTCTATTTACATCGCTTCTTTGTTGTCCCTTAGTTTCCTCTATTGCGTTATATGCTTTACTGTTTGAGTAGTGTTTCTGTCATAGTCCTCCTACTGCCTTTCGTTTTATTCCTCCAAATACTCGAGAGTGACAGTTCCGCAGTTTTATATTGAAATTCAGAGCCTTCGAAAACAAAACGCTCCCCGAACTGATGTGTAGGATATAAATTTATTTATCACCTGCTTGCTGTGTATGCCAATTTTTGTATAATGTGCAGCATTTTCAACCACCCACTTTAGGTTGGTACCATTGCGCCATTTGTAGCGCAGAAGTACAATGCAAGCTGGTGATTATTAGTTAGTAATATTTAATGTCAATAGTACTGACCGTTAGAAAAACGTGTATTTTGTATTGAGAGTTTTGCCTAACCAAATCTATTGTATCAGCTCAGCGGGAGAGATTGGAGCTCAACAAGATTGCGTACAGTTCCTAGATGGGAAATAATAGCGTGCCACTGGAAGTATTCAAAATAAATCTCAATAGTGACGACGCTGACAACACCTAAGAATACTGCGATTATCACAATAACTACATCGCCCACTTCTGCTCCTCATTATATTTTTGAATAATGTTTAACGCCCGTTTTTACTACTGAGGCACCACAGGCGGGCTTTTCATGTCACACTGTATGGCTATATGAGACTTTTTGTCAGTCGATATTGTGCTGAGGTAAAACTTCATGCGGTTGTTTGTTCAGTTTGCACGCAGACTACATAAGTATCGCAAAAAAATGAATTAATGGATATTATTTAATTATCATTCCCATCCATTCTCATCGGATCAAAAAGTTATATTTTCGTGTACTTTGATGATAACATATTAATTTTTTTCTTTTCCAAAGAAGTACGTTAGTTTATCGAAACTTCAAAATATTCCCATTATGTATGCTCTTTAATTAAGAACGAAATCCAAATAATTATATGTTTCCAAATTCTCATGCTATGTTACAAATTTGGGTTCGCTAGTGAGAATAATTACTTTCATTAAAATATTGTGTCATCCGAGTATCTGGTGATCAACACGGAGTGGGGAATTCAATTGGTCGATTAGCCAACGTCCAAGGCCAACCGGGTTACACCATTCGCGGCAGACGGGCAGGTTTACCGAACTGCTGCGTTGGCTTTGAGTGTCCCCCGTCATTCAGTTAGTGCCGTTTGAATAGTACAAGAAATAATATGTTTATAAACCTGGAGTAAAATCTACTATGATTATTATGTAAAAGACAAATACTAGATCTAGATAATAGTACACTAGAGGAGTGTTTATTTACGATTGGTACGTCAGTACCAATTCCCCTCGTACTGTCAGATTATTTGAAGAGAAATTTCTAGGTGATCGAGTTCCAACCACACACTTTAGAAGAACTAGAATATTATCATTCAGCAAGAGATCAAATTAAACTCTCAAAGAGAATTAAGAAGGGTAACTGATAATTTCATAAGAAGATGCCAGAAATGAGTGGTAAGTGAAAGCAGCCAGCATCTCTATGCGTGACTAGGTTGAATGCATGACATATTAAGAGCATTAAAATATATTAAAACCTCACCCTAATGTTTCTACCTCTTACACTTGTCTTACCTCGCACGCCCGCCCATTAACTCTAGTGTAGCTTAGCTGGCCGGGAGCGATGCAGTTCTCGCTGCGCCACCGCCTCGGTGATCAGATAATTGGATGACATTTTGCGAATTTTCAGCAAATAAGACATTTCGGTAAGCTTTTATTTGGGGTGAATAGTAAGTAGATGCATAAAAGATATATAATTCATAAAAAATAAACACTCAGAATGCGATATAAAAAGTTCTCACTAAAAACCGTGGTTTTAGTGCGAATTATTTATATTGCATTCTGAGTGTTTTTTATGAATTTTGTGCTTTTAAGAAGTTTTTATTATTCCGTGAATAGTATATATATAAAGTTCTCACTAAAAACCGTGGTTTTAGTGTGAATTATTTATATTGCATTCTGAGTGTTTTTTATGAATTTTGTGCTTTTAAGAAGTTTTTATTATTCCGTGAATAGTATATATATAAAGTTCTCACTAAAAACCGTGGTTTTAGTGTGAATTATTTATATTGCATTCTGAGTGTTTTTTTTTATGAATTTTGTGCTTTTAAGAAGTTTTTATTATTCCGTGAATAGTATATATATATATATATATATATATATATATATATATATATATATATTACAGAAATTTAATGGACAACGAAGAGCAATAAGCTGCTAATGAAGGCACAGATATTATCACTTATTAAGGAATGGATTGGGCGTCTTCTGGAATGTCGCTATTAGCATTATATTGATACTTACCATAAGGTTACTGTACATTATTCTGCTGAAAATATATTATGGTTTTCGAGAGAACCAGGTTCCCGGCTAAGTAATATTTACAAAAATTGTAAAGCGTATAATGAACAAACACTGTATGACAAATACTTTCTTTAAAATATTTTTAAAAAGTGTTAGCATGTTATGTTTAATTATAATATATATATAATGTAACTAAAATAACAATAACTAGCAAAGCAGAAAAGGATAAAACACTTAGAAAAAGTCACAGATTAGTAATAGCTATTACTAATTAGTGTTTATCCTTTTCTGCTTTTCTAGTTATTGTTATTTTAGTTACATTGATAATAGTGTTACATTATTTTTCATTCATACATAAACATAAACCTTAACATTTGTGACACCGTCACTGGTGGCCGAGGTCGTTAAGGTGCGGACTCGTGAGCGGAAGGCCTAGGGTTCGAATCCCATCAGGACTGTCCTCCCTGACTGAGATTTTTTCCAGGTTTTCCTCAGTCCAAATGGCAAATGCCGGGGAGGTACCTTAAACTTAGGCCTGGAACGTTTCCTTCTTTATATAAAAATCCTTTTCCAAAATATCATTTCATCTCATGTATCATCACTGTTCACCGCCTATGGTACCTCTGCAGTAAAAACGGGCGTTAAACACCATTCATTTTTATAACATTTCTGATGTGATATAACACGTCAGAGAAAAGTAGCCTAATATAATATTTTGTTTTATAGTATTTTCAAGAGTAAGAAGGGTTTGTATTCATGAATAATGCAAATCAATTCTCTAATTATTTCCTAATATTTTACAGTGCAATATTACACAAATCATTTTAAAATAAAAAAATGGGTTTCTTTATATGGGGTGGTGTCTAATATTGACTGATAAGGGCTCCTAATATTGCATGTAAATTGAACAGTAAACATACGAATAATTAAAACGTCAAATATTTTCAATAAGCAGTGTCTTATTTAACGTGAACGGTTTGTGCAAACATTACATGTACATACTTCATATCCCATTATTTATTTAGTTCAAATTTTCAATTATTTATTTCTTATTACCTTTCCTATATTTTACATCCTTCTTTCTTGTATGAATAGTTTCCAAGAACTTGTATTTATTTGCGATCAAATTTGCTAACCCGGTTTCCAGTAACATCGCCACGGAGTCTTGAAGTAAATTATAATAGTTCCTGATTGTAGACCTAGCTTTTAATTGTTAACTGTTGTTTTCATTACACTTTTATCATAACGCGAATAAAATATGTTAATTTTTACTAATTAGTACGTGTTCGTTACAAAAATAACTGCTGAATGTTTGTTACTCAGCACATTTTGTGTTGTTTCTATGAGAAATAATCGCCCTTTATCATCGAATCCCATCTTTCTCGATACCATTGCTCCAAATTGGGAATTTATTTGTGAAATCTCTTCCCCTCTCCCCACAGCTCCTAATTTATCAGGAATGAGCTGTAAATGTAAACGACGGAAGTGGGTATTTAGCGACTTACTGCATCCCATACCCTCATAGTTTCTTAGTAACGCATTTATCATTTGCTGGTAGGTTTTAGCTGTACGATTCCCGGAAAACTCTTTCACGCATATACAAAAGAATTTCATGTAGCCACTTTTGTAGAATCACGCTTTTTCTTCTCTTGAAAACGCTGTATTTGCAAACTTTTCAAATTTGTGGGCAAACAAATCGCTACCTAAGAATGACAGTGATACAAGCGAAAATCAACCATTTTTCAGTATTAGCAAAAACGGTTTTCCTATGAATTTTCAATCTCCGTTGAGATGGAACTAAGGGGAATTAAATGTTTACTTTTTAAAATTTCACTCGAATAAACGCCATTATCCAACTGTTACAAATATGCTTCAACATTGTATATAATCCGTACACGTTTGAATTGTTGCAATTTTATTCATGCAACTGAATTCAATTTGTTTTAGTTATTCCACTCTGTCTCGGAGCTTAAGTAATTATATTATTATTATTATTATTATTATTATTATTATTATTAGTAGTAGTAGTAGTAGTAGTAGTAGTAGTAGTAGTAGTAGTAGTCGTCGTCGTCGTCGTCGTAGTAGTAGTAGTGCAATCTTCAAGAGGTCTAAATGTAACTTTATATCATTTTAATACTTTTAAATTACAGTTAATAATAATAGTAGTAATTAAGACAAATTTAGATTGCATTTTATGTTCGGCACATACAGTGCAAAAGTGTGCGAGACTTTGTTTGTTTGTTTTTATGTTTCTTTCTTTCTTTCTTTCTTTCTTTCTTTCTTATAGAAAAGGACGATTTCATATTTTTGCCATTTTATTTTCAAAGATTTTATTAAAAAAATCCCAAATAATCACTCAAAATGATGTACTAATCACACAAGAAAACTAAAGCATCTACCATTTTCGAATCAATTTCTGGAGAACTGATATAAGCTTTATTGAATATCATTTTTTACCTGTGTCCCTGGAATGTATTTTACATTAATGGTTTTATATTCCGTTTCAGAGTAGGATGTTGCGTAAAGTCTTTTGAAAGTTTTTGCTCCTTTCAAAATATCTGTCCATACAACCTTATCTCCCTATTCATTCAGATCTTTCTTTTTGCCTACAGAATTTGCAAGCTCTTTAAAATCGATAAAATACAAATAACTAGTAAATATTCGATCATTTTGTATGGAGTTCCACCTGTTCTTAGGGAAGGATGTAAAACTGCTGCCCACTATAGGAGGATGAGAGAACATTCTTTCCTTCTCTTTTTCTGAACGTTAGCATTAAGATAATTATTTTAATCTTGTATGTTACCTATTATAAAACAATTTTGCATAACTGAATGCGCATTAATTAATATATGCACAGTGCACAAAAATTGCCTTCGTTTTGGACAATGCAGTTGTCAACATAAAAGATACATTCCTAATGTTTTTCTCCGTGTTCATTTTGCTGCGCGTGCTATCCCCTTCTGCTAATGAGAACAATTTCCCTCTTTATTTTTTATGTCAAACACACTAAAACTTTTTTTTACTTTATGTAAAACGATGAACATTCTCCACTGATAGTGTAAGTAATGCCTCAAGATTAAAACAGTTTTGTTGTCATTATTATATTTTAATCCTGTTCTTTCCTTTTTGCGGGGTAATTTTTCCCTAACCCTATCATATCCACTTTAAATTTCTTTTCTTTATTGGCTATTTATCTGTTTATAGATTTGTACAGAAGAAATTAAGGAATTGTCAAAAACTGAAACAGCGATGTTTCTTAACAGGTGTAATACTTCTTGGTAGTATTAGCCTTTGCATAGTCTCTACATTCACGAAATACTGAAGATGCCCATCAAACTTTTTTCCCCCTTTCTAGACAGTAATGCGATTGCGTTATTTAGAATGAGTTAATATGATCTTTCATTTATTTTTTCATTGTTCACCCAGTGCTGTCTTGTGAATGTATTTCCCTACTCATCTTCCTCCAAATTGTGTTTATGCATCTGTGGTGATATCAAGAATCTCCCAAAACACTTTCTTAGCTACTGGAACATTTTTACAATTTAAATGAAAACAGTAAATAAATATTTCGGGTTCATAGCTACACTTCCTGGATTATGAATATTTAGAACGTATAACTTTTCTAAGTACTTCTTGTAATGAGTTCTGACCGAAATATAGGAAACGTTAAAGAGATGTTGGATTTATTTTAGATAAATAATGCAGCGATACACATTTTAATTAATATACAACATATCGTCCATGCTATCAACGGGAAAATCAGTCTGATTTCTCTGCTTTCGTTCTGAATATTACAGTCACTACTACTGCCAAAACACGCGAAAAAGCATGCGTTTTCCTATAGTCAGTCTTGTTGAAAGTGACAAAGAAAACTTACATTCAGAAACATTTATTTTTAAATGTCATTTTTATTATGTTTATTTTTTAAATTTCATTTTACTGGTGCTTACTCAAAATTGGTACAACTTAAAATGAAGCAATGTTTCTCTGGAAACAAACAGCCCTATGGCCAGTTAAATATTGCAACTCAAAACTTAAAATTTTGATTCAGTTCAGAACTATGGCGAAATGTATAAAATCAGCTATTTTCTTTTATAGTTACGTTTATAATAGTGTTACATAATGTATGCCATTGTATACTGAGTACAACATTGTGAGCAACTCAAAATTCCACTTTTTACTTGTATTACTCGTGACCCGAGGTATTGAAATGTGCCTTCTTTTAATTTCGCATTGCTTAACTTAGAGAACTGAGTCTTCAAGTATACACATAGCTTCCCAAGGTCTATCTAAACCTTTCACAAAGTATTTATGAGGCATAGAGATGGTAGCAACACTTTTTTACGTTTAACCAGTAGATTGTATTTAACGTCATGTTCTCAAGGAACATAAACTTTGCAGAGTAGACCCGTCCTTTATATTGCGCTGTTGCACGGCTGTCCCATAAACAAAAGAAAACTTTGTAAAATCTCCTTGTAACTTAAAACAAAACAACTATTTTCAAATCTCCACATATTAGCAACCAACTTTCTTTGTGCGTAGTTGTGTTCAGTAAAAGTGACATAGTTTAATATTTTTCTTTCATAGTTTTAGATAATTTACTAGAATGCAAGGTTTTATATTTCCATTGTGCTATAAAACTGCTTTTCAACTACTTTTTGATACATTGATGAAAGTCCTCAATTGTGCTGGACGATATTCCATTGCTAATTGATTCGTCAATCCATTAATAACTTTGCAGTTTAACGAGAATTTTCTATTGAAATTGTTTGACTTATTAAAAGTTATCCCTACCAGGCTGTTTAGCCATGGTCTTTGGTTTAAATTAAATTTATAACTACAGTTATCGCGACTCTGCGATCAGCATCATAAGTGAACTGAAATATCCTGAAAGACATAGGGACAGCTCCGTTAGGAGTGTTACTTACACCAACGACCATGGCAAAAAATAGTCCGTTAATGATCAATTTTAATGTTAACAATGCCGGCCTTAAGAGGATAAATAGTACAATAATTTCAATTTCTGACAAGTTCCACCGTCTCGATCATAGCTCCGTCATTTGCTTGGAAATATTTAACTCCCTCAGTCATTAAGTTCTTCCTTCCCTATCAAAAGTGGTGCATTATTATCATTTTCTGGACTAAATATGGGATACGCAGATATGGAAGAATTGTATAAAAATGCTGATGATTCCTGTTCTTATGGAATTGTAGCATATGGATTGTGTCCTCTTAAAGTCTTTGTTGAAATTTATGTAAAAACTTACAGTTGAAGTTCTTTCTTGCAGTCTATGACCGCCGCATTATATTGCAACCCTTTGTACCGTCAGGTAATATGGCAATTAAAGCAATCAACTAAGGATAACGCTCATCCAATCTACTAAATTGAAAGTAAACATAAAAGCGGTGACTGAAGTACTGGAAAAGATGACCCTTTATATGAATTAACCGTATTAAAAATGAACCACGATTGATTATTTGTATCTTTTCTACACTAATTTAAAAAAAATGTTTTTTAAAAAAATGTGATCTAATGACACTATTTAATATCATATTCGAAATTGACACACACAAAATATCATAAATTAGTTACGTTTATCAAAGTTATAAAAACTTTGTTGACCAGAATAGTAAAGGTATCACATGATTCCATCCCCTATTTCAAGGTCACATCCCTATTTGTGGGGTTAAAACTACCCCTATTTCAAGGTCAAACGAAGAGGTGGTAAACCCCTGGCCCCCCTTCACCCTTCCCACCTCCTCCCACCCCACCCCTGGCTCCCCTTCACCCCTCCCACCCCCTCCCACCCTACCCCAGCGTCTTTGGGCAGCAGCCAGATTAAGTTATTTAACTGAAATTATGCTATTTAAATGAAATACAATTAAAATCTACTTATTAGTAAAAATTTTATTTGCTGCATTTTGTTTATACATTAATTTTAAAATTTTATTTGTTGGTAAGCATTTTTCTTAATACTGCCAGATTATGTTTTTTTTTTAAATTAAATACAATGAAAATCTACTCATTGGTAAGAATTTTCCTTGCTAAATTGCCGGGGAGGTAACCTAAACTTAGGCCTGGAATTTAAAATTAAATCCTTTTCATTATATCATTGTATTATCAGTGTACATCTCCTGTGAGCCATTGCAGCAAAAAAAAAGGGGGGCGTTCATTATTTATTCCTTGCTAAATTTTGATTATACACGAGTTGGTAATTTCCCTTAATATTAGATTGGTAAGCGTTCCTCTTACTATTTTTTAACACATTAAAAACCAGTTTTTTAGTCAAGCAATGCAAGAATGCAGTTTCAGCCTTGTACAACCCACGTGTGTGCTTGCCTTGCCTGCAAGCTCAAAGCTGCACCACGAATGTAAATCTTCGTTCTATTGAATTATTTACCAACAATATCTCTACATAAACAGTTCACAGTTGCTACCTACCTTGGTCTTTGGCTCATCAGATTCACTGATAAACCCAGGTTTAACCATGTACAGTATTCATAAATATATACAAACACAAAAAATCACTATTATTTACCAATTTTATAGTAAATATATTTAACAAATTAGCATACTTGACCTAAATTATAGCAAATAATTACGACTTCTATACTAATAATCCAATATATCTAACATTATCAAAACTTATCTGAAAATTTACTATCAATCTGTCCTTGAGAGTTGCTTTTCTTTGGATCTTATACACATTAACACCCTGATGTATAAGATTCCTGCTTACTTGATACTAAGTATATAACTCTCTTCCTTCCCCTACTCTTTTCCTTTTCTTTTCTTTTCTTGCTTCTTTCCTACCCCCATAACAATTTTTCCTCGCCCTGTCTATGTATTTCCCAGTTTTTGTCTAATTTTAAATTTAGAATTCTTCTGTCTCTCTTTTTTTTTCCCCTTTTTCAAAAGGAACTGTTCCCTCGTTTGTTTACATTCCAAATTACAATGCCCTGGTTTTTTACACATAGGATATATGCCCTTGATAAATTCATTTTTACCCACTTAAAGTTTATTACTGTTGTTTTTAACCATGCCAATCTTTCCCTTCCATTCTTATCGCAAATTTCAATATATATATATATATATATAACCCATTTTTAGTGTACTATGTAATGTCAGGGTTTTTTTATTATTAAGATTTGCTAATATTTCCTGGTTTTCAATATCTTTAATTGTTGTTATTATCTCTTTCCTAAAATCTTTTCTCAATCTTTCTCCCTCATACCAAATTGATGCTTTTTCCATTCGTGTAGAATATTTTGTATATATTCATTGTAAGTAGAGTTTAATCAATGCAAAATGTGAAGCAGTCTCCAAAGTTGATAGTGCAATAACTTGTTAAATAGATACTTATTTGCGTGTGGAGTTTCAACATTGGGAAACAAGTGTATTTGGGGGGGGGGAAACAATGTTACATTGCTTACAGTGTTTATTAGGGAAACAAATGCTCTAATAAAATTAATGCTAACAGGTATAAAGAGTCTGGAATTTTGAATTTGTCAGTATGAGAGGACTCCTCTCTGATTGGCTGAGTGACTATTGTAAAAACATGCTCATCATAAAGTGCTACTATCAAATATATATATATATACTCTCCCCTCTGATGATTGGAAGGTAAATAAAAATTCACTTATTTATTAGGTGTTGAGTTTAATTCAACATCATAAATGTATTCAAAAGTGAGGCACGTAAAGATGCGACGAAGTTTACTTCTTTTAGTTTGGCTGTGTATCTTGACCCCCCTAACAACCCAGGTATTGTCACTTTTAATCGTGCTACTTCTAAGTATGAAGGAATCGGCTGAATATACACCCCATGTTAAGTATGATGGAATTGGCTAAAAATACACCTCCCTAACAGTCCATGTTAAGTATGAAGGAATCTGCTATAAATACACCCTCTTAATACTCCATATATTGTCACGCTAAAAATACAGCCTAGTAGCCCCACGGTAAGTATGAAGGAACCATCCCCATGTATTGCCACGCTAGGAATCCGCTGTACTACCAAATATACACCCCATGCATTGTTTCGTTAAATATGAAGGAATAGGCTAAAAATACATCCTTTGTCAATTGGAGAAGACGCCACTTTGCCCCGCCCAGGTAATGTTGCGAAGATATCCCCCTTCTAACAGCGCTACTTCAGTTCTGTTTAACCAGAAAATCCCCTCCCCACGTTTGATCCACTACTTCGCTAAACTGTCGGAAATACCGCTACGCTAATGCATTTATTGTTATTTGACATAAGGGAGGAAATAAACAGTAGGGCTAACGCAAGGAAAATAGGAACAGTAAGTACACTTGAAATAGGGGATGGGATCAAGTGATACCTTTACTACTGACCAGTGATCATTAGAAAATATAGAGAGTGACTGGTTTTCTCTGTTAATGATCCTTGGAGTGATAGCCCGATTAGAACCAAGGCCGGTAGCAGCGCCTGCTGAGTCCTCTGTTTCCATCAAGAGACTCCATGGACAGAGGGCAGTACTGCAGGAGATCATGTGATCAGCACACCAGCACCCCGCCAGCTGCCATCAAGGGCGCTACGTATACATTAGCCAATTTCTCAAATTGTCCTCACGGGGGTAGATGGACCCCGTTCCAAATTTTCCTAACTTAGAAAATTTCCGACTAGGTACGGGGAATGAAAACCGCGACCTTCAAGGATTAGAGCGGTCTTTTAGGTGCAACAGATACAGCTCGGATGCGCCAAGCACTTATTCACTATACGAGGGAGACTATGGAAATTTTTTTTTCTCGCGAACAAGGGTTAACACAAAAAATCTAAGATATACGATTGAAAGTGTACGGAATGTTTTTTTGAATGAAGCCACCAGATGATGTATGTGAGTACAGGTGCGTGTTCAGCACGCCCCGTAGTTCAATTGGCGAGCGGTATTGGTCAGGAATGAAGATAACGAAGAGTGAACAACGTGCATATGGGACGGCACGTTGCACGACAAAAATGCACGAGAATGCCACACTGAGTCCTCGCTCACGTTTCATCAATTGCAATGATGCGATTCAGCATGGCATCTCCTTCATCAATCTCACCACATTGATACGGCATGTTTCGAGCGAGTTCACTTCTGCAGCCTCGCTTAATTGATGCGGCACCCGCTTTGAACACATTTTCCGCATGTTTAGGTCTTCCCGTAGAATGCGGTGTACTGTTTATGCCAGAATTTGTGTTTGTTCTTCTAATTCCATAAGTGTCCAGCGACTATCATCTCTTAAGCACCATCGCTCGTATATGCTTGTCCGAGGACACAGGAGGACTACTGCGCGGCAGATCGGCCGTCGACATTCTGTCCCATTTGAAGTCCTCTATCAATCTTGACACTGTTAAATAGGGCACGGGCATCAAGTGCTTCTCGTAGCTCTGTGGGCGTTCTCATGCATTCCTGCCACGGAGAAATGATATTTTCACATCGCAAGCAAGTTGTTCACACTTCATTCCTGACCACTGTCGCTCACCAACTGAACTTCGAAGGGTGCTGAGACACATGGCTCTGTTCACATACAGTATCTGGTGGCTTCATTTGAAATTACATACCATACATTTCAATAGTATATCTTATATTTTTATCGTGTTCCCTTGTTCGCGAGGGAAAATAATGTTGCCAGGACTTATGAAATTATCCCTCGTTTATGAAATTATTTTTTATTTTTTTCGTTTTAACTCAACTGTAAACTGTTTCTGAGTGCTACATACGAATTTGACTGCCCTCGCGATCTTTTACATAGCGGATGCTATGGCAAAGGTAGACTCTTTACTCTCCGAGATAGCAAGTACAGCCAAAACTGGCAGCATCTACAGCGGGGAGAAATGTGTGTCGTTAATTGGCTACCGCGCTTCTATAACAATTCAGAAGGATGCGCGAGCTGGCGAGCTTTGTCAGCTTGCTAAGTATAATTTTTTGAGACTTCGTTCGGCTATAACAATTTTTCAATTTACATTTAGTAGTAAAGTGGTTTATTTGATCGTTATATTGTCTTGAAGCAGTACTGACGGCTTCATCCCTTCATTATTATTAACCTTACAATTAATATCACTATTAGTAAAACAGTTATTATTGCCATCACAATTATTATCATTATTGTTGTCTTTATTATCATTGGTGATGTATTTCTTTGCATGATATGTAGCAATCATAACGATGAATCAATTTGTATTACTGTACATGTGTTATATATGCAAAATTCTGGTAACTTAGGAAAAGTACCTGTTGCCGTTTGCCGATAGTAAAACCTCTGGACAATAGCGAGGCTGGTGAAATCAGGATTTCCTTTGTAGAATCAGGGTCGCAGTGCTTTTGTTCGACCTTTTAAAAAACTTGTTAAGAAAGAAGCTGCCGTTTTCCAGAAGTTACGTATGTGTGTGGGAGGTAAAAACCACGCTAGAGGTGAACCATCCCAACTGTGCGGACCTTTAAATCCTCGTGTAAGAGAAGAGGTTCTTTAAGAATAAACTAAAGAACGAATCGGTAGGCGAGTCAAACTTAAATGTAGCCAGTAAGGAAGATGGATTCAAAGTTAAAAATTTAGACGCGACGTTTATGCACTTTTAAAACCGCTTCATAATTGGCCTACCAGCGTGGAGCTATTAAGCAACTTCGCCCCCACACTCCATGCACGTTCCAGTGTGAAACTATAAAAATAAAATGTTTTGGACTGTTAACGTATAACTTTAGTTGTTATTGCATTTATTTCCGACTTTATTGAAGCTATTTGTGTAATACTTTTGTTTGTAGCTTTGCTTTTCTATGGCACCATCCATTTACATAAGGTACTTCATTGCATTTACAATATAATAAAAAAAATAATAACATAATTCAACCTTAAGCAAGTGATGTCATTGAAGCGTAGGCAACAACACGAAGCGATGCTCCATCAATTTTCCAAACCTCTTTAAAATTGGCATCACAATGTGAGGCTACTCTATATCGACAGCAAATCGCTTCCAAATTTGTGCCCTGAGCCTACTAAACCGCTTCAAAATTGGCGTCTAACGTGGGGCCACAAACAAACAGTCTCAGAATTTGACTCTAAATATTGAGGCGGATACAAAACAGCATCCGAATGTATATATATTTAAACCGCTTAAAAATATTTAATGTTCATTTTACTTGTTTCTAATTTTCCTTGGGGCTCAAAATCATAGCATTCTGCATCCTCCTCCTGTCGTGCCCCGTGCCGGCGGAATCATCTGCTAGAAGCTGGTGGATGCTCAACGGGAGCTAAGGGATGTTGGAGGACCGATAGGTTGGTTACTTAAGTGTTGAGAAACAACGTGTATTTCTATCTTCATTTATTTGTTTTATTTACGAACGCTCTTTAACATCTCAGGTCATCAGCGTCCCACACAATTAAAGGAGTGAAACGATCGATAAATTTTTCTCAGATGACTCTTCTTTCAGGCTTGAGGTTCTTTTACGTGCCGTAAACTACGATATGGGACACACGACTTTACTTTCCTTCCGAAGGATTTTGCGCCCGAAAAAACCCATCGACCCTGGCAGGGATTGAACCCACCATCTACGAAAAGTTCCAAGGAGAGGATTCAGGATGCTTATATTCAAGAATCAGAATGAGAAAGAGTATCAAGGTAAGGGAGCTCCCTAGCAAGGCTGACTTATTCAGTTGCGTTGTGCCTCCGAGATATCATTACTGGAGCCTTATATAGTCCTTCATGCAACCAAAGTGACACAGGACGGACATATAATTAATTAGGAGTGTATGGATACATCTGCCGTATGCTCATAAATTGAAAGGCAATTGTTGAGTCTGGGTATTGATATGGAGTTGTAAGGAAATGATTGAAATTCATTTCTAAATAAATATGTAAACCGATTTGAGGATTTGTATCTATTTCTGATTACGGTGCCAGACTTTTCGGAAGATTGCAGAGCTCAAGGTATGCCTCTGCTCTCTTCCAGAACACTTGAGGTAATAAATATATCTATGGAGTGGTGAAGCGTAACACTTGGGGTAATAATAATAATGCCTTAGGTTTTGAAAGGAATTGGGAAGAATGCATGTACCAAATGTGGAGAGGTCAAAGGGTTTCTTCTATGTGCCTTATAATACTTGGGAAAATATGTATATCTGGACATGGACAGATGTTTGGATGAAGCAGTAGTGCCAGAGACGCAAAGTTGCACGCGACACTCCACATGAACTTTAGGCGTGAGACAGTCTTGTCCTAGATGAAATGGAACAAGTTTCCTCAGTTCGATTGTTGAAAAAAAAAAAAAAAAAAAAAAAGGTACGTTGTTTGCACACTGCAATTTGAAAGCATGCGTTTCATTTACAAGCAGGCTCATTACAAATGCTGGCTATCTCAGTGTATGTGCAGCTCACAGTGATCACTTGTTTATAGGAATTCCACGAACACAGTTCTATGGCGTTAATCAATATGCGTAATAGTAAAATTATGAATCTTAATTTTGGTAATAAAATAAACATTGTTCTTTTATAAAATGTTAAAAATATAGATGTCAGTAGAATTTTCCGGGCTTTTGTGCCGTGGTCTGCTGGAGATGAACTTTCCAGACGTTTCGTCCGCAACTACAGCGGACATCTTCAGTGGCGTGGACGTAGCTTCCTCCGTTGATTCACTGCGTCTGAAGCGTGCGTTGATTTTTTTATTGTTGAATTATAATGTTATAAAGCATAACATATCATTGTATGTATTATGTTATAAAACATAATAGTTATATAATATAATTTTATACTAAAATTTTATAAACATATTTAGAGCAATAAATACTATTTAACATTTTGTAAACTGTATGTAATATACCGAGGGTGCCAAAAAATGTATACAGAATTTCACAGTAGATATCTGTTTAATATATTTCAAAGTTGAACCGAAAAACAATAGTAATGTATAGTATGATGTTTCGTAAACAGATATGACTCACATACATTATGATAGCGTTGCTAAGTGACAGTTAAATCAATATTGAACAAATGAAGCCAAGATTACCTAAAATCAACAATGAACAAATGAAGCCAAGATAATCGTAAATCAACAATGAGCAAATGAAGCCAAGATTATAATAAATTAACAATGAACAAATGAAGGCAAGATTATCATAAATCAACAATGAACAAATGAAGCCAAGATTATCGTATGATGTTCTGTACACAAATGTGACTCACATAACGTTATGCTAGCGTTGCTACAACAAAGTGAAGCCGAGATTATCTTTTGAACAGCGGGAAATAATTTTGAAGTGGTATTGGAAAACCGAGAATGTTGTTGAAGTTCAAAGGCAATGGAAACGTGTATACAGAACAGAACCGCCGTTGACTTCTACCTATGGGGAACTCTTAAATATGTTGCATACCGTAGAAAACCAGCTACACTGGCAGCACTTCGGGAAGAAATTGAAACGCATGTGCTGCAATCGCTGAGGACACTTTCGCAAACGTTGCTCAATCAGTAGTTCAAAGTACTCAGAAGTGTATCGAAGCCGATGGTGGGCACTTTGACCAACTGTTGCAATTGTAAAAGTCTAAGATGATTAGTGCTGATCATTTTCTGTTAGTGTGAATTCAGTTTTGGTATGTTAACACAGCTTTTATTTGCTTAAATTGTGTATACATTTTTTGGCATCCTCTGTATATTAGGCCTAAATGTTTTGTATGTCATGTTAATATGTTGCATTATGATAATGTATGGTAAATACCATAGAAAATACTCTTCAAACCGAACCTAATTTCATGCACTTAATAACAATTTAGTATTAGCTATAAAATTCTTAAAACGAAGTGCTAAAATACTATAGGTCGATATTCCGCATCAGTGGCTAGCCACCTCTAAGTGAATTCCTACACAGGAATTTCCTGCAACGCGTATGCATTGCTCTTACACTTGAGTGCACACGTTCCTTCAGAAGAGCGATTGAGTTGGTCAACGCCAGTAAAACTCCTTTCAGACTTTATACGTGTTATGGACAGCAGTTCTGTTCATGTCACTAGTGACCATGATCTGTATCAGATGAACTTGCATGCTTTCCATTTAGTGACTCATATTCAGAGGAATATCAACAACAGATAGTATTCTGCCCTGAATACTTTCGCCCGGGTTCGAGTTGCTAACTAACAAGGCAGGAATCCTACTTTGAGGTTTATAATAAATCTACAGTTACTCCTAAAGTACCACTCTGCTGCGTTCACTTTTGAAACCTTTTTTTCTTTATTGTAACGACTCGGAGGTTGTATATCCAGGTGATTTCTGAAGCTTTCGAAAAATGGTGTTTCCTACTAAGAAAGATTATCTTTAGAACTGGACCCTTTGGATTCGCAAGCAGTTTTTATAAAATTTAACTCGCATTACTAATGGGCTGGCATACAGTAGGATAATGAAAAACACAAATGTCTCCCAGTTGATTTATCATAATTCGACTTGTGGTTGATTTTATTCAGGATAGGGTATGGATTTGATAGGAAAATCTTGTGGCTACCGACTTCGCTACTAGATACTTTGAAGCAAAATACGTACAAGACAGAGGTTGGACATATTGCTGGTTTTGTTTTGGAAGCAATTTAACGGTCTCCATGACACATCAAACTTAATAAGTATCCCGCAGAGGTTCAATGACATCATGCAACAGCTGTTAAAGGCCGTAGATGTTAAGCCTACTTTCACTGTAGTCTAGAAACTGGCCTGCTATGACTTCCAAATCAAAATATTCTGATAAGTTTGATCATTACCTTTCTACTAAAGAGTGTTATTGGTACACTACACTATAATCTGTTCATCGTAAGTTTAAAGTTAAATATTTATCCGCATTTTCCGCTTTGCAGCTCTTGTTTGTTGCTATTGGCTCTAGAATTTACTGCCACACTGAAACGCCCGTAAGCTCGGCCGTTATTTTCTGTTTTTGTGAATTCATTTTGTTATGTTAACACAGTTTTTACTTTGCTTGAAGTGAGTATACATTTTTGGCACCCTCTGCATAATGTGCTAATTATTATTTTCATTCGCATATACTAGGTATGTATCATAAAAGCACGTTGGACCCACGGGCCTGTTGAAGTTGTTTTGTATTGGTATTGGTTCTACTGTAGTAAATACATTCCTACTATAGCATACTATTTGTTTAACAAACTTCATTCTTTTAAATCACATTATATAGTATGAACGTTTGATAATAGATAGTAATGTGGAATAGGTACTAAAATATAAAAAATATTAAATATATAGATATTGTGAGCGATTTCTTTATTTTATATTAGCCCTTTTACATGATTTACTTCAAATACAACATTAAAATCACATTTTAAAAATATCTTTAAAACAGTCTTTAGCAATTAAAAGAAAAGTTTACGAAGAGAAAACATATAAACATATTACAGAACAAACTTATCATCTCCTTTATCCTCCATTTTTTTCCTCTTATTTCTCTTCTCTCAGGTCCTAATTTTGTTCCATGGCATTATGAAAAAAGAATGAATATATTGTTTCATTTTACCACATAACTCCATTTATCACAAAACTACTAAACGAATTTCAACAAAAGACAAACAGTTTAAAATTATTATATAACCAGCAGCATGGCTCAGGCGGTAACGCTTGGGACTCGCATTTGGGACACGGAATTTCCGCTCTGCCATTACGTATAATTTCACTCAGTTGGTTCTATTGCTGGATACAGTGCCAGGACGAGGTGGGCTGCGCGGAGTGGAAAGGTTTCTGCCCCGGAGTCCGGAATGATCCTTCTGAGAAGCTGTAACCACTCAGGGGTGGTGTTTTTATCTGGAAACATGTTAGGGACCCCAACTGCATTCGCGCAATCACTGACCGTAGATCCTGGCCGCCCAGTGTCTCTCTCGCCTCATACCTTGATCCTTTCTCCCGTCAATGGCTCAATTGAGGAGCACAGGCACAAAGCACTCAAATACCGCCTCAGACCATCCATCGAACAAACCATAAATCGAATTATTCTGAGCTTCAGTTATTCTATGACACAGCTTAAATAATAACTCACATTTAATCTAAAAGGCAGGAGAAGAAATGTTGTCTTACCTTGCAAAATGTTTTCATTCCTCGAACGCTGCTACCAGTAACTGAGGTGAGAATTAACAGTAATGGTTTCTTCTTTTTTCGAAATATTGCACCTTTTCTTTATAAACATTTCTGCTGTTTCATTACACAACTGCATTTCTTAATGCCACCTTCTCCCATATATGTTATAGTATAGTTTTCATGTTTTATAATGTTGAATATAAAACTAAATTACCAAAACGATGATTATTTTATATAATAGCCTGTTTTCCATTGCCTGTAAGCAGACTTTATTTCCAAGAGATCTGAACCTCGTTATTTCTTGTTTCTTCACGTATAAAAATTTCATGGTTAATTTCAAGCATCTGTTCCAATAATTTACAGTTACAATCTTTTGTTTTTTTGGTTATATAGTATTTTTATTTTGTTCTGGGTTAATTAGCACCTTTTTTTCTCCTCGTTGAAGGGTTCTTTTTCCGAAAGCACGGAAATATTTATTTAGTATGGCTAATAAGATATAACAGATTGGATTGGATTGGATTGGATTGTTTGAAGTAGAGGAGCACACTTCGGTACTTCAGCCTTGTTCACGACTCGCCGTTTGTGTCTTCACCCCATGGGATATCTCAGGGAGGAAGGGATGAGGTGAGAGAGACACTGAAGAGCTACGATCCATGAACGGTGAGATGGAGGGAAATAGAGGGGGTCTCGAACATGTTTCCAGATACAGCATCTCGACGCCGGTGGAGGGCCCCCACCCCCCGCCAAGGAGCTCGAAAGTCCGCTTCCATGCCAGATGCCAGGGCAGAAATGTTTCCAAAGTGCAAACCACCATCACACTGCGCCAGCCAACCTCGCTCTGACACTTACAACATTGTAACAGAACCAAAGGAGTGAAATTATATGTCAGAGAGCGGAAATTTGTGGAAAGTAAAGATACATCTCTACATTCGCCTAAGCGACCAGGTAAATCCATGAAAAAATCCTAGATCAGGATGACGGATCCCAAGGGATTTGAACCCGGTACCTTCCGATTGCGATTCCCGAACTTTAACGCCTGAGCCACCCCACTCTATGTTAGTTGCGAGGTAGGAGGATTCTTGTACTTATGAAAAATATAGTACAACAGTAATTGAATTCATAAAAAAAACCATTTAATGGGAAATTAGATAATGCGTATTTATCAGAAGATACATTCATGGAAATGACAGATTCTTTTCATCTGTCTGAGTGAGTTGTTTACTTCGTTGTTTCCTAAGCAGCACCGCATTTACACTTCTGATTCCCCAGGTTGTATTGCAAGAATATTACTCATTATTTGTGATAACTAATATTCTCCATAATCTGAATATTCAATATAGTCTGGTAATCGTGAATGAATTAATGTATGAGTCAATAAACAAACTCTTCACAACCTTCGTTTTCAGCATATCCACAGCAGATTGCTAGTCGAACTTTTCTGTTTTCCTCATACTATTATTGCATGCATAGAATTAAGGCTAGTTGGCAAGCTTCTCTTCCCCTCATCAAATGCGGTTCAATGTTGATCAGAATCAAACATCTCATGCTCACAGATTGAAATTAAGGAGTAAAGAACAAAGAAATTGTCATTTCCTTTGCACCTCGATAAGAAAAAGCTGTTATCGCTACACTGGGAATACATAAATGTCTTTCTGTTAAGGCTTAGTTACACCTCCTCTATATTTTAAATGGTAATTTTAGGATTTACATAGATGACGGAGAAACGATTAAAATTCAAAAGCTTCGCAGTCAGAAGTTAAATAACTTTGAATTTAATAATATTTTAATGCAGATCAAAAGTAATCCATTTTTAATACGTTTAACGCCCGTTTTTACTGCTGAGACATCACAGGTGGTGGATGCTGATGATACATGAGATGTATGATAAATTGGGAAAGATTTTTTAAGGAGGAAAACGCTCCAGGCCTAAGTTTATGGTATCTCCCAGGCATTTGCAATTTATGAGTGCTGAGGAAAACCTGTAAAAACTCCCAGTCAAGGAAAAAATCCTGACTGGAATCGAATCCTGGATCTCCTCCTGCTCACGAGTCCGTTCCTTAAAAACCTCGGCTGCTCGTGTTGGTGCTAAAAGTCAAGATTTAGTGAAACTTTTAACTACAGAAGATTGTGAAAGGGAAATGGTTTGTGGTGACTGAGTAACGTTATATATCACCATAATTTTAATATTTATTTATAAAATAGTATCACTGGTAAACGCAATTTTTGCATTTTTTATATTTTATTTCGTTTCTAACGTAATAGTAATAATGTTTGCTAAGCTAAAAAAATGCTATCGGAATTATTCTGCCAATCACAATTTTTGTGTAATAAGTGTTGATTTTGTGGAATTCTAGATATTTTAGGTATTTTTAGGGATGAATAATGTACCTAAAGCAAAATTTAAAAAGTTTATTTGCGTTGTTATATAGTCAATTCATGCCGTTTAGCATTACTGGGTGTCGTTTGGTATATAAGGAAATTCAATAAACCTTACTACTCCATGTTTCATATTTGTTAACAATGATTATTTAATTGACTCATTGTAAAGCTATGCACTCCTGCCGTTGAGTATCACTAATTGTCACTCCGGGTGAGCACATTATGTTTAATAGCAACTACTTCCTTCTTTAAACAATGTCATAAATACAACAATGAATTGCACATTTCATAGGAATAAATTCAGTAATATATACCTAATTGTTTTGAAACTATCATGTAAAGGTAAACCAAAATATGACACGGCTGCATTTTCGATTGGGCATGTTTTCTATTGAAAATTTCCATCAGCCAACCAGTCCGTGGCCATACTCACACCTTACGCTTTGCTAAAAACCGGAGAACAGATAATAGCGCCTATCATAGGTTCAAATCGCATTACTTGAAGACAATACTTTTATTCATGTTCACAACCTGTCAACAATGTTCTAGATTGAGAGTATTCACATTCAACTTTCCTTTATAATAGGACGTTTTAGAGAGTTAAAAGGTTATTTCTCTGGAGTGCAAAAGCCATAAGAGTTTCATCTATCTCATATAATTAGGTTGATTTATAGTTATACAAATGGTATAAATGCACACAACATATTCTTGTGAACCCATTATATTTTCACATTATTTATTTTTAAAATATTTTATACTTCCTCTTTTCATATAAATTTGAATGTACGTGTGTGAATGTGTGTGTGTGTGTGCGTGTGTCATGCGCCTTCCTATTTATTTGATTTTCTTAGTCTTTGCTGGCTCTATGGAACATGCATTCTAAATGTTGGTGATATTAATTCCAGGTGTTATGGAAAGTTATATGATGCAATATATCACTGTAAACGCGCAAAAACAAATTGAGTACAAGGGCAAAAGTAAATGATGCTTGAATATTAGCATCACTCTGCAAATTGAAAGCTCTACTAACTACTAACTCTCAGCGCGAGATTAATAACACGGCATATATTACAGAACGTTCGTGCTACAAATGCGGCTTTTTGAATAATGAGCAAAAATAAAGCACAACAACTATTTTCATATGTTAAAATCACGATAAAGTAATGCGATATATCTGTAGATTAAGTCAAATTCTTATGCAAACAATATAAATAGTGCATGAATACCAACAAAATATTTAAGAATGTTCTTAATGTGAATTAACATGATATAACAGTAAGCTCAATAAAAAAAAACTTGACTCCTCTTCACGCTCATAATTCCAAATTCTTACAGAGGGCTGATACCCAAAACCCAAGGAAGTAAACTGGTTTAGATGAGTAGTTAGTACACAGCTGTGGGTTGAGGGAAATGGAAACGTTTGTTTCTGTTTGCTTAAAACCATATGATATTTTTGGAATTCTTTTGCTCAACATTTTCCTTAATAAGGTGTGCATTTTACATGTAGGAGGGATAGAAAGAAAATATTGCTAACATGTTCATAAATGGTAAACCAACTTTTCTAGAACCTGGAGACTTTTTTTTCATTGTAGTCCCCTATTACATTTATCATCCACTGCTAAGCATTTAGAAGTCGATGGACACCCGTAGCTCAGTTTCCTTTATGTCTGAGAAGGAGCCCTCTACTGAAACATTGTAGTGTGGCATGTTCCGACTTTTGCGGTTAATTTCCTCGCTGTAAATCTCGATCCATTTCCAGCAGTGATTGAACCAAACGATTGTAATGCGCTTCAAGAAAAGGACGACCTACACTTGACTCAGTTTCCACACTATGACGTCCTTGTCGAAAGAGCGATACCCAACGGCCACCATTCGATATGCAAGGTTTCATTACCAAAGGTTTCTCGAGGATCCCTATAACATTTGTCTGCATACACGTAGTGCACTAGTGACGCTGCGTTTGTTGAACAGACTCCCTTCTAGAAGAGCCGAAAATAGCAACGGCACTTCATGTTCACTAGTAGTGTTATCACTGCTTTCTTTTCAGCCCTGGTACAATGAAGAAGGTGACCTGAGGTTTGTGTTGACGGGCAGTTGGTATAAATTGGATATGAAACAAATTAATGGATTTAAAAGCCTATATGTTCCTTAACATTTCGTTACTTTCAATGATTTTATTGCGGTGTAACACTCCTATACAAAATTTGTAACCAGACATTTACTTAGTGCAATATCGTGTATGCTTTCAAACTGTGGGAAGATAAAAGTAGGTAAAGCTTATTAGCCTAGAGCACTTGAATGCAAGTCTATTTGATAAATGTTTATACAGACAAGTCACATTTCTTTCTTACCAGAAAAGTGTTTTCCATTATATTTAATATAATCGGCATGCCAGGAAAATGTAAATTAACGTAACAATAAGTAGGCGATTAAAGAATGAAATTGTGAACTGTTTCATTGCGTTGCTCAAACTTTAAAGCTTATGAAGAAACTTTAAGTATATTCAGTTTTAAAGTATTATTGCAAACGAAATAATCACTGATGGAAATATAAGTAAAAGTTATATTTTACATAAAATAAAAGCAATAAAAGTTCAGTGGTATTCATTTTTGAGTATTGCTCAAGCTTCCAACAAACGGAAGAAGAAAAGGGGTTGTTAGCACAACAGCAACAGTAAAAGCTTGGTTAAATTATTATTTTCATTTTTTTCATAAATAATTAAATGAATAGAGGTTGGGTTTCTGCCATAAAATGAATGCCTCAAAAGTCTCCATTTATGATCTTAAAAAAATTCTAAAATTTCCTAAAACTGAATTAAAAGTAAACTCTAAATCAACTTTATTGGCAAAAAAAGAATACAGAATAAGCGGATGTTAAGCTTTAAGTGTGGTTTTCATGAAAAATCGTGATAGGTTTTCCTCTCATCGTTACATGTGCTTTTGACAGTACTAAATTGCAGCATACAATAATTAACAAGATGTAGGTTTCTAAAGTAAATAATTGGAAACATCTTGTACATTGAAAAGCTTCTTTCTACATCTATAGAAGCAAGAAACAGTGTCCTTGAAATCTAGATCTCCCTCTAATACTTCATAGGCACTCTTCTTTTGTTTTGAACCATTTTATTTTTAATATTTCAGTAAGATTGTGTTTCGTTTCGTTTCCAGGTATGCAGTACACGCTATCTACATTGACAACTAAGCTAACCTCTTATTGTTAATATTAAGTAGCCGCCGTAACAAAAGGTTGCTCTTAATTAAATAGTTTGCCTTCTACTGAGTGAGCAGTTTCCCGCGCGCAAGGGTCCCAGGAGCTGCAATGTCGGCCAAGGTCACGAATGGAAACGCGCCATCAGTCTCAGCTAAACGGCTGTTGAAACTGCATGTGTGCAGTAATACGCTAAGAAAGCTATGTCTAATAAAAGGCCTCAATACTTTATTCCAAAAGATTATTCGTGGAAAAAGATTAGTGCGTTCTTCTGATAGGGAGCGACAGTGGCAGCTCGGCGGTTTCATAACCTGCAAACATGTCAGGTGCGGAAACGAGTGGAAATCATAGATCTACAACACCTCCTATATTTATGCCCTTACGGGAAGAAATGCATTTCTTTATGAAATTGCTAAATGTCTTACTTTGTGGAAAGTATCACTAGGCATAATAATGCTCCACTTGCGAAGACATCGACATCACGCTAATAAGTGTGACATGTTTGTAGCAAAAGAGCGTGTGGTCAAATTAAACACCTTAAAGGAACGTCAATCAACAAAGGTGACGAACCATAATATTTTTAAGTTAAGAACTTTCACTTCCGATAGCACGAAAGAACGGCTTTTTTTAGGTGGAATATTAATGAAAGAATACTTAACCGCTTTGTACACTACAGGTGTAGCAGTTTGAAGTAATTAACTTTTCGTTTTCTACCGTGATGCACTGCACTCACGATTACCTCACGCAGTGCTATCTCAGCTAGTAACTCTGTAGAGGCGTTTGTTTATTATTTTCTCACACTAGATGATAGCGCGATATCACGATACGGCTTAGCTTGTCATTTTCGTACTGGTAGTAGATTCCATTGAGATGTTGGACATTATCCAAATGAAGGGCAAAACTACAGGTGCATGTTTATTTAAGGTGTTTAAGAGGCCAAAGAAAAAGTTGGTATTCCTTGGAGCATTCTCATATTATCGGCAACTGATGGCGCTCCCGCTATGGTTGGACGCAAGGATAATCTCCTAGGGCACTTGAGAAACAAAAGGTCTCAAAATAACCGATGATGTCATCCAATCCGATGTATTTTACATCAGGAGAAGCTACACTCAAGACGAATGAAACTAGAAAGTGTTGTGCATATTATTACTAAAACTACAAATGCAATGACGTCAAAAGTACTCGATATTCATCCATTTAAAGTCTCATGCATAAATGCAATAGTGAACATGGCAACTTGCCATTCTATTGTGAAGTACGCTGGTTCAGTCGTGGGTACATTTCTTGATTTTTTTTAAAACTGCGTTTTGTTCATGAAGCAAATGGTTACACCTGTTCCGGAACTGTGTAATGTTAAATGGATTATGATTTAGTGTTTCTAGCAGATGTAACAAGGCATTTGACTCTCTCTTCAAGGTAAAGGCGAAATAGTCACTCAAATGTACGAGAAGATCAAAGCCTTTAAACTGACGCCACTTTGGGAACGTGAGTTAAATGATAACAACCTAGAGCACCTCTAAAACTCTAGGACAGTTCACATTTCCATATCGACCACAGACTTACAAGAATATGCGCAAATACTGCGAGAACGAAAACTAGAAATTTAAATTCATTCAAGGTTTGGAAGACCTTTCATGCACTTTTAAAATATTTTCGACTCCATATTTCATGAAGGTGTTCCAATTGCAGCCCCCTCTTGAACCTACAATGTGATTTTGAATTGAAGGAGCAATATACAAACAAGAAAAGTTTGTGTAACTTTCATTAAAATTCTTCATTGGTCCGACTTGCATGAATTAACAGAAACGCTGTTCAAGTCAGCATACATTTGCGAGCAGTTTTATGGAAATTATAAAAATCTTCTGACGGATCGCAAGTTACAATGTGCACTTAGACTCAACACCACTCAAGCACTGTTTCCAAACATTGACAAGTTGTGGGTGGAAAAATCCCGAAATGTTTCTGCCATTGCTGAGTGAACTTCTGCGTGTATTTCACAAAGAGTAGCGTCAGTCCTGGTGGTGTAGCGGTAGTCATAATTTCCTCCTAAACCCAAGATCGCGGGTTCGATCCCGGCCAGGAGCAGTTTTTTTTTTTTTCGGGCGTAAAAATCCTAAGTATGGCTTCCTTCGGAAGGGAAGTAAAGTCGTGGGTCCCGTGTCCATTTATGGCACGGTAAAGAGCCTTAAGCCTGAAAAAAGAGATCTGTGAGCAAAATATCGGCCGTTTCACGCCCTGAATTGAATGGGACGCTGATGACTTGAGATGTCAAAGACCGTCCGTAAATAAACCAAATCAATAAAAACGCAACAAAACCAAGAGAAGCAATACTAAATTCAACTCTGTTTCTTTAATAAACAATATATAACTCGCCAATTTAATTATTTATATGCTTTAAAACCTAAAATATTGTCATTCATTATGCCATGGTTTATTTCAAGCACATTTTATGTAGGTCATAGCATTCAGTGTTTCTTTTAGAAATGCACAAGGTGGTAAATATTTTGAATATAAAACATTCAGCTAAAATTGTGCCAGAAATATGTGAAATTTGCTGCCACTCTTTAATGTCTTATTCTGTCTGAACATGTAAAACATTAATAGCATAATCCAATAATAACTTCATTTATTCAAATTCTGTCAAATGTCTTGCCCATTCAGAAACAGAGATCCGCCACTGCAGGGTACCCCTGGCTCATTACCACGCATTCAGCTGTTTGGGACAAGCGACCGAGCAAACAAGACGCATAGTGTGCTCACTGTTGCAAAGGTACTCGTCCACAATGCAACTGAAGTTGCATGCCATTTTTCTATCGCGCAACAAATCTGGCACTGTGGTATTGTTTACACCCAGCACGCAAGTGCACGCTGCGCCACTCGAAAAATGGCAAGTTCAAATAAATGTTGCATTAAGAGCTTACAGTACGCTGCATATATGATGCAATTTTAAGCACATACAACTCTATTGGTCAGCTGTTGTATGTGACCGAAGAGCGTGCTTTCTGATAATGGTGTTCTACCCGCATCTTGCTTATCACTTGTTTTAACACGAAGACGAAGAAAAAGACATGAAAAAGCGAAAAGGAAATGTTGCGTAAGAGAATGGATCTTAAGTCGTGAACATTGTGGAGTTGTCAATAAGTGGCTACACGAGTTGTACTTGGGAGACCAAGTGTTCTATAACTTTTTTTATATGAATGTCAGCAATTGATTTTGATTACCTGCTGAGAAATGTAGCATCGTTAATACAAATGAAAGACGCGTTAATGAGGAAATCCATATCACCAACAGAACGTCTTGCGTTGACATTGAGATATTTAGCAACAGGTAAATCAGCTTTCAGTGAATTATACAGTTCGCGCAAGCAGTTGTCATTTTTAACTTAATGTAACCTATTTGGATTATTGCTTTTTCTGAGAACAGCTATCAATCATTAATGTACCTACATGTACCATTTCACGCATAATACCTGAAGTGTGTGATGCTATTTACAGTGCTATGAAAGAAGACTATATTTCACGCTACAGTTTTATTCTTCAATCGGCTCAACCTGCTGTTTCACAAAAGCATATTCTTGTACATTTGTTCTCTGTGACGGCAGTGACGTAAATGTTGACAATGGAGCTGGAATGCCGAGCTTTTTTGGTGTATACTCATTGTTAACATCCAGAATACATTGTTGTGTGACACGCTACACTTTGTATGTCAAATAATCGTCGTCGAGTTGATGCATGCATTTGCCACTTACCAAAGATGCTGAATTAATTTTTTACCGGCATTCTGCAGTAAAGAAATGCATAGTTAATGACAGTCTGCTTTTGTAGTTCGGAGCTATGGCGTCGTTTGTTGCTGCTCTTCTGTGAAAAGTTTGAGGAGCCTGGGCTTAGCGAAGCAGACCAGCTGTTTTCAGAGTTCACACATGAATCGTTTCCTTGTAACTGCTCTATGTCACAGTCATCCATCACCACCGTTATGTTTCCCATCATTTAGAATTTTGTCTGTAACCGTTCCCTGTAATAAGGCACGCTTCAATTACTGTTAATTATTAACCATCTTACTTTTCATATACCAAACACAGAAGATGAATGGATTGAAACAGCAAAATATTTCCAGGAGAAATGAAATGCTTTGAGTGGAAAACATGTAAGTATCCGTGTTCCAGCAAACAGAGCCAGCTTGTACTTCAACTGTAAAGGCACTCATAGTGTCGTCTTAATGGCCCTAACAGATGCTAATTACAAACTGACCTAAATAAATGTTGAATCTGAAGGCCGAGACTCCCATGGAGCGATATTTGACAAGAATTGTTCTCTGTCGACTGCCCTTGAAAACAAAACAAAACCTTTAAAGGGAGGAACAGTACCTGTGCCTTTGTCATTGTTGCGGACGATACATCATATATCACGAAACCGTTTGCTTTCAAAAAGTAAAGTGCTCAAGAAAGGATATTTAATTACCGCTTGTCGAGCGATAGAAGAATAATAGAAAATGTATTTGAAATTATCTCAGTTCGATTTGGATGTCTCAGACGAACAATGAAATTAGAGCAGAGTAAAGTTAAAAACAATTGAATGCGCTATTTGTGTATTACACAAAAATTTAATTACACGTTCTTCTCCATTGTACGCTCCAAGGGGAACTTTTGATAAGGAAAATGAAGATGGAACAATTGCGATGAGCTCTTGCACAACCCGCAGTTGCAAGCAATTTAAGTTGCATCGTGGACGAGTACCTTAAGCGCTTCACCTTGTTTATTCATACACAACAATTTTCTACCGTAATTTCACCCAGTATTTCTTGAGCTATGGTTTCATAACAACGTGAGAAGCAGTTCTTTCTTAACATAGAACAAGCTTATAAAACATACTTGCATACTTTTCCAAAATACTCTCGGTAAATGAAAGCTTCACAGAAAAAGAAATAGACATACACATTCCTATGTTCTGAAGAACACTTTTAAAGAAATTTGTTTTAGATATTTTCCTTCTTCCTCTGCGCTTCATAACCACTTTTCGTTTAGCAAATTACTTTTCATTAACCAGTCTTACGTCGCTTATGTTACGATATAAAATGTTTCCGTTTGTACTAATATCACCAGAGGCGCGCTCTTAATGGACAATGGGGATTTTGTTATTCCCTTAACATTATAGTTAAACTATGTTCACATTACAAAGTAAAATAAGAAGCATTAGTATATCCCAGTGCCTGTTGCAACATTATTTTTGTCGCATATAACTACGCCAAGGGACCGGAAATGCTCGTAATTTATCGACTCTCCTCGGAGAGTAAAATAACTTCCATCATCCAGGCCCATCCATACTGCAAGTCATTAGTAAGCTGGGGATTTCTGTTATAAGTAAATTTAAAAATGTACTTGCTTCATTGAAGTAGTATTGCTATGGTTATCAAGCTTACTAAACATCCACATTACAGAAAGCTGGCTCGCGCAGTGCAAAAGTGCTCGAATGATTACGTCTAGCAACACTTCAGAGGACTTGATAGTGGCAGTGTGAAACAGTAAGGACGTCTATGATACATACCGTATTTTTATTATGATTTAGCAGGGCATAAGGTGTAAATATGTCCTCGGACCGGTTAGGGAGTGCCAACGTGCCGTGAAAAAACCAGATCCTAGTCGAAAATGCAGCGTCGTGAAATTTCGGTTTACTTTTACACGGGTCTTTCAGAACAATATATGCATTGTTTCATTTATTGTAAAACTCATTGCATTTATGATATAAATATCACTAATATTAACAGAGGGTAGGTTTTCAAACTAGGCACAAAGAATTTGGTACCTTCTTCCAGCAACTTTTGATATCCGCGCTTACTGTATGGTCACTGTCATGAGCCAATATGCTTGGGCGACTTTAGCCCTGGCATGTACCCCCTTCCATTTGGCTAAAGCACCAGCGAACGGAGTGTAGTTCAGTCAGAGTTCTTTTGGAAAAATGGGAGGGGAAGTTTTGAGCACAGATTACGCGTGGCGCATGTCATCAGGCTGCAACAACAAAACACGTTCTTGCACATTTTGTTTAGCTTTCTTACACCTGCTACTTGTGTTCCTTATTTACGCTAAGATAATTTTGATGCTTCGACGATTAGTGTCGAAGCACCTCATGTGTCATATGTCAATATCATTACCTACTTAAAGACAGAAAAGCATAAATGTTATTCATGTGTTTATACCGTCAAATCTGCTCTTCTTTCTCTTCCTCCTTCAAAGACGATTACCAATTATCATTCAATTTACGATGAATTATGCGCTTTCTAGGGCGCTCTGCAAAGTAGAATGTTCTTCTTCTTTCTTATTAGCTTGTCTGTTATAATATAGCCAGTGATTCTGTTTACTATTTTCTTCACTAATGTGTTTGATCAATACTCGAACTTCTTTTGCATTCTCCTTTTAGAGAGTGTTTCTCAAAGAAACTGTTCTTTTTAATTTTGACGAAACAAGTTCATTAGGTTTACATAGCAGTGACACGGAGGTAGTCTGAGAATTAAATGTACCACCTCGGGTGGCCGAGGTCGATAAGACACGGACTCATGAGCTGGAGGTCTGGAGTTCCCCGTCAGGACCTTCCTCCCTGACTGGGTTTCTTTTTCCAGGTTTTCCTCAGTCCTCATAAATGGCAAATGCCGGGAGGTACCAAAACTTAGGCCTGGAACGTTTCCTTCCTTAAAATAAAAACTTTTCCCAATTTATCATTTCATCTCATGTATCATCAGTGTCACCGCCTGTGGTGCCTCTGTAGCAAAAACAGGCGTTAAACACCATTAAAAAATTATGGCTATATTTGGTGCCGCTGTAGCTTCAACTCCATATACTTTAACCTGTCGTTAGTAGGCCTGATTACTTTTGCGTATTTGGGGTAACAGCGTTGGGGTGGAGTTACTGGCCTTCCATAATATCTTCTCACCGCTCACACGGGGCTTTGCGTCCCGGCCAAGGACTGCTCCCTTCCCCACTCAAAGTCGCCTGCCTGTCCTTGAACTTCCGAGCAGTCATCATTCTACATTCGTTGGCAAAGACTTTAGAACAAAATATTTGTGTATGTAGACGTTATCATAAATGTGAATCAGCGATCGTGAAGAATTCATTTGAAAGTTCCCTGGACAATTGCCTTATTCCTGCGCAATTGTCTCCTGCAAATCATATTGAACGACAATAGAAAGTTGAGAGGACTTCTCAAAGTCCGCAGTTACGCCGAGAATAGTGCAATTGTTTCTGGCCAATTACTATATGGTAAATATTTATTGGAATCGTAGATATCAGTAGCGATCATTCTGTAACACCATTGAGTCTGATTCAAACTCTCTCTCTCTCTCTCACTTGTTGCAATGTAAGCGGAAACATTTAACTAAAGCTGCTAATTTTTTTTGGCCACTTTAAATGGTTTACAGATATTTGTAAAAAAGAGCTTCTCCCACATATTTTATCCACTTTTATATTCAAAAATTCAATCGTGTTCTTTCACAGCCTATAGGTAAACATATAATATTTTTAAGGTAAGCATTAGGTAGCCTTCCATTATTTTCCCCTTTGATCCGGGTGAAATAACGCGTTAAATTGGCTATAGATAGAAAAGAGTTTCCAGAACGTTGGGATACTAGCGATTTATGACAACTAACCTGCGTGGTTCGTTATGGAAATCCTTGTTTTTTCCTCTCTACTAGAGATTTTCAGTAACGTTTTCCACATTGACACCCTTAACCATGTAGTTTTATTTTGATTGCTGTGAATGCTAAGCGAGCTCTACGCAAGTGTAGTTTGTAGCTTCAGAGTTTCTTCACAAGACAGTTATTTTGTCTGCAGTTTGCATTTGCAAATGTTCACAGTACAACGGCCTATTTATTGCATCGAGTCACAAGTATCAACCGCGCGACTGAAAACGTAACAATTTTTTCCCTGGAACCTTGCCATTTAAAATTGTGTTAATATAAAATTTAAATTGAATGTAATCTCAATGTGCATCAAGAAAATTCATGAATATCACCAGTAACTCTAAGGTATGGATAATGGGGACATTACTTTGAATATGGCATGTCTCATCACAAAACAATAAACAATTCGAACTGCCAGAAATGGGCTTGCTCTGATCGTTTGAAATGTATTGGTGTAAAATATTTAGACACTATAATGTAAGATCTTACCATTGTTAGAAAATTTCACAAAAGTTGATATATTTTTATTATAATTAAAATATATATTCCATTATAGTTTTTCCTTAGCTGCCATTTGAAAACAATTTTAAGCAAATATTATTGTAACACCTACTTACAATAATAGTGTTAGTTTCGAAATTTGGCACTGAAATTAATGTATTAACTATATCCATTCTATAATTGTATTCATTGAAATTTTTTCTGCGTGTTGTAAACATAGAAGATTACACTTTTAATGACATGATATTTTTATAAATAAAATGAATTATCGAATATTCTACTAATTGCAGTTATATACATTAGTGAAGCATCCATTAATATATTTTAGAGTTTTACCACATTCTAATGTCGTTTATATAAATACAATATGAAAATAAAGGCTGATTGACGGGATTCAGTTCCTGTGCAAGTGAACAAGATACAAAAAACACGGGATTATTTTATGTTTTTTTTCTTTGAATGGTATTTAACGCCAGTTTTTACTACTGAGGCACCACAGGCGGTGGACACTGATGATACATGAAATGAAATGATATAATAAGAAAGGATATTTTTAAGGAAGTAAGCGTTCCAGGCCTAGGTTTACGGTACCTCCCCGGCTTTTTCCAGTAATGAAGACTGAGGAAAGCCTGGAAAAAACCTCCAGTCAGGGAGGACGGTCCTGATGGGATGCGAACTCCATCACGAGTCCGCGCCTAAACGACCTCGGCCACCCGTGGTGGTACTTGATGGTTAAAAACAAAAAATTGAAGATGGTGAATATTGCACCCAAAAGGTGAATGAAACAATTTCTTACCTTAAAAATGCCAGAAATAACTTTGAAGATATTTACAGGCATTTTGTGAACTTCTAAAATCTATTTATAGCGGAAAATTCTTATGCCTCTACAATGAGATTATTGATACCGCAGTGCCAAATGTAGATAAAGTTCCAAAATCTCCCTGAGATGAATTTTCTTCAGCTACTAGTTCCAAAAAAAGGTCAGTGTCTCAAAGATAAATTTCTGCAAACTCGTTTTCGTCACATTAATAAAGTTGTGACAGTGTTTTAAATTTGGAAATTTGTGGAATTAATTAGGGTCTGTTTACAGGCTCTGCAGATTACTATGAATGAAATAACAGACCTAGCAGAGTAAGTATTACAGAAATATTTGCTTGGTACCAACAATACCAATGAATGCAACAACAGTAAAGCACATTTTCCTCGTACAAAGTCGCCAGTGCAAGAACTTGCTTTTTACATGTTCCTTGATGTCAAATGAGAAAAACCCAACTGTGACCTATTGAGCCAAGGCGTCTTCTACATGGCTCAATAAAATACAAACAGGAATTTTGTGAGTGCGTCTTATCATTCTTGCCGGTTTCAGCAGTGAAACTGGTTCGCCTCGCACAGTCATTTGTTTGTCAATAGAATAATTTTCGAGCAATTGCTCGTCGATTGCTCAATGCATTACTGTGGAATTTTTGGCGCGGAAAGGCGTAAAACCAAAAGTTTGCAAATATTAACAGCACCATTTGGAAATAAGATGCTTCTAATACATAAGTGCATGGTTGGCATAAAAGATTCACAGAAGTATGACAAATTGTGGGAAATAAATTAACCAACGTCGATCTAGGACGAGCCTAACAGAAACAAATTTTCCAGTAATTTGGCCAATGTTTGACGATTTCTGAAATCCCTTCTGGGCTAGAATAAGTTATTTAATTTTTCAATCAGTCAGTTCAAATGCAACATGCATAGGAGTATGTCAGAAGCTATTGACTTAATACAGGATCAAGGAGAAGTGTTTATGCATCACCGTAAGCTGCGATGAAATATTCCTGTCTCGAAGTAAGGGGGCATAGAGGAAAGCAAAGGGAAGAATCCGCTCCTATCAAAGCAAAACATTGCCTGTCAGCTGTCTTGACAGTTTTCTGGTATTTCTAAAGCATTTGTTTATCGATTTTCTTCATGAACTTGGAACAGTCAATGCAGCAGATTATGACTAACATTTTGTGGTTGAGGTAAAATGAGCTTATCGGCAAAAAAGATGTCAACAACCTATTGCAGATTTTTTTTTCTCAAAGACAAAGCCCGTCCGCATGCAGCTCCTTTGAAAGTGAAAAACTCGAGGAAATCCACTGCACATCATTGATGCAACCTCCATATGTAGTTGTAGTAGTAGGAGTATACGATTTATTTTATTTCAGTGACCTTATATAATAATACTTTAACAGGCGAATGGGTCCAACGTGCTTTTAAAATACACTTATTTGATTAAATACAAGATATTAAATTAGATATTTCACATTAATTAAAGAACAGACATTCATTAAACAATAAAATAAAAATAAAAGAAGAGAAACAATAAATAATATAAAAGATGAAATAAACATCATTTTAATAATTTCATAAACACATAAAAATAGAAAGTTTTGACGTTAGGAGTGACACACATACAGAGGAATTCAATCAATTTGTCCCCCTCTCTTCCATTCCCGGTTATCAGCCTTTTCAGATCTGAGTTGTCTCACCACTTTCGTCAGATCAGATTCTCGTACTTTGCATTCAGCCAGTCTACGATCCCCTCCTTACAGATGAGAGCAAATTCTCTGCTTATAATCATCGGTGTACTTTACCATCCGTCATGCCCCCCTAGTCTTAGCCACGCGGGGCATTGTATAGCGAGTTTGTGCCCCCTCCCCCACTTACAGTGCAGGCTTAGCATCTTGCGATGACGATATGTTTGAACCGTTAAAGATAATGGAAGGACGTTGATTTGACAGCGACGAAGGTTGGAAGCATTCGTGCGCAACTGACTGGAAACCAAACCCCACTCTTATCTCGATAACGGGATTAAGAAACTTCCTATCCGCAGGGAAAAGTATGATTTCAAGTCGGGAAATTATATTTAAAAGCACATCCATTTTAAATTAAATTATTTCAATAAGGTACAAAAAATGTTCTTTGTATTTAATTCACCCTTATATAAAGCTACATTCAGAAGCACTATCAAGGAGGGAAGAGGAGAATTGCATTTGAACATTAATTAATTGAGATTCTGTTATTATCTACTCCACATCTAAACGTTTGTATCTCAGTGCAAAAGCTAAACGGCATAAGTTGGCCCTCGTCCGATAAGAAGATAAATGCAAATGCAAATAATGAATATTTATGCTCCACTTTCATGAACTGTTCGAAAAATCATCCATAGTTAATATCTCATCAGATATATGCAATTATACCAAATCTACAATATTATCGTTACCGCACATGCTTTTTCATAGTTATACCAATTATTGCAAAACATATAAAGAGGATTCCTCCATAGCTATCACATGGTAAAGGAACTTAAGTTGGTAACTCTTTGCAAGGTATTGCTTGTCACCATTTTGAGAAGCACGGCTTTTCATATACTTTCACTCACTTTGTGCTTTCTTAGCCTTAAGATGTACAAAAATTCAAAGTGGGGTCTGTGAGGTTCTAACATCATTTTAAATTATTACTATATTACATATTATAATATATAATACAGTGTATATAATATAATATATTATATTATATTATATATTATTTTAAATTTAATTTATATATTTAAGTGTCTATAAGTTGTATTAAATAATAATAGTGGAGCTACGGTAATAGATTATTCAATAAATTACTCAAGGAAACACCAAATTTACTTTTTTTTCCAGCTACTAACTCTCACTGGAAAAAGCGGCAAATCATGGAACTGTGCACTATAAATGCCATTTTTACATTTCGCACATATTATGGGACTTGATCAATCAATTACATTTAATTGTTGCCCCTACAAACAAGAAATATACACCGTGGCACAATGTTCTTTACAAAAAATAATTTCACATGTTCGTATAACATGCTGCATTTTTCTTCAGTTACATCACCTTATAAGCAAGAAGTACAATGTTATTAACAATATTATTTTTGCACTTTGCACACATCATGGTGTGTGCTGTATGGACAGTATTTGTATCACTTCCTCTTGTCCGAGATTGGTGTTTGGTCAAAACGATGGTTTAAGTTTTACTATAACACATGTCTGCATGCCAGCAGTTGGATTTGGAACATTTGGGATTTGAATTCAATTTTCATTTCGGCCCACAATTACATCTACTAGGGCTCCTTTGGTAGTTCTTCTGGTGTGGTAATTCAGATGTTGGGCACAAAATAAAACTTCTATGTAATATCTATCATATTTATCCACAATACAAAAACTGATATCTATTTTTGTCATTTGCAGATGCAATATCAAACCTACTGGCCCATTTGATCTATACAGCCCTTTTTGAGTTGCAGCACTTTATTGTCTCTGACTTCTCATAGGGCATTTCAAGTTTATTTTGCTTGATTATGCCTAACAAAGTGATTTGATTCCCTAACATCTCTCTGCTAACTAGATACTAATGAAGGAAGTATCAATTAAAATATTTCTAGATGACCCTCCATGCTTTAGCAAAGTTTTAACTACATTCAGTCCAAGAATGTTTCTAATAGAGTAATGCGGTTCCACCCTTACACAATTCGGTTCAAAGCTTCACATAACTAAAGCATTTTGTGCCATTCTTTGAGCGTTTATTTGGAACATATCGTGTTAATCCGCATCTTTCATGAAACGGTAAGAGCTTTTCATCAATGATGAGAAAATTCAGTGAACCAATTTCGCTCTTAGTAAGGGGGCTGCCAGACAGAGAAAGGAGGAACACTCATACTGAATGAGAAACCGAATTAAAAGGCAAAGTAAATTTTACAAAGTAAGATCTAACAAGGCACCGGAAGTGCCTCGAGCCTCCACTGAATTGCACTTGCGGTTTTAATGAAAGCCGATCGCTTATAATAATCGTGTAGCTACACATAGTTCTTTGGGAGTTTAGAAAAATTAACTCGTATTCTCACCATATTTATTTGCCCCAATTAGTGAAAGAAGGAATGAAGTAAACAAAAATAGATCTGTAAAACTCAATTGAATACTTGCTACATAATTAAAATGAAAATGCCATACAAACTATAAAGTTCTTTTATAAAAGCCAAAAGTGCCTCTAAAATGGATACCGATTGACACAATTGATCATTAAACATATTTATATTGAAAACAGAGTAACTTCTATGCTTCTCAAAAACTCAATAATCCAATTGCTACCCCCAGTATTTAAATAACTCAACATTTTTCGATAGTGAAATTAAAGCAGCTATTTTGATCCAGCTTATTACATCCACTGCATTAGTGTATGTAGCTCAATTTAATTATTTTAACAGTTCCCTTCCAAAATACATACACAGGCATATACACAGAGGTATAGTATATACAGGATGTTCTTTAAAAGCGTGCAAAAATTAAACAGGAAATAGGGGGTGAACATTTTAAGATAGGAGCTTGTGGTCTGTGAAGCCAGCTTAAGGTTATATGAACTTATGCATGTGGGGGAGGCAATCTGGGATGCATTGTTTTTTTTTGCCTATATTCCACAAAATGACTGTCTTATCATATTTATATTGTGAGATGACAGAAGGTACCATGAATGAACGATAGACGCTTTCATACCATTCGAAGAGTGCAACAGTACGATGGCGTAGTACCGGTACAGCTTCGCATTCACTTTGTTAATGGAGAAATACTTAGCAATACCCATATATGTACAGGGAACGAATTCCCAACAGGTATCATTCATCACGACTAGAGATTATTTCTGTACATTGCCAAATTTTAGAGTGCGACAGAATTTCGTACGCTGATGTCATGCTTGCATTAAGGTTGGTGTCCATCATTTTGAGTAGCTATTGTGAGGAACAAAATGGTACATTATTTTAGATTTGCCAATGATATGGCATTGTACAATAATAACTATAAACAATGTAAAAACTAAATATAAATCAATATATTCAAATTATCTGTAAGTAAAATAACTTTAAATAATGTAAAGACTACATGAAAAAATGCATGTAAATATTAGATGTAAATATCCTGAAAACAGTAATAATGTGGAAATATTTGAGTCCATATCTCCACAAGTTCGCTTTTCAAACCCTAGATTCCCTATCTCAAAATGTTCAGTAGAGTAGCCCCTATTTCCTGTTTAATGTTTGCACGCTTTTACTGAAACATCCTGTACATGTAGTCATAAATACTGCATATATGTCAACGTACTTAGTAACAGCGTTTTGTACAGTCAATGGCGCATATTTCACTCCACGTGCTTCAGTACTCCTGGGTAGGTAATTTACTTTCACCTTAAAATTATTACTGCCCCTAAATCTTTGATCCCATTCAGAAAGGGTTGCACTATACTCGTATTCCTTGCAATGGCTGCTAACACATGTTGATATCCTCATGCTGTACTAACATATACTTTTTTAATTTGTATCTGTTTACGTCTGACCAGTGCAGAAGAAAATCTGAATAATATATTCGAAAAAATACCTGAAATCAAAGCAGCGACACATTATTTGTAACACTAATTGCCAAATTGAAATTGAACTTCACAATTATACATGTTTGATCACACGAAGCTCCAAATACAATTCACGACAGTCAGTATTATCAACATTATTTTTAAAATTAGTAATATAAAATAATAACTACACCTCTATTATCCTGGAAGGTATATGTTTAGATTCTGCGCTCTTTATGTGCGTATTTACAGAAACTAGCAGTTTATTTCTAAGTTGTAATTGAATGTGGTATGCTCTAAAAATGGTGGTAATGTTGACGGGTATTCGTACATTACATACTTTGCCTCTCCTCGAATATAAAAGAACATCTCCTTGCTAATAAGTATTTTGATCATTATTTTGTTGTTGATGATAATACTTCTCCAGAATATGAGGGAAGACGTCATATGTGTGGAAGTTCCCGTTTGTGTTTAATGTATTGTTTCTACGTTATGCAAGGCATCCAGTAAGTAACAGACCCAAAACAAGATGTAAATAAATGAATGAATAAATAAATAAATTAAAACAAAATGGAAATCTCCACTCCTACATGTGTGTCAATTTGCCCCGTTTTATATTAATTAAACGTCCACAAATCTTGCATTAATAATTGCAATAAAATATTAAGCCGACAGGAAATATTCTATGCGTAAGCGTATTCCTACAGGTGTGCATTAAATACTATTATCAATAAGATTTTCTCGTCATGCAAGAGTGCTTCGTAAAATCGGGATTTTCTATACTTCAATAGAAGTTATTTTGCGTCAAAATATGACTACATAGAAAAACCAACAAAGCTTTATCCGTCAAAAATATTTAACATGATTGGATTTCCAAATCATTAACGTTTTGAAACATCCAATTACTAAAATTTACTCAAATATGAGGACCACCCCTGCAATTTGCAGGCAACAGTGACCTGGTATGTTTTCGAGTTTAAATTCACTCAATTTTGGAACATGAACTGATGTGCGTGGATGACAACTTCCTAAAATGATGACAAAAACGTGTGGATGCAGCAGGACATCATTTTCAACATATTCTGTCATAAGATAGATGATAACTTTTATTGTAATTTTAATTATAATTGCGAGAACTTGAATGAATTGTGCGGATATTACATCCGGTGCGCCAGAGTTACCGCTCTGACTGCCAAACTGCTAGCTGCCGTGTACCGGACAACAAAACCATGAAAGACCCAGTATTAACTTGTTTCACCGTGATATACCCTAAATTTAGGCCCGAAACGCTCTCTTCCTTTAAACAAACCTTTCCTAATTTATCATTTCATCTCATAGATCATCTTTGTCCACCGCCTGTAATGCCTCACCAATAAAACACGAACGTTAAACACGATTTAAGATTCGAGCATTTGCATTATGTGGACCGTTCTAAATGCGGATGAATGATCACAACACGCCTTAAGCGAAAACAATAAAAATCATCTGGTGGCCAATTGTGCTTCTTTGCTTGCTCGTCATCGGTTAAATGGTGAATGATATCGACCATTCCTGTCCAGAATTGTCACGATGACAGCAATTGCTGCCGTTATGTTAACATAAAACAAAGAAAGGAATGGCTGACATCTAGCAAATGTGCAAATCTCCTGGTACAAAAGCGAGGTTCATCCTCAAAATATAATTTCATGCGTCTGGTAGGGCAAAGGAGGCTTCGTGTACTACGAATTGCTTCCCAGGAACATTGCTATCAATGCTGACATTTGTTTCCAACAACCTAAGGCGCCTCGTGGCCGCAATTAAAAAAAATGACCGGAAATGCTCATCAAGTGATGCTGGAAAACTATGATGAATGCTCGCACTCCGCTATTATGAAGCACCATCTATCGTGGAGCTGGGTTGGAAGAATATTCCGCGTTCCCCTTATTTCCCCCATTTTTACTGTTCCTTGTTTTCCCCTTTTCCGCTTTCTTTCTAACAATCTTTGATTAAACTTCTTTGATAACAAAAAAGCTCTGGAGTGACGATTTCGTTTAACTTCAAACTAGCAGATTTCTTCGAAAATGCGCCCCAATGTTGACAATCACAGATGATAAAGGAGAATATATTATTGATTAATTTCTGCCGTCTTTTCATTTCAAAAGAGGGCAGAATAAAACATTTTGTTATAGCATAAAAGCGCTTCAAACAAGCACACGCACACTTTTTTTTAATTATTATTCTCAGTAACAAATATTTATGCATATTTTAAGGCATAACGTGCGAATAAATAAATATACTGATCGTTTATGGAGTTACATCAAATTTTGGACTTCCCTGAAATGTGGCTCTGATGAAAGATGGAGTAGTCACGCATTTTGCATTATACGGGACTTCCCCGATTTAGATAAATAACAAGTATGTAATTAAACAAGGCAAAAAATTGGAATTAAATAAGCTATGTTTTAGGTTTATTTATAGAGTATTAAAAGTAATATATTGTTTTAAAATAGTTTTAAATTGTGAAATGGTTCAACAATCTCTGTCTGATATCACAAGATAAAGAATTCCAAAGACGAACAGAGAAACTGTGAAGTTGTTCGATGTAATGCTATCATCAGTAAAGAGTGATGTAATCCGGTAACGAGGCTATAGTATGAATATAGTTTATGAAAACGACATGTCAGATAGCTCGGGGTGGTGGTGTGAAGGATCCAATCAAGCAAGGTGACAGAGTGGAAAGTTCTTCGTCCTTAAGAATGAATCAGGATAATAATTTTAGAGATGGAGTGATATGTTCAAATCAACGAATGTTTAATTGTAGAGTATGCAAACATGAACACGTTGAAGCTTCTGTGTTATGTGGCACCGAGGTCAGTCAACAAAGAGTTGCAGTAATCGAAGTGAGGCATGAAAAGCGTTTGTGGAAGAATCTTTTTCAGGGAAAACGGAAGGAAATTGTTAAGTCTTTTTAACGTGTTTTTATATAAAATACTTTTGCATATTTCTACTACGTAAATATTCCTATTCGAAACGCACCCCTAGGATTTTTACTAACTCACTATAGGGGATTATACTATTGTCAATGTTTACTGGAGACAAATGTTGTAGGCTGACAGTATTTAACAACCGCTGATGATCCAATGCAATTGTCGACGACTTTTCTGGATTCAGTTTAAGTTGAAATTTGATTGTCCATAATAGTAATGAAAACATATCTTTGCTGAGTCTTGCTAGAGCTCGTCAGTTTCATTAGAATGACAGTGAATTCGTAAATCATCAGCGTAAAGGTAATGTGTACAGTGTTTTAACGAATCTGAAATATTATTTATATAAACTGATAAAAGAAAGGTTCCCAATACCGAACCCATGAGTCTCCTGTCTTCACATCTCGTCAGGAGGAGGAACGGTAGCATGATAAAATGCGCTATAAATGGCGAATTTGAAGGTAAGATCGGGACTCTAAGGCAACAGGTTCTGATAAATTTAAACTTATGTGTTAATAGTTCAATGTCAAGAGATTTGCTCATGTCAAGTAACGTTAATATTGTAAGTTGTTGCTTGTCCATAGTCTCTCGTTGTTTCTTCAGTAACTCTCAACAAAGTAGTGCCGGTGTTATGCCTAGGTTTAAAACTCGACTGGTACATGTAAAAGTGTTGGGGTATTGCGTGAGTTGCTTGTGTACGATTCTTTCCAAAACTTTCGATATGATAGGTAGGAAATGTTTCTGTAGTTATTCAGTTTAACAAGTGATTTAATTTTAATAAGTGGGCGAATAAAGGCTTTCTTCCAATGAGATGGTAATGTTGATGCATTAATAAGACAATGAAGATGTAAGTAAACGTAGGTAGAATTTTGTTAATTATTTTATTCAGCAGTAATTTGTTAATGCGGTCAGCATCTTCCTCTCATGTATTGGTGCATTTTAGTGAATTCATTACATCATGAAATATATCTAGTCATCTTTTTCTTTCTCTGAGTAGTCTGTAACATTAATGACTATGATAAGGGTACAATAATATTAAATTTCAAATTTAATATTATATTTAGGACAATAAGGCATTTTGTTTTTATGCATTATGTGAAACTACATAATTAAAGATTGGGCTCTTATATACTTTTTGTATGTTTGGGGCTTTTAAAAGAATTAAAATGACAATTTAAATGTTGCCACCTTGCTGATACACAACATACAATCCTTTTTTGTGATTTTATGTAACTTGCATATTTTTAATGTTAGGCCCACTTTTCTCAAGAACTATGTAAGATAGAACTATGAATTGTTGAGTATATGAAAAACACACAGCTGTGTATAGCTGGTGAAAACGCATCCAAGTTATGATAAAATTAAATATTCTGAAATTTGTAGAAAATGAATTAAATTCAAAAGATGTTTTAAAAATAAATATATTTTGTGTTTTAATTCTAAGAGATTAGCTTTTGAAAAAAATAGTTACTCATTAATGATAACTGTGGCATGATAACATTATATGCAAATATGTTTAAACATTGTACTATTGCTTTAAACTACACATTATTTTACCAGCAATGCTAAGCACCTATAATGTATAAAAGTGGGTTGCAATATATGAGGAAGCTGAGATTAATTGACTGCGGAAAAAAGTGCACCAAGAGAAGCTGAAATGTATGTATTATACTTTTTAACGGAATAATTATAAAATTATAACAATTTAGTTTAATCCAAATTGAAAAATCTTTCTAATTTAGAAATAACTGCTAAATAAGAGTTGAGATTTTTATTTGGATATATAGTTTTTTTTTTTTTTTTTTTTTTTGATTAGGATAAAAATTGTTTATCTCTACCAAGTGTTCCAGCAGTCCCTTAATTTTCTCTAAAAATGTTTGAAACACTTTTTTCTCTTGACATTTGCATTAACTTCTGCTATCATACCTGATTCTTCAGGATTTTCATTTAGACTGGAGATATCCTCTTCGAGGGCTACTGGTTTAGAAGAGTACCGAGAACGTGCATACAAGTAATCGTCACAAGGATCACAGTCAAGTCCTTTAGAAAAAGATTGTCCTTACTGACTTCAGTTTTATTGCTGCTCTGGTAAATGTTTTGCGAATTTATAACAGCTACGTTTAGAATGCTGCGGGTGACAACCCAACCATAGGCTACGTGTTTGTTTTCTTGAAAAGGTTATATGTGCTGCACAATCGGTCCACAGTATCGACACCTGATTTCATTGTATTATAGAATTTCGGGTTTATTTTGCCTCTAGTGTCAAGGTACAGGTGCTCCTTCATGATATGATAAAAATATGTTGTAGCAAACCCCATGTTTTCTACAAATTTCCATCAAGATTTAAAGAAGAAATTGTAAAATTAAACAATGATTTACTTTGTAATGGAAAGACTCGCATGGCTTCTGTCAAACGGTTGACAACGGTTGAATGAAAACTGGAAGCCTGCCGTTATAACATTTTGCGTATGAATGATTAACTTAAAGGTAGATGCCAGTCAGTGCAGTGGTCTTGCACGTTTTCTTACAATAACATATGGGGTATCTGAGACGCTTTACCTTACGAATCGAGGCTCTTGGGCTGCTGTCACGCCTCCTTTCACGAAAGGCAACGCAGAAAGCCGAACCTAACCCCAGATAGTGTGACTTCAACATATGTAGCAGGATAATTACCTCGATGTCCAAGTTGGCATGATAGCTCAGTTGGTTAGAGCGACGAGCAAATAACATGGAGATAATAGGTTCCACAAGTACAAATTAATTTTTTTTTCTTTTTTTAACCTTACAATTTGTTTTTTCTGCTCTTAATATTATAAATATTTCTTTTTAATGTTCATTGTTAGAGGGGATAATGCATGGGCTGTAAATTGACTATTATTTCATGTACTGCAGATGTTTAAATAAAAGAAATTTCGCAGTTGTAAGCTGCACGTCATTGTTTTCTTTGCACCATAGGTTGCAAATTTAGGTTAGTTTAGTTTAGGTTAACTTAAAAAAAGGTTAAAAAAAAGATATAAAACTTAAGGGTTAATGCAACGCATAGGTTGCAAATTTTGGTTAGGTTAACTTAAGTTTATACTGTTAAAGTAAGCGTATGCCTTTTCCCATATCAATTATTTACTTTGCGTTTTACATTGCTGCATTAAGTTCCACTTTAATTTCGCTATGTATTAAATGCGATGATGTATTAAAATGCATACCAAAAAGTTCATTTTTGTTCTACGATTGATTGTTTCGTGCGTTACAACTGCCCTATCCGCCTGCATTTGTTACACACTACCACTTGAGCTCAGCTCTCTCCGTTGCCTTCGTGAGAGGAGACGTGACTGCAGCCAAAGAGTCTCGGTTTGTAACGGCAAGTTCTGAGACACCACGCGACCACTACAAGTTAAGGAAAGCGAAGAGAACAAAAAATGCTGACCAACTGCATTCTATAACGTCTTTCAATATGCTTTATAGTAAATTTCCTTATTTGAATTATAGGTATAGGTATATATTATAGGTATAGGCGGTTCGTCCATAAGGTCAATGTTGACGTGCCCTTTCAATTGCAAATGAAAAAGACATAACCTAACATTTTCTGCACTGTCTTTTGATAGCGGTTTTTTACTTTAAATCTCGTGTCATTATGTAGTGTTACTGGAAATCTGATGAGAACTGGCAACATTGGTGTGCTCATAAGTTTTTGAGGCCCATTCGCGTATTCTATATTTGCATACAGACCTTGAACGATGACGTAGGGTTACGTAGTCTTTATGGGCTCGTCATAATGAAAGTGTAACCACATATCTTCAACAAAAGTACTCACTTCAGAAATCAAGATGCCATTTTACTATTAGCTGTCACATTGAGAAAATTTCTTTTTATTTCCTCCTAATCTAACCATCTCCCAGTTTTAGAGGGAGTAGCAAAGACAAGCCGTTAAACGGAAGTTGCTCTTTGCTGTTACAGCGCTTTCTAAATTGTTTGTGAAGTGCCTGGTGTGTTAAATGTAGTCATTTGTAAGCACTTTTCCCGTGAAGTAAATGCTGTTCTAAGTCTGTGTAAAAAACGTGTATGTCAATACTGACCTCGATTTCGATTAAATTACCGATGAAACAATAAAAATGCGTGAATAAACGCTGTGGAATTTGCTCAAATAAAATAGGGAAGATTGTTCTCCTCTACAGGAAATTACAAGTAAAAGTTTTATATCAAGTCATATCTGGCACCGAACATGAATCGTATCACCTATGATATGGAAAAAATAGCATTTCAAAGAATCACACGGTCTCTTACGGAAATAAATACACTTTCTACTTCTATTGTGGAAAAGCTGTACCCAATTTACCAATTGTGATTTGTTACTGTGAACTAAAACAATCGAAATAAAATAGATGACGTCATTATTTCATAAACTTGTAATTGAGGTTTAACAATTTCATGTTATGTGTCACAGAATTAATTATCAAATTTAATGTGCCTCTGTTATTTAGAGGCCGCAAGCAATCGCTAATTATAAGGCCACGAAAAGTGAACAAATATCTTAAAATGTAATTTCAAGTTCTAAACTGTATGATATATTGTCTCTCTATATATATAAAATGATCTGCTTTGCTGATTTACATCTGCACCCCTTCCATTCGGTATATTAATAGTCAACGTTTTGGTAGAAATAATGTATAACTGAATTGGTTAGCGTTTATTGAAATATTTTAGACAATTGAGTACATAATGTTCAAGTTAAAATACATTCTCAAGGGCTTGCCTACTATGTTTGCAGCCACTGTTGCACAATTTATGAGATAGTAGAAGCGTCAGGCTATTGTGTATAGTTTTCTCATTTGCTGTGAAGTCAGGTAATAGCGAGCGCGCTAACTTAGCTTGGTAATATTACTAGGAAGGAAAACGCGCCATTAATTCGCTTTATTACATCCTCTCCGTCTTAAATTGTTGAGCAATTGTCCAGGGTTATTGCAGTCGGAACACCTCTGGGTTGCAAGATATATAGTGTTTGGTGTTACAATGAAGTACAGATAGCATAGCAAAAAGCTTTTCCAAATGCTAAGCTTTGGGTTTTAATAGAACATCCGTCCATCTTTCTTCTCGCTTGCTTCTTTGGTATCTTTTTCGTTTTATGTTCTATTGGTATTATTCGAAGCTTCCAAAGAAGCAGTAAGCTTGGTTTGTGTGAAAGTGAAGCCTCTTACTTGAAAAGTTAGCTCTATGCAACTTTAATGCATTTTGTATATTTTAATTTAATACCTGTATTAAATGTCCTGATGGAATCTCTCCCCATGTTCATCACTAACAGCTCCACAACTAGGAGGGAAAAAGTCTAGGTGGGAGTGGAGAAAATGGATCTTAAAGGACATGTTGCATCCAAGGTTACGGTATTTTTGCAGGAGCACTGTCACCAAATGCTTGTAGTTGTCATCTCTTTTGTTGCCTAAAAATCCATGAACAACACCCTTGAAGGCTTCCCAAGCTTCCTTTTCTTTCCCCTCCAAAACTTGGTCAAATGCAGGATCCTTTACAAGTTCTCTTATTTGTGGTCCGACAAAAATGCCTTCCTTAACTTTTGCAGCACTTAATTTCGAAAATTTCTCTCTGATGTACTTAAAGGCCCGTCCCTCTCGGTTCATAGCTTTGACAAAGTTTTTCATCAAACCCAGCTTGATATGCAGGGGTGGAAGAAGAACGTCTTTTGGGTCCACAAGGGGCTTGGCAGTCTTTACAAGAGGCGTCAGATTGTGAGGAAAATGTTATTTCACCACAAATATAACAAAAGTTATTCACCATATTTACACATTTTCGTGGCATTTTTACAAATTTTACACTAAAAAAGCACTCGCAAACCAGAAATTTTGCATTAATTTGAGTAGAAACTACATGTAATTCACAGTCACAGCAACAGTATCTACGTTTATGACTTACAAACAGCTGAAGAGCATTTGTGTTTTGCTATTTGACAGGTGTGCCAACTCCCAAAAAAATTCCCCCAAATTTAAAATCTTCACTCTAAAAAATGAAATGTCACTTCATCTTCAAAACAAGAGCTAATCTATCATTTTATGGTGATTTTTGAATTCAGCAGATGCAGATGGAAATACATGTAAATTCACTATTTTTAAGCCCGAAACATTTTCATTGTTGCCCAGTGTAATCATCTCACCTCAACATCGGTGTTTCCTCATAATTAAAAATATCTGTGCCAAAGGCCTAAGCTTGTAACTCCTTGCAAAGAGATAAATATGAACATACACAAATAACATATGAATGAGATTATACGACAAGAACAGGCATCAGTAACACAACGCTCATAGACTAACCAATGACTAGAATTTATTCTTAGCATACCTTTACCCAATCCTCAGGGGACAAGAAAGCCATCCAGTTCCTACTTCGTCTAGTCTGCTATGCGGAGAGTTGCTCCAATTAAGGCAGGAGCTTGTTCCATAGTGAGATTACCTTTCTCTACTTTCGGTTGAACTCGATAGCCTGGACTATTGCTCTATACCGCGATTTCCACAGTAAAATGCAGAGTCGCAGCTCAAAAAATGGAATGCTAACCTCTCCTGGCAGCCATTCCAGAGGTCCTCAATTGAATGAATGAATGTGTTTAACGCCCGTTTTGGCTACACAGGCACCACAGGCGATGGACACAGGTGATACATGAGATGAAATGATATATTGGGAAAGGATTTACTTTTAAGGAAGGAATCGTTCCAGGCCTAAGTTTAGGGTACCTCCCCGGCATTTGCCATTTATGAGAACTGAGGAAAACCTGAAAAAACCCCAGTCCTTGCGGTATTCGAACCCAGACCTCCCGCTCAGGAGTCCGTGCTTTAACGACCTCGGCCACCCGTGGCGGTATCTCCATAAGTAAGAACTGATAAGTCCTATATGGGAAATGCTCTTCAGAATCTTAGATAACGCAGACTAAAAGTGTTCACAAGTGTATCTCCATAAGTAAGAACTGATAAGTCCTATATGCGAAATGCTCTTCAGAATCTTAGATACTGCAGACTAAAAGTGTTCACAAGTGTATCTCCATAAGTAAGAACTGATAAGTCCTATATAGGAAATGATCTTCAGAATCTTAGATACTGCAGACTAAAAGTGTTCACAAGTGTATCTCCATAAGTAAGAACTGATAAGTCCTATGTAGGAAATGCTCTTCAGAATCTTAGATAACGCAGACTAAAAGTGTTCACAAGTGTATCTCCATAAGTAAGAACTGATAAGTCCTATATGCGAAATGCTCTTCAGAATCTTAGATACTGCAGACCAAAAGTGTTCACAAGTGTATCTCCATAAGTAAGAACTGATAAGTCCTATATAGGAAATGCTGTTCAGAATCTTAGATACTGCAGACCAAAAGTGTTCACAGGTGTATCTCCATAAGTAAGAACTGATAAGTCCTATATAGGAAATGCTCTTCAGAATCTTAGATACTGCAGACCAAAAGTGTTCACAGGTGTATCTCCATAAGTAAGAACTGATAAGTCCTATATAGGAAATGCTCTTCAGAATCTTAGATACTGCAGACTAAAAGTGTTCATAAGCTTCGCTCCAGAAGAACCAGTCATTATAAAAATCCATTAACTGGTAACATTATATGTAATGCGTCTTCAAACTGCAGCGGAAAAGGGAAAAATGGGGAAATAGTTTTTAAACAAAAGATCCAGAGAGTGATTGCCTGCATAATGTGGCCTTTTGACCGGATTTAAATGCAGCACGGTAAAGTGGCTTAATCTTATGTGTAATTTGCTGCATGTGAATCTACCCTGCCTCTCTTTCAGACTTGATCCATTTTCCCTGTACTTGGAGTAAAAACTAATATCCAACCATTTTTCTAGGTTGCTCAGGATCATGAGTGTACTGGTTATATTTCCGAACAATGTCAATGAACTTCTCTTTTCCTTACAAATTTTATACATTAGTAATCCTTTTATCACAAAAACACTGGAAACTACATTTCCGTGTTGAGAGTAATCTTTTCTCAGATTTTATTTTTTTCCTTGCATATTGGCTAATAGTATTCAGTAATCATGGTCAAAGCGGTTTACAGGTACAGACAGGTATACACATTGGATTGTTATGTTTTGGCATCAAGTTATGATATGCACTTTATTAAGGTTAATTTCTGTAATTGAGTCGATCAATAAATCAAAGACCGAAGTCCGCGGGGTTATATTTTTAGAAGATATAAAAAAGCTAAATATTTCTAAACTATCAGGACGAAAACTGATCAAACTTTGTAATATCATATAACTGTGTACCCACTAGTGCAAATTTGCGTGTGAATTGAACGTGTGGCTAACAATTAGCAGTGAAGATATTGTTTCAGTTGTTAATAAAGAGGCAAACTCGCTGATTAAATATTAATATATTCAGGTTAGCAAGAATCTGTATTATCAATATATGACAATTTTACTTTAACCCTTTAACACCGAAATATTTTGTCTTGTAATTTAGTTTGAAATTTTTGCTAGTCATTCTCATCACTTAGTTCAACTCAAATGCAAAATATTAATCAGCAGGGGTCGTGTCCACATGATCGCGCTAAGCGTTGTGTAAGCATTGTAATTTCCGTTGTCACTTTTGTGTCACTAATACATCTAAAATTAAAATGTCACTTTAATAATACAATTTGATTGAATTGTTTGGGGCGGAGAATAATACTCAGATACTTCCGCCTTGTTCACGGCTGACGTTTATACCTACGGTCTCATGAGGAGGAAGGAATGAGATGAGGAGACGGGGGGAGCAGGTTTCATGGGCGCAAATGTGCGGATGTAGATTGGACTCTATATCCCTAACGTGTTTCCAGATAGAAAACCCCTATACCGGCGGAGCGCCCTCCCAAGTAATTTGTGCCCCTCAGGAGGTCCTCTTCCATACCAGACGTAGGAACTGAAGCCTTTCGAAAGCGAAAATCACCTTCACACCCGCCAGTCCACTTTTCCTGGCACTTTCGACTTTGTAACGGAACCAAAGCAACGAAATGGGAGAGCGGAAAATTCGTGGAAAGTAAATATCCAATCTAGTATTCGCCTAAGTGACCACGGGAAAACCACAATAAACCCAAGGTCAGGATGACCAGCCTCAAAGGATTTGAACCCGAAACCTCCCGAATGCGAGTCCAGAGCGTTATCTCCTGAATCACTCTTTTCGACTCAATAATACAATAAACCCTTAATATGAAGCTTATTTATAAGTAATTAACATATTATAAAAACTGTGATCTGATCCCCTGAAATAACACGATAGAATTAAACTCGTAACTCGAGTGTTTTATAGGTACAGTGTAAAACTGGACAAATCATGGGATACAAAGACCAACATTGTAACACGCGAACATGTCTGTTCATTGTTTTCAAACTCAGCGTTATCGATTGTAGAGCACTATGAGCTGGTTGGGTTGCAAAATGTGCATTTATTAAAAAAGGAAATTATCAAACATAATAATACCCAACTTGATTGCTTTGAACGTTACTGTAGGCATACACAATTCAAAGATTTAATGGCAAAACAATAAAATGTAAGCTAAAGATTAATAGCGCCGCCTGCTTGCTTTAATTTGAACACCAAAGAAAGTTAATGTCAAAGCACAATAAGAAAGTGACATAAATCGTTAATGTCAAAAGTGCTTGCCTTGTAATTACTCATATTAAAGATCTTCAATGGCAAAGAGTAAAAAAGTAAGAGCATTATTAATATCACCATGTGCTTGCTTTCAATCCGAACAGCAAAGATATCTAATGAAGAAACACAACTCGAAAGTGTCAAACAAAAAATATATATATATATATATTATCATCAAATGTGCTTGCCTTACAATTACAGGTATGTAAACATGAAAATGCTGTATAATATAAGGAAAACTCTTGTAAATAAAAATAGTTACAATGAATAATAAGTACTCACAGAAATGTCTTGGTCAGTGATTGAGGCGTGGGGAAGGAGAAACGCTTCTACAAATTTTGAATAACTGATCTAAATGTCTTTACCCCTCAAGTTGCTATTCAGTCTCACTATATAGTTAGAGTCATGCTCATGGTATGCCCGGAGTAAGGGTTTGCCGTCCCAATGCTAGACGCTTTTACACTACTCTCGACCAATGGATAGAAAGGACACGAGGAGTCGGCTAGAATATGAATGAGAGGAAGAAGGAAGAGAAATGGGAATCGGGCATGTGTCAACAGATAAGGCCGTGCAAAGACGGCCAGTATGACGAAGCTGACCTTTTGTTCACATGCACATAACTAATTTTCCAATTTTGCCGCTAGTAATTTCAAAACAATGTCTCATGTAAATGTCTCTTTCACTGAAAGTTTATGTGGGATGCGAGACCACCTCCTTTGGATAGAGCGCTTATATAAGACCTTGAAAATACGCAACTTGTGATCCTAAGTTTTTAATACGGAGAACGTCTTCTTTAGTTGCATTCGACAGGTTTATCAAACTTTTCCCCCTTAACAAGTCATACATAATTTTGACATTAAAATGTGCATTTAGATAGCAATCTACCTGTCTAGTATACTGAGTTGTTTTGAACAGAAACGAATTCATATTGATTTTTGTATATACTGGCAAGGAAAAGCTTACGTATTTACCTCTATTGTCAGTTGCGCTCTGTCTCTTTAGCTGTAAATCCCTAAGGCCTTTAGCACACTTTGCAGTCACAGCATACAGTAAGAGAAATTACTTAAAAATGCCTGGATGAGTTGAGTACCCAATAACACATAAATATGAAACTGTTAATTCTATTAAATTTTCTTTCTCCTTGTCGCAGGCGAACGCGTGCTACATCTTGTACATCTATTAAACCCTGAAAGAAGAGGTAATGTTAATCCTATTTTTAAAGATGTACATTTGCTTAAATATTTCCAAGCAATCATCTTCAATTAGCTCCGTGCACTTCATTCAAGTCGGTCCTGGTGGTGTAGTGGTAACAATACTTGCCTTCTAAACCCAAGATCGCGGGTTCAAACCCGGCCAGGATCGATGGATTTTTTTCGGGCGTAAAAATCCTAAGTATGGCTTCCTTCGGAAGGGAAGCAAAGCCGTGGGTCCCGTGTCGTACATTTACGGCACGATAAAGAACTTCAAGCCTGAAAGAAGAGGCCTCTGAGCAAAATTGTCGGCCGTTTCACGCACTGAATTGAATGGGACGCTTTTTTTTTTTTTTTTTTTTGAGTAGTGTTTAACGCCCGTTTTTACTACAGAGGCACCACAGGCGGTGGACACTGATGACACATGAGAGGAAATGATATAGTGGGAAAGGATATTTTTTTTAAAGGAAGGAAGCGTTCCAGGCCTAAGTTTAGGTACCTCCCCGGCATTTGCCAGTTATGAAGACTGAGGAAAACCTGGAAAAAACCCCAGTCGGGGAGGACGGTCCTGGCGGGATTCGAAACGCAGACCTCCCGCTCACGAGTCCATGCCTTAACGACCTCGGCCACCCGTGGCGGTGAATGGGACGCTGATGACCTGAGATGTTAAAGAGCGTCCTTAAATAAAATGAATCGAATCACTTCATTCTGCATCTACAATTACAATAATATTATATAAGACTTGTTGTTTACTTTGGGCATTCATTCATGGTGATAATAATAAAATAAAATTAATTAATTATATTAAATTTATAGTGGAATTGGAAATAGTATTAATATAGTTATAGTTACATTCATACTACTTATGAACTAACCTAATAATATTAAATTACCTGCATCCTTTACCAAGTGTTATGAGATCTGTATTCTTTTCAGGGCCGTTTGTATAAGCTTCTACTCTCATTCCTGCCTATTTTATGATATTTCTCTTATAACTTTGAGGATAGTCCTTTCTTTATCCCCCACTATACTATTATTTTGGTCCAAAGTACTCATAGTGTTTAATGATGTCCGGGACACCCGAGCTTTTAACAAAATATCAAGAAAATAACAGCATTTTAAATTCCCTTATAGAGAAGATATTGCTATTCTTTTAACATAAAATAATGCCTCTATCCTCCTAGTTACAAAATAATTGGAAAAGCAAAAAACACAACAAATGTTACACATGCTCTTATAATAAATGTCACTTCAATTAAGGTTTGTGAATTAAAATTTTCACAGAAAATTCATTTCTTGGCCTTTTCCCGTAACTAACTAGCGTTATTCCAGTAATTCGCTTAAATAAAATAATGTACTCGTGCTGTCATTTTAACAATGGTGTTAAACAACGTAAATAGAGTGCAACCAACCACTACGCTAATAGAACATATCCTAGAAGAAATTACCAGTCTACTAGGTCGAACTAAATATGATGAAACGGGACATTGTTTATGGCATATCCTTTAAAATTCCGGGATTAAATAACTTCTCATTCCGCAGGATGAATTGAATCACCCAGCACATTAATATCACTAGTCAACAGTGAAAATATATCTTAAACAAACCCAGATGTTCTTTACTAAATGGACCAAACTGATCATGAAAATATTCTGGAAAATCTCCAATTAACTCTACTTTACAAGATGTCAGTATCATTTAATGATAAGCAATTATTTTGGCCTATCCGAAATTGCCTTCGAAATCCTGCGTATGGTAAACAGCATGACAATGTCCCATTCAGGAATCTTTCTGGGCGTGTTGTTGTTTGTAGCCTATTTTTAACCTGAGTGCGTAGCAATAGGTGAGGGGAAGGAAGAGGCGTAGAGTGCGGCCTGTGGTGGCTGTGTTGGTTGTAGCATTTAAGCGCAGTTTCTGTCTGCGAATACCTCGTCGTGTTTGTTACGTGTGTGGTTAAAGACGTGATACAACAGTTCTCTAATAGTTCAATAGTTTAGTTTAATTTGTGTATAAGGAGTATAAAGTGACATGACTCGCAAATGCGTAAACTGTGTGGACACTTATGGGCAGGTAACTTTTAAATCACAATAACGTCAATGATCAAGAAGGACTTCAGTCTGTACTTTTGTTGCGAATTTGGAGACCAGAACAAGCTCTGGGAACTTCATATGTGTTGCATATCTTTTGCCTCAGGTCTTCAATCCTGGTTGAATCATAAAAGATCATCAATAGGATTTGCTATTACCATGATCTGGAGAGAAGCATCACCCCTTGTAAATGAGTATTACTTCTGCATAAAAACTACATTAATGTACGGTATTTCAAAGAAGAAATTGTCAACCTTGACATATCCTAACAAACCATCGGCTATGCGACCAGTCCCCATGCAATCGCACTACCTTGTTCCGATTTCACCTGAGTCTTATGCAGTAAGCGACGAAGCAATAGTGAATATAGAGTTACTCCGTCACCTCCAAAACACAGTATAACGGAAAATCCTGGATGAGGACTCTACACAGCAACGTAAAATAACACATTGTGAATTGAATGATCTGGCGAGAGATCTAGAATTGCCTAAAGGTAAAGCGGAATCGTTGGCGTCTAGATTACAACAGTGGAATTGACTTGATCAGACGTAAATATGAGCATGCTCTGTGACCGTTATACTCCATTCTTACCATTTGCAGCAAAAGAAAATATGTTGGTATTTTTCAACAATATAGAGAGTCTCGTGGCAATGCGGAAAATTTACTACAAAATTGAGAATTGGAGATTGTTGATTATTCATCAAAGTTAAGATTAAAGGCTGTCCTTCTGCATAATGCCAAGTTGTTTCCTTCCGTTTCAATTGGCTACGCAGCCTACATGAAGGAAATATATCACAATATTAAGCAAATGTTATGCAGAGTAAACTATGACATGTTTAAGTGGCATATTTTCCGGTGATCTCAAAGTTATTGCTATATTACTTGGCTTGCAACAGGATTCCACCAAATTCTCTTGCTTCTTGTGTCTGTGGGACAGCCACGCCAAGGTATGTCACTAAAACAGAAAGATTGCCTTGTACGTCAATTAATTCAACCTGAAACACAGAATGAAATTAACGAACCTCTTGTAGAATCCAGGATAGCACTACTCCCTGCTCTTCAGGTAAAACTGGGCCTTATTACACATTTTGTAAAGACCATGGATAAGACTAGGGAAGTATTATGTATATGCGTATGAAATTTTCACATCTCACTGAAGCCACATAAAGGAGAGGGTTTTCATTGGTTCTCAGATACACAATGAACATTTCAATAATAGTTTCAGGTGATGAGAAGTTGGCATTAAATTCCTTTGTTCAAGTGTCCACCAAATTCCTTGGAAATACAAAGACGGAAAACTATACGGATCTGGTGGAAAATCTTCTGCAGCTCTATGAGAGACTGGAGTGTAACAAGTCCTTTAAGTTACATTTCTTAAATTTCCACATGGACTTCTTCCCTGAAAAATGTGTGCTCTAAGTGATGAACATGGGGAACCCTTCCACCAAGAAATTTCGAAGATAGAAGAAAGATACCAGGGAAAGTGCAGTGAATCGATGTTAGCCGAATACTGCTGGACATTCACCAGAGAATCACCAGCAACAGAATACAAACGGCAAAGATATTGCGCCTTTTGTGACCTTGCTCCAAGGGAAAACAATAGGTAAATACATGCATGCGCTTGTAAGGGTAGTTCTATAAATTTGAAATATTTATTAACAACTAGAGCCAAACGTTCATCTTAATGACCAGTTTGGTGTGCAGCGCCCTCGAACACAAAGATTAGTTTCCGTCAAAGATGCAGGGAAAAGTTACATTTTAATTGACTAATATGTCCCATTTATATAGGTAGCATACACAGAGATGCCGTGAGCTGTGTTTACCGAGAAGCAAAAACGGTCATAATAAACCCTAATTTTACATCCTCGCTTCATATCATACAGGACAATTGGTTTTTCTGCTGGTAAAACATTTAATGTTAGCAATTTCTTTAAACGGCGTAGGAAAAATATTACATATTCTTCTTTATCCTTCCTCTAACATTATGAATTCCTGATACTGGTTAATGAAACGTTTTTCAATAAAGCAACAAAAAAACAAAAAAAAAACAAAACAAAAAAAAAAACAAAGTATGCGCACTGAGGGTTCAGGATGTAACCAATTTTTCGGGCTTCCTGTACACGCAATCCGTGTACCAATACAATAAATGTAACTCAAAAATGTGTAAATGGATGAGCATGGATATTCATTGCACGTTTTTTGAAAACGAGCGGAGACGGTTTTTAACGTTTATACGCAGAATACGCGAGCTGACAGGGTAGCGAAAGGTATCGTTTATGTTTTCAGTTGTGTGAAAGAGGTACGATTTGCGCTTAGAGCTAAGAATTTTTATAGCTTAAAATTATACAACTTCTAAAGTTTCTAAACTATTCCGAATATTAAAATATTCTCCACTCTGCTAAAAGAAATTTCTTTTTTTGTCCGAATGGTATAAAAACTGAATAGGGAGGGTCGGATACTTGAACAATAACGAGAAGGCTCGTGCAACAAAATGATGAGTGTGGGAGTATGCCTAGCAAACCGTTGATGAAAGAATAGTTAACAGCTTCAGCGCCGCCGAAGATTTTAGCCTAGAGGCTAGTACTCGTTTAAAGATACACGGAATGTACCAACCTCTAGCGCCGGTGGTATGTGAGTATGGCAGGTTATATATGTTACTATGATTATAGAATAAATTTATTTTTCACAAAGTTTTTGTTTTATTTTTTCAAATGGGAAATTTATCAAAGTCTCCCTAATATCCTCCGTTTCTTACTTTGCTGTACTGCGATGGACGTTTAGCGCACACGTCATGATTTATATATTGAACGCAACTGTAGTAATGCGAAATAAAATTTGGATCAGGCCAACAATTATCCTGCCAAATTGCAAGCTGAAATCTTATTACTACACGGAGCTAGAAGCAACAACGCTGCTGCTACTACAATCTAGCGACCCAATATAAAAACCGACAATTTAATCAATTGCCTAATGTAAAAAATACACGAAAGAAATTTCGATTTCCATTAAATAAATATTCCACAATTAATGTCAAGTGAGCCATATTTTGTGCATATCCGCAAAGTTTGTTGTAATAATTTTGTAATTGCTTGACCATTGATCATCCATCCACCTTAAAATTTTTTTTGAATAAATAGAGCCATTCATACGAAACCTTGCGTATGAAGTAGAATTCATTAAGGCTTACCTTCTCCAATGGTGCTAACTTTATATTTTAAACGGAAACAATGCAAATATTTAATTAGCTTTTATGTATCTCGACATTCATTTTGGAGTTTCATGTTTTGTATTGTATATGTATATCTTGAAAAATCAATAGTTATACTTTTAAATATTCAAAGAATAAGTGTGTTTTGATTAACGGTGCAAATCATATTTGAAAATATACAAATATTCAGGGAACAGTGAATGTAGGAATGTTAATTAATAGTTCGGATTTGTTTAAGAATTTCATTTTTCAGTACACTTTTGGTTAAATTGCAAATGTCAATCATGTTAGATGGTCAGCAAGGTAAAGATATTGATGTGAGTGCGAGTGCCATGCCCAGCTTTCAGTATACCAGGTTGACTTCTCGTAACGCGGAATGCATATTTCCACAGTTAAGTCGATGCCCGCAATAATCGTGTCCTTTTTGGGAAGGCTGTTATTGTGTTCTGTAATTCTTCAGCAGTTTTCCAAGAATAGCACAAATCATACAGGTTGAAAAGAAACTCAGTGCCATGATTTTATACCGTGATTCCATGTCATAAATAAAACAAACTCTTATAATACCATTAATACGTGTTGTTTTAATTAATATATTCCGATTATAATAATTGATAAACATAAATAGAAAAAATAATGACCTTTATACTTTGATATCTCAAAACGTTTTGGCATAATTTCGCTTGAGAAGTTGTGTATGAATCATTTGCTGTCGTCATCATTGAGTTTAATTGTGATGTCATAGCGTTAACGTTAACGAGGATTAAAATATTGAGCAACGCTAATTCCGCACTTGTTTTATGGGCAAGATTATGCAAACAAACAACTACTGAGTATATAAAGTTTATCAGTTGCAAATATTGAAACATGTTACTCATTTATAGAGAAGTGCTTCAGAACCCAATAGAAGCAAGTAGTATATATCCCTTTTCCGGTGATTAAATTGATATGCAAATGATATCAAAAGTGGGGATGTGCGGTGAGATGGTTTGGTGGGCGTGGTTGGTGGTGGGGAGTTGGTGGGGGTGGAAGTGACGAGGTACAATTTGATATCAAAGGTTTTCAATTTAAAATCTCGGGAAAAGGGGTATTTTTATTATACAGAAAATTAACAAACATATACATTTTAATGTGATACAAAAAGAATTGGTTTAAATACAATTAAAAATGCAAAATGATGATACTGAGTTTTTATTGTACTTTTTATACAAAATAAAAATTAACATACATTTAATGTGGGTCCTTTTACAAAAATGGAGGTTTTACCCATTTACAAAATGGAGGTTTTACCCTTTACAAAAATGGCGGTGCAGTTCACACATCACTAGTAGGGGTTATGGCGGCACACACACACACACACACACACAGGCGGGTTTACAAAAATTGTGAGAGTTTTACCCCTTTAGAAAAAATGGCGGGTATTTTTACAAAAAAAATGACTGTGCAGCTCACACATCACTGGTGGGTTTTACCCTTTATGGCTGTACACACAGGCGACTTTACAAAAATTGTGTCGGCGCTGGATTTACAAAAAATTGTTTTAAAATATGTGGTATATGTCTTTTTGACAAACGATACTTCACTGTCTTCGTCGCTGCTGCTTTCCTCCTCCTCGCGTGGTGACGCAGATGAGTGAAATGTGGGAAAATTTGTTGTTGAGGTATTCCTGGGCCAATGGAATGGCGATGGGGACGACGAAATCGCTGATGGATGCGGTTGTGAAGCATCCTGCCGATGTGACCTTGTACTCGAGGGCTGGTATCATGTAGATGGTTCCGAGGTAGATGGTGCAACGTGCGTCTATGCCGTAGTGGAGTGCTTTAGACGGGAGGCACCTGACTTCCACGACGTCGGGGTTGTTGGTTGCTAATTTGACGGTGACAGTTTTGTCTTCGCCAAAGAAGGAGATTTCTGTTGAGATGAGGTTGATGTTTGCAGGATACTCGCCGCTTGTTGTGACGTGATTTTAGCTGTCAAAAACTAGTTTCACAAATACATTGTAGCCTACCACCACCGGATCTGTTTGACAGGACATGTTGTTTATTAAGGTGTAAACTTCAATGCCTGTCTCCGGTAGCCGTTTCTGACAACCTCTTCACCCTGGTACACGATGTAAAAGTCGAACTACTTGAGCTGGTTGATGAGTTCTGCAGAAATATTGTTAAATCTTTAAGGTAGAAAAACTTCTTTCCCGTTTTCGAGGCGAACAAGCGTCCTGGGTCCGTGCTTTGTGTATATGTTCCGGACCCCTGGTACGGACGTATGGTACCTTCGGCTGTAACGTGGACACTGATACATACTCCGAGTTGCTCGCTACTGTAGCTAGTTGGCGTAAAGTTATCGTAAGTCAACAATAACTTTATCGTTGATCATGTTGATTTCTCTGTAGAACTTTTGCTACTGACACACATCGGGCATTGTTTGATGAGAGGGGGAGGATCGTCAATGTGGTTAGTGGTGGTGGGGAGGTTGTAGTGCTGGTTGCCGCGGCGGTAAGGGGCGTAAATTCCTTTAGCTTCAAGTGTAAGCCCGACCCATACAGCGTCCACATCTACTGGTGAATGATGCATAAAGATGGCGTTTCCCTCCACGGCTAGTAGATGACTTTCATTTAGTTCCATCATTGTATGACGACGACCATTTTTCAGAAACTTTATCACTAGGTTTATGGTTTGCGGGAGACTTGTCATAAGTGTGCAAGCTCACCTTGCCTGGACTTGTTCGTTACGTCATAAGGTGCTCGTGTTTGAACTTGTTCATCAGGGTGCAGGTGTTTGTACTTGTTCGTGACGTCATCACGGTGCAGGTGCAACCTCACCTTGAGCTTGTGTGGACTTGTCCATGGCTTCCTGGTCCAACTCTCTGATGAATATCGGTTTCAGAAAATGCTCCATCTCTAGGAACACTCAAAAGATTGCACAACGAATGTATCTTGTGTATTCGGTGTTGTTCATTTTTCCCCAGGAAATATGAGCGTGAACAAATTCTTGCGATAGACTGCTATTTGATTTTGTACTTCGAACTCTTCTTTCTTCTTGTGATAGATGATGTCGGTGACCATACGCTGTAGGCTTGCTAGTGTCCTGCATTCCTGCATACTCAACGATACAGCGATCGTCCATTTTGATGATAATATTTTGTGCGCCAAATAAACGTTTAAAAAGTATGGATAGTCGGTTGGTTAACCGCCACTCTCTTAGATGAAGAGTCAAGGTCTGTATCGTCGGTATCGCCTCTGCAAGCTTCTGCCACTCTGTCGAACCCAGAACCACCGCGCTGCGTCGTCCACCAACGATCACCACGATCTTGTGTGGAGACTTAGGTGAAAACCCAACGGCTGCAAACTCGGATTGCTTGCTGTTCAAGAAGAAAATATCCGATAGCGGTCCAGGCCTCTCCATGTCACTGTAAAAACAAGAATGCCCCTTATGTAGCACATTACTTCATTCGCCAATTAACCACACATAATGAATGCGACTTACTTGTTCACCTCTCTCAGAGCAACTGGTAGAGTGGATCGTGTAGCATCACATGCACCTTCTAAAAAATACATGAATTAGCAACTTAAATGTATCAGTGGTATATGTATATTCATACACAATTTGTATCAATACCAACCTTTAACGATATGCATCTCTGATGTGTAGTTTGTGAACATACGCCAAGACTATAGGTTCTATTAATGACGTCATCATTGCCATTAAAATCACTTATGCTGAATTTTGAAAAGAGTTTCTCCTTGCACAGGCTTTGGAAGCGGTGAGATAGGTAAGCAACGACGTAATGGACACAAGTGGTGCTGACATCGCCTTGCAACCTTCTAGTGTTGTGAGTCCATCTTGTACCACAACATCCATTTAAAAAAAATAGAATTTCCCCCGAAAAGAGGTTCTATACCATAGCTATCGAAACATTCACTCCGATCATTCTTTCTTTGCAACAAAGATACACCCAATGTTTCCCTAGTTTCGTGCTTGGATCGGTGTTAATGACAAGTGCTATGGGAAGCTGTCTATTGTGCAAATTTATCGACGACAGTTGGTCGCAAGTGTACACGCCTAAAAAGTGTGGGGTACATTTAGACAGAAAACGGTATATTTGCAGCGTATTCATAATACCAAAATTGTCCTGTTAGCATCAATTTCTATAGTGCGATGTACTTCTGCCATCACCAACAGATTGATAGGTTCTGGAGTTTGATCTTTAAAACCTATACTTATAGACACAGTGCCGTGTCGTTGCCCTGAAATGTAAGACTCGTTTGCGCTCATATCGGCTGTTAGATCAAATACCATAATGGTATAGCCGTGATAATATTGATGTCTGGAAATTGAATGCCCTTCGTCCATAAAGTGTATCCCGAGGCCATCTTGAAGAGTTTGAAAACATTGGAGAAAGTGACCGGCATCAAAATCGGGCTGTAGGGGTTGTGAGGGAAAAGGCTGGTCGTTCACATACAGTTGAAAAGAATTCATTTTAAAGTGCTGTAAATTGTATGGGTTTTTGTTAATGTTACCGTTGTATGCCTGGTCGGCAACCATTGCCACAACCACTCTTCGGGGTATTTGCCCTATAAAAACGTCATTGAAAGTCATGTTACTAACCCCCTTTGGAATGTTGAGAGCGTGAAATCCTACATCTTTGAGATGGTACTTTGCATTACCCTTTGCTAACACCGCTTGATGTGCAAGCTTGATGGTCGGCGACGGTCTCACAGCTTTCAAAACCAGTCTAGCGGACTGAATCTCTGTGTAGGCTTTAAAGTCCTTTGTATCCGAAAAGAGATTAAAGTTGGGTGAAGAGGATGAGAGTTTGATGGTAGCGCTTACATTGTTCAAGAGCATATTTTGCTGATTAAAGAGTGCATTGAAAGATTACCCATTACCTGCACAACATTGCTTCCTTTGGTATAGTCGTTACGCCACTTAATTCCATCATTTTCTACATACGCGTCCATCATTCCTTCCTTGTACTTTTTCCAGAACGAGGACTCTAGTCTGCTGTTCATGACATCTTCCAAATAAATGAGCAACGTTTCAATGTAAGTTCTATAGCGGTAGCCTGGCTGAGCCATGGAAACTGTGACATTGTTCAGTGATACTTCCAATTGCTGAAACAAGGAATTTAGGATATTGTTTACTAAGGTAACCTGCTTGTCCTCTTTCAAGTCGTTTCCACCGTCATCCACTATTCGCACGAATAGCTCAAGTACTACATAAGTCATGTCGAGGTAATCGTCTGCATTGCCAGAGTAATGAAATGTGATGGGGGCGTTTTTCATAAGTGTATTTTGAGGATTTAGAGAAATGTAACGGTACTCCTCCATGTTCATTTGAATGGGCAAGTCTTTAAAGTTGTCTAGTTCTGAACTCATGTGCACCAACGATTCGTCAGCCATTATGAAAATACGTCTAGCACCTTACGTCTTCGGCGTTTAGTCTTAAACTGATATTATATTTCACCCTTCGGGCGCTTTAATAGCCCAGTGCCTTTCATAGAGTCTATCTTTACACCAGCTTTCCTCTTCATGTTAGTTCCCGCCTCCTTCAGCCTAGTCTTTAACGATTATTTTGGCGGTATCCCCGAACTTACAACATCTGCAAACACATTGGCCCCTATTTTCAATGCCTCTTTACCGATAGCTTTCAAACCGCTCTTGAAAAACGGTAGCACGGTTCTGAAAAGACCACCGAGAGCAGAGAACAAGCCGCTACCCTTTTGATAGCGCTTGTCTCTGTACAAGAGAAAATCTCGATTTTATAATGCTCCTCCAGCCTGGTTTAAGTAATATTTGGTGACAGTATCCAGCTCCATTATGTCTGTTTCGGACGAAACGTTTGAACTAAAGTAGAGGAAAACCCGTCTACAAATGGCAAGAAATCACCGTAACCGTTCCTTAAATCTATATTCACGATTTTAAAGTCCTGTTGCATCAAAGGTACCCAGTTAAGTGGAATGAAGGACTTTTCAATAGTCATGCAGGTATTGTCACGTTTTTCATACTCTACAGAGACGCTTTCACAAGCGTGTTGCCCACCACTTGTGATACTATCAGATTACAGTAAATGAACATTTCGTAAGGGAAGCCCATGTACGGATCCACTGGGTGTTTGCCAATTTCCTGTTCAACCACGTAGGTGCATGGTTCGAAACCCATCTTCTTGGCCAACGATGGTGACAAAACCAATACATGTATGAGGTTCTTTGGCGTAGGTTTAGGAGGTTTGTAAGGTCTTTCCTGCATTTCTGGTGTAGGAGGAGGGCCTGGTTTACGAGGATTTGGTGGTTTAGGATTGATAGGTCTTGGAGGAGTTCTAGTTGGAGTAATAGTTTTAGCTTTGTTTTTCAACGTTTGGTTCGTGCCTTCAGGGGGTTTAATTTTTGTTTTTGATACCCTTCTCCTGGAGCACTCAGCATTTTCTACATGTGCTACATATTTGCTGGTGGGAATATGACTGGTCTGTGCGACTTTGATGTTAATGCTGGCAGTATTTTTGTTCTCGTTATAAATGAAAAAGTCTTCGACTTGCAAATTTTCGCGTATAACAGAGCTGACAGCGTGTAATAAATCCTTAGAATGGTGTGCGATACCATGTGACAATTGTAAGTTAAATTGTGAATGTGTCACTGGTGCTACCATATTATACATGGTTCCAATGATTTGATTATCGTGATTTGTTACGTTATAGAATTTCACAGGGTACCTTTCACAGTGCGACTTCCCATTCTCCTTGCAACACTATTCTCTCGGGTAAGATGTTTGAAAATCTGGAAGTTATATTGTCAGTGAATTGGCTCATAGAGGCATTACTCACGAGCGTGAGGGAAAACGGTTTTGTTCTAATCATATCGAATTGATAGTTGAAGCCAGAACCCACGAGTTAAACTTGACTGGATAACCTCTCCACTTAACCAAAAACTGTTTATTTTGACCACGACCTTTAGTTTCGAGTATTTTGTCTATTTTGAATGATGCCGGAAGAGCTGCCTTTTGTATCTCCTCAGAGTAAAAGATGACGTCTATGGCCTCCCCACCCAAGTCCTTTAATTTATACACAACGGGGGAACCGTATACCACCCTGTCAATCTGTAAAATTTCATCCGTCCAGTTTTGCTCGTACCCCTTGGCAAACTTCATTTTCTCCTTAGATATACGCATATGGTTTCCCACATCAAATTTAACTTTACGTGGTTTGTCTGCATTCCGACCATAAAGATTTTCGTAAACCTGCAAAATGTTGTCTTCATTGACATCCTTTGGAGCCATCTTTATGGACCTATGAAAGGAACTATTGTAGCACTTTAAAAGCGCAGGAAGAATGTCCACGTATCTATAAATGTTTTTATGTGTGGAATATTTCCACATTTTCGTCTTTAAGGTTCTATTGAAACGTTCTACAACACTGACCTGGACATTATTTTTTGTAGTGTAATACTTTACACCATGTCTGGTTAAAAATGTTTTAAAGGTTTTGTTGGTGAACTCCGTTCCTTTGTCTGTTTGCAATATCTTGGGAATGCGATGAGAGAATATAGTTTTAAACGCTTCTGTAATTTCGGCCCCTAATTTTGATTTTAATGGCATAGCCCAAGCATATTTCGAGAAAACATCAATCACCGTTAAGATGTAAACGTATGGTTTATTCTGTTCTTTTACATTGTTCATAACGTTTAGATCAGCTTCCCAAAGGTCGTCCATGTTGGTCACGTGATAATTTCTGGTAGGGAATCCTTTTCTTATCGGCCTATGAAATGTATAATTATCCCGTGTTTGAAGAAAGGACTCGATCTTAGATTTTGGTATACCGGTGGCCTTGCGAAGTTTGTCTGCAGTGCCAAAACCAGCATAGTGTTCAGGATTAAAATAGATTTTCTTCAGCGCGTTCATAGTTGCTCCCACACTTGCTTGCGAAGGTTATAAGACTTTTTTTTACTGGTAATCGGCTTTTATCTACTTTCGTCTTTACTGGCTTCTCTTCCTCCTTTACCTCGATGTCATTGGATTCAAGGTATGGTTCCCTCACTTGTGACATAAGATCGAGATAGTTGCACAACTTATATTTTATCAAACGCCATTTTTCCGGAGGTGCCAAATGTGTACGCTGTAATTGATTCATTTCCCTGATGAGTTGGTTAAGTGATTTGTCCGCGAGGTGAAGCCTTTCGATAGCTTTTGGCTGTGAAGCTAGTATAATTTGCTTACCGTACTTCATTTAACTCAAATTTGACACGAGCGCACTACCCAGTGAAGTCAATATCGGGAGTAAAAATGCAGGTAAAAAAACCGCCTCTCTGTACAAGAATCTTTTTCTTTTCCTTTAAGGAAAGTCGTTTGTTAATTAATTTTCTCCAGCTAGCTTTATGCTTCTTTAAGCGCTTCAAGCAATTTATAGGTAAACTGACATGACCTCTGCACACGTTGAGTACACACTCAGAAATGGCTTGTATAGCTCTGGGTTACCACTTTTCAACAGTTTTGGTACAAAATGGGGTTGGCCTTAACTAACACTGTCAAATTTGCGTGTTGCCTTGCAATCAGTGGGCTACTCAGTCTGGCAATGCTCATCCTGCCTGTGTCTGTGATAAAATGACTGAAGTGTCATCGTTGCTGTTTATTTAAACTCTCGGGGAAGCACTCAAATAAAACCTTCAGAAAAGTGGTCAACAATTGGTTATAAAATAAGAAGGCGTTTCTCTAGGTGGGACACCGGTTCGATACCTGTATTGATTTGGCGTGTACTGAGTGAATCCAACACTAGATAACCGTGCGGGTTTTCAGTAGCCTTTTCAAACGCCTCTAAAAGAAACCTAGAGTTCTTTGGGTCGATCTGTTGACAAAGCCTGTCAATTTGCATTTTATCTCTATTGTTTTAAACACGACAATGTAGTTTGCATTTAGAGATATAGTTCGAAATTTCTTTTCTTGTGAAAACACGTTTTGTATTATGTAAATTATCCCAAAGCGTTTGTGATATGAATCTCTAATGAAAAAATTTGACACGTTTTCCCCGTCGGCATCGTACATTAAATCATCTAAAATAACTAAATCTCCCTTTTTAACAGTCTCAAAATCTGGTATACCTGCATGGGTTGCGAAGCACGGGCTTGGTTTAGGAGAATATTCTGACAGATGACACCACAACATTTTTCTCATGGGTCTGTCAAACATCCGGCCTGCATTACTAATTAAATTTTTCACAAATGTAGACTTACCGCACCGTGAAGGACCTGCAATTAGCATGGTGCATGGGAAATTAAATTTAAAGTGTTGCTTAGTAGACATTGCGGGCGAATGATGTGCTCTCATTTAGACACGCCTTCTTTTATACCCATACGGGTAGGAATCAAAGTTTTCACTCTGTACACGCCTGTTTACCACCATTCTATAGGTTTTCACTGAAGACTCAGTTACCACAGTTTCTAGAAATTTCCTAGAAATCTATGTGCCTTCAAGTACTACCGACATTGAATTATCCCCCAGTACGGTGTTACTGATATCGTCGGAGTTTACATTTTCCAAATTCCCTGAGTTGTGGGTAATGCCTTTAATTTTACAGACAAAGCGCGTCTCATCCCCACACTTAACCTCTATTGTGTAAATTTTTGGGTCTGTAGATGCAAATGTGCAAATATACGCGCCACCACCGTACTTTTCTATTCCATCTGTCATACACCCTAAAAATGGACCCGTGAGAGGCATACATTCCTCCGGTCTGTACGTGGCTATAACAGAATCTGTGTCTAAATAGCACACATGCAACCCAATCTCCTAAGATAGGAATAGAGCTCGATTCTTGCATGGGCAGTTGTATATGGAGCTATGATTGTGTTAGTGGTGCAATTCAATATAGGGTTCTGATCGCAATGTTTCCATACCACGTACATCACCTCCTCTGTAGCGAGCAGGTAAGACTGTACCTCTACACCTGGGTCGTTAAGTAGGTCTATGAGCCTCGAATAATCTTTCACAAGCTCACAAGTGGACAAGTTATCTCGTTGGCCATATTTTCCCCAAAAGGAGTTTAACATCAGTTTAGCCAACTCGCGCCTGCCAGGATTGGTTTCAATAGCGTCTTTGTCCAGTGCTACGCCTTCTTTTTCCAAAAATCGTGCGATATACTCATTTCTCATGGCAGGAGTGTCGCAGTCTTTGGGCCAACCGGAGACTTCGGTTTTTATTTTCAGAAACTGATTCACATAGTCCTGAAAAAGTTCCTTTTCTCCAGTGGAGGGGTTATAGCGTACCATGTCATACTCCCATATTTGATACACATGAATCACCTATAACCTTCCTCTAATGCGACTTTAATCTCGTCCACTACCCAGGTGCCTGTCATACATCTTTCGTCCTCTGTATGCGTGCACTCTGTCTGATTCTCCATCTCTGCACATGTGCGACATAGCGGAGACAGAAGCTTACCGTTAATGGGCGATGGCAGGACGGGGTGGTACAGTCTTTCCGGGGGAAGAATTTTACACTTTACAACACCACCCTCAACATCTTGCAAATTTGGTAAATTATCCACATGAATCTTTGGGTGTCCAACAGGTAAGCCTTGGTCTTATTTACGAACGGATACAAACTGCACACATCGTAGTAAAACATTTTCATATCTCCAGAGGCCTCGCAGTAGGTTTTCGTACAATTTGTACATCCACTAAAGAAGGCATCTCCTGGGTTGAGAGGCTCGGGGTAGGGAAAACATTGGACAAATTCTGCCAAAACCCCATCGACCTTAATCAAGGCATTGAACTCACATTCCCACATATCAGTCACGTTGTAGCCAGCATCTCTCATCATCTTCGTAACCTTCACGGTGTCCTCATATCTAGAACCCGTGTTGTATAACCTAGAATTCCTATTCGGGTAACAACTTGTGCAACCGTGGTAGAAGCATCCATGAAAGAAATAGACACATTTCTCTTCTTCTTTGTATTCGTACACTTTATGCCCTAAAACTTTAATTTCCTGGCACCAATAAGAATGCTGTATGATGATTGATTGCTGCTGTTCCAACCAAGACAGCCAGATAAACGCTACCCGCGATTGCTTATCAGCTAAACGGTATCCTCCTCCAGGAATAAGTTGGATTTTATTTCTTGGCATGAACCGTTTCCTGTAAACATTCATACATGCCTGAGCTATGGTAACGCATTCTCTAAACGGGCCAATACCGTTCTCGTCAATGAATTGCTTCCTAAATTTGGGAACACCCTGACTCAAAAGATAAACATCAGTTTTACAGTAAGCCACCATTTCTTTTTTCATGTCAAAGACATTTTCATTATGCCACTGCTCGAAAGTCTTGCGGACATCAACACTCATGCCATCAGGGCAGTAATATTTTTGCTCAGGTACAGGACCAACATACTTTTCGTTTTCCTTGGTGTTGAACAGGTAAGGAAAATAACCTTTACATTCGGGTAGTTGAAATGTCTTTGAAAAGCGAGATGGTGGCATAGAAATGAAATTCAAAGAGTCTAGAAATGCCACACTCTTATACTTCATTCTGTAAATTTTGCTTCCATTCATAATGAGCTCGGGGTCCAAATTTAGGCTGCCCCACCATGTGCTTTAACAGAAACTGCCCATCATACGACCTCAAGTTGTGTGCTATGACAACAATGTCTCGGGATTCGAACCCGGGCTGTGTGATGTGGTTAAACAATTCTTTCACAGACTCCTTGTCAAATGCCCATTCTTTAACACCACACTGTGTACAATAGGACATCTTATGAGATTCGTCTACACACTGGCCGCAGGTTTTATACATTATACTTAGATTAGGAATAAGTTCAAACACGCCTGCGGAATAAAGAGTGCTCTGAGTACACTCGAAATCTATGAACATGAACACGAAATTCTTTAGCAAATTTGTTAAATTGTACGGATGAATGTAGCACTCGTGGTTAGCATTCACATGGATCTTACAAGTACCACAATAAATTTCACCGCACTGGTGAGTATTTTTCCTAAGCCTCATATTCACAAGTTTGTTACACAACGGGCATACTTTCACTACGTCACACACTGACATAGTTTTAGGGTAATATTTTCCCTTAATCAAATGATTATTAAAGCCGGTTTGCCCATTGATATCGCGATGACACGAGTCGCATTTCACATACCTATCAAATGAAGTTGGACACCTCTGTCGACACTTGACACAGTTTAGGTCACACCGGTGAGTTTCTTTTTTATTAAGTAAGGGAAAATTACAATGTCGGCAATACCACGTACACTTGAATACCCCGTGTAGGTTTACAATTGCGTTAAAATGACTGTCGTGGAATATTACATCGATATGTTTATCGGTGTTAATTTCCGACTTGTAGAGGACATTTTTGCCATTATGGCCGCCAAAATCAGTGATGGAATACTCCTTTTGTACCATCTCAAAGAGTTTCACGTCGTCAAGTGTAAACGGGCCATCGGTTTTACCTATTTTCTCACACAACTCTACAGCCTTTTGTTTTTGCAGATGGTCATAGCGCTTAGTTTAACCATAATGAACATCCCCGTCAATTTTGGATTTGCACACTGCGATGGCTCTAGGTAGACAAAGATTGTCTTTTTTTTTTAATTTCTATAATTCCTCTGTTTTTACTGCAGTCGTCGCAGGGTTTGTAGCATGAACCTGATATTTCATTTGTCCAAATACACGAAAATTTTATCGCCCCTCCCAACAAAAATTTTTTGTTACTTTGCATTATTTTCTCCATTGATTTCAATATGGCTTCGGGATTCACCTGATCAAACCTACGAACACTCATGTTAAGTGGCCTAGCAGGATTTTTTGGTATCATGAACCTATGAACCCTGGCTGATTTTTAAGTAGATTGTAATAAACAAAAGACAAATAATCATGAAACACCTTAGAAAACCATTGGTTAGAGGAAACTGTATCTAAAATTTTTCCTCAATGTAACACTCAGGTAACTTCAGTTACTAATAGATACTATAAAAATTTACATTAATACTCAATTAATTTTATTCAACATTTAGGAACTTGATATGGGACATTAAATAGTACAGAAAAACAAGTCATTGATGTATACACAATGCAAGTGAAGAAAAAACTGTGTTAACATAACAAAACTGAATTCACATTAACAGAAAATGATGAGCACTAATCACCTCAGCGTTTTACAGTTATAACAGCTGCTCAAAATGCCTACCATCTGTGTTGATACACTTCTGAGTATGTTGAACTACCCTTTGAGCAATGTTTGCAAAAGTGTCCTGATAGACTGCAGCACATGTTGTTTCAATTTCTTCCTGAAGTGCTGCCAGTTTAGCTGGTTTTCTACAGTAAAGAACAGTATCCCATAGGTAGTAGAAGTCCAAAAGTGCTAGATCTGGAGAATGTGGTGGAAACTCAATCGGACCTCTTCGTCCTATTCAGTGCCTTGGAACATTGTCATCAAGGTATGTACGTACGTCTCGGTGGTAATGTGATGGTGCACCATCCTGTTGGAAGTAAAATTTCTCAGTTCCATAGAGTGTATAGATGGCAGGTAAGATGGATGTGCGTATCATGTTCAGGTATACAGGGCCAATTACTGTTTCTTCAAAAAAGAACGGTCCAATTAGACCCCTAGATGACAACCCACAACAAACATTAATTGCAGATAAATTAACGACCTTTTCCAAAATAACATGTGGATTGTTTGCACAGCAGTAGACACAGTTATGCTGGTTAACAGTTCTGTTTCACTTAAATTATGCCTCATCGGACCAAACAACTTTCCCTACGAAGGCCTCATCCTCTTGCACCATGTTCTGAAACAACTCACATTAGTGCATTGTCCAATCAGGATCATCTTCATTTAATGCATGCAAAAGTCTTGGGACAAAAACTTTCAACTTTGCTGTTTTAATAAAATGATGTACACTGATTCTGCTAATCCCAGTCTCACATGCACATTCTTTTGTAGATTTCTGCAGTGAGTGCTCAAAATGTTCCAAAACCATAGCCGAGTATACGGGGCTTTTTGCTGTGTGAGGTCTCTCAGATCTGCCCTTGTGATGATGATGATGATGATGATTATTATTATTATTGTTGTTGTTATTAATAGGGCTAAATGAAGAAAGTAGAATTATAAAATGAGTTACTGATAAGCCTACAAAAATTAATCAGGATGCCGGTTTACATATTCCCTACACTAAAGAATTATTTTTCCGGAAGTATGTCTTTCAGATTTCTTTGTTGTGGTTTGGTATTCTGCAATCATTTTAATGTTTTTTGGTGAGAGTGAATTAGATAAACAGTATCTTAAATAAAAATGTATGGTAGTGGCAACATATTCAATTCTTAAAAGATAGGTTTATTGCAAGATCTGATTAGTACCAACTTCATATTTTTAAAAGTTTCTTTTGTAGAATGAACATTTATGTAGATGCTCAGAAGAACCCCCAAAAGGGTATCGCATATGAAATAATTTGATGAACATACCCAAAATATGCATTCTTAATACATCTAAAGTGCTAAGCACTCTCATTTCATGAATAAGCAACTAAGCCTCTTTGAGAGTTCTGCAATGTGTTTATTTTTGGTAAGTTAGAATTAATCCACAATCCTAAGCATTTGGTGCTTTTATATTTACTTATTTGTTTGTTGTTTATTGTAATTATGCAAGAGTTATATTAAGCATTAAGAGGGTCAAAGTTCACTATAACAGTTGTTTAAAAATTCAAATATAATTTAATTACACTTAACCAATTTTGCAATTGATCAATGATATGGATGATTTATGCAATATAGTATTATCACTGTTTTTAATATAAAATGTCCCTGTCTCCAAACAGTACTGTTTTTGAAAGTGGAAGATTCCTGGTAGGTCATTAATATATAAGAGAAATAGGAAGATCCCAGTTTGGATCCTTAAGGTACACCATGGTTTGAAGGTATTTTACACTGACATTGACAGCAAATAAAGAAACTAACATACACAAGAAATTTACTTATCATTCTTGGGCCACTAAAAATTCCGGAAAACATATTACTTTGTACCCAGTAAACAAATTCAGCCTAAATAATCTGCTCCACTATGGTGATGATAGAATATTTGATAACGCAGGTTTGATTCCAGACCGATGGATTTTTTTTAGCGTAAAAATCCTATGTTTGGTTTCCTTTAGAAGGGAAGTAAAGCCATGGGTCCTGTGTTGTACATTTATGACACAATAAAGAACCTCAAGCGTGAAAAAGGAGGCTTCTGAGCAAAATTTGTTGGCATTTTCAAGCCCTGATTTGAATGGGATGCCGATGACCTGAAATGTTAAAGGGCATTGTTAAATAAACCAAATCAAAAAAAGAATCTAATAAGAAGAAGTCAGGAATCTATAAAATCAACTACACAGAATGCAGTGAAATATGTATATATTAGTAAAACAAAAAGAAGCATTGGAATTAGGCAAAAGGAAGACAGGATAAACATCAGATTGATAAATAAACATTTGCACATCACTTTTGGAAACTGTCTCATTGAAGAAGGTACACAGAATAGTCATGATCATTGTATGCCCTATGCCCTAAGTTATATTTATATGTCTACTACCAGGCTATGGAAAGCAGAAAACTATGCAGAAATGGCAGCAAGAAAAAGCCGAAGAGATGGAGTAAGGTACTTCTTCACACAGCTATCCAACGAGAAGGAGACTTGAAAACACACATTCTGTCACCCTGAAAGCATGCGAGGAGAGGATAATGTAACCCATTCAAATAAAGAAGACATAATAACAAATTTCAATCCACAAACTATTTATGGTGAAGTTGAAATAAAACTAAAATTAAATAGACTAGAAGAGAGAATTGCATTATTAACAGCTCTACGATTAGTAACTAGAAAATCACATTCTAATGGAAAGTATACAACATTTCCATCCCAGAAGCAGCAGACAGATTAGAATTAAGAACACAAAACTTACCTACAAATCCAACAGATTTATGCAAATTATTACAGATGGCATTGGAAAGAAGATTTGAAACTTTAAACTTGGAATAACTCTATCAGAATTTCTTAGTTAGTTATGGAAGGATAGTCTTCAGTTTCCATAAACCATGGCCAAATAGTCATTTTCATCTGTTTTAGTTAAAATATTTTAAATATTTAAAAGACTCTTTATGGCTTCATTCCCATGGGATAAAATCAGTTGGAGATAAAATATTTAAAATATTCTAAACATTCTTTATTGTTTCACTCTGAAGATCTAAAAAAACTAGGACATGTTTCACAAAAAATTTGTTCACATTGTCATATGGAAAACAACTGATGGATCACTCATTGAAGTTGAAAAGGTCTGGGAGGACTCTGGTGGTCTAATGATGAACCTAAACAGGGCGCTGTCTACTTCCAGAATATCAAAATTCATGAGTTATGCTCGTATTTTCTTGTAAAAATATTTTCCCATATGCTAAGTTCCTTGGGTTGTTGAACAGCTTTAAGTAACTTAATGCCTTTTTCTATTCATGATGCTCATTCTAGAAATGTACTGCCACAGCCAATTTGTCTGTTTATAACGGATGTTTCTCCAATGTTCTTGGAATCTCATGCCTCTTGGTCTTGCCTATGTATATTTTGTCACAATCTTTGCAAATTAATGTAGTAAAAACCTTATTTTTTCTCTTTGGGTCTGGAATCTATTTTAAAAACTTCAATAATTTGTTAACACTATATCTTTTTTGAGGTCTAATGTGATATTATATTGTTTAAATTTTAAATTTATTATTGACTAGTGGTGGTGAATTTTTTGAACATTTTTTCCCTTGATAATGCACTCACAGATGTGATTTGTTTATTTCTTTTTGTTTCTGAAATCTTTTTATTTTTTAATCGATTATCTGTTTTTTGATCCCATTGGAAGATACCTGCCTTTCCAACTTCAACCAGTGATCTGTCAATCATTTTACAGTTGACGATATGAACAAATATTTTAAGAAACATGTCCTATTTCTTTTTATTCTTGACAGTGAAACCATAGTGTTTTGAATACATTAAATATGTACTCAGACTGATTTTATCCCATGGCAATGAAGTCATAAAGAGTTTTTAAATATTTTAACAAGAAGTGATTTTATGCTCATTTCACTGTATGTGATTCCTGAATGTATTAAAAACTGGATTAATTTTCATACTTATGATAATTGATGGATATAATTAACTTTATCAAAATGGGACAAATAAATGCTCAAAGAAGTAAACTGATCATGTTGGAGTTAAGAAGGCTATCAGAAGAACTGCAGTTAGATATTTTGTGCATACAGGAACCATTTATGTAAATGGAAAGTCACCACATATATGGGTTAGCTTTAGAACTATAATAGATAAAGGAAACCCTATGACATCAATAGTAGTTATTAATTTGGAAATATTAAGTTGTGAAAATAATGCAACTAATGATATGCATACAAATTGCATTGAAATAGCAATTATTGGGATAAATGGTATTTTAGTAAATCAGTATTTTCAATTTAGTGAAAGCTTAGAATCATATACAAATAGAATAAGAGATAGATGATTATAATAATTCTCCAGTATTATTATCCAGTATAGTGGATGCTAATGCACATTCCCAATGGTGGAACAACAATTGTAAGGACAAAAGGGGAGAGAACTACTGGAGGAGGAAATAGCAGAGCTGCAGCTAAATATAGAGAACAAACCATGTAACACACCCACTAACAATAATAGAGTAGGAGCTATATCCAACATAGATATTACATTGACAAATAAAACAGCAAACAAAATTGTTACAAATTGGAGAGTAGATCATTCATTGACATCAAGTGATCACAATATAGGGCTATTCATAAAGAAGGAACAGATTTCAAACATTTATTTCTTCCAAACTACAAAAGATAGAAACACAATTCCAGTGTTGCTGGAAAGAGAAAAGTTCAATTTTCACTTCTTTATGCATTCAATATGAGCACCATATGTTGCATGACAAATATCAAAATGGTGGCTCCTTTCTTGCCACACACGAATCATCTGGTCTCCAGTTATTGAATTCATAGATTCAACAATTCGGTGTCGCAGACTTTCAAGAGTGTTTTTACATGAAAGAATTGGAATTATTGAATAAAGGGATTAGCACTTGTGTTAGCTTCTCATCTAATCTAGAAGAGTATATTGAAGACATGGAGTTTGCCATGGAGAACTTCAACCTAATAGCTACAAATTTTCCTAGAACAACATTGGTCAATTTATTACACGAAATCAGAAACAGTAACTTTGGCTCCAGAGTTTATCAGAAACTTACAAAATCTCTCAATTACAAAGATGTGATTTACACTAAGACTGATAAGAGAAACAAGATTGTCATTTTGGATAGGGATAATTAAAGTAAAGAATGCAGGAGTTACTAAAGAGATGAATTTGTAGAAATCAAAATAGATCCATTCAGCAAATGCATAAAATCAATGAAAGAGATCTTCAAAACTAGTGCTTTGCTCTCAAAAGCAGACTGCTACAAAATTAAAGTTCACAATCCATCCTTAGCCAAGATTTTTGGCCTCCCTAAAATTTGCAAACCTGGGAGAAGTATGAGACCAATCATCAACAATATTAACACTCCTTGATATCACTTAGCAAAATGGTTATCTCCACAGTTTAATTCACTTCCCAAATTTGAGAGCTTTAATTTTAACAACCCCACTAGCCTTATCAATGGAATTAAAAATCTATATTATCTTCAAATGGTATTTTGGTTTCCTTTGATGTTCAGGCCTTGTTACCTAGCATTCGACAGAGAAAATTATTAATCTTTTTAAGGAAATGGTTACAATCATCTAACATAACAGAAGGATACATTAATGAATGCAATTGAATTGAGCTTTTTTCAGTTTTGAAGACAAATTTTTTAAACAAAAACCAGGGCAGTCCTCCATAAACGTTCCTGGCAGTCTTGTTCATGAGCTACTTTGAGATGCACATCGCCAAGGCTTTCCCCTACATTTTTAAGATCTGGTACAGATATCTTGATGATGTATTCACCATTAAACATAAAAAACAGGTGGAAGATGCATTAAGACTTTTAAACCTGCAACAACCTACAATAAAGTTCACTGTTGACACTGAAACTAATAATATACTGTCATTTTTGGATCTGGAGATAGTAAAGTGCAATAATAAACTGGAATTTGGCATTTACAGAAAGGACACACACACACACATATAATTACATCAAAGCCAATGATTTAATCCAAGATCACATAAGGAAGAGCATGATATATAGGTTAGTAAATGTGCCCCTCAACAAAGATGAATGCAAGAAAGAATATCTTTACATAATAGAAGTGACTATATCCAATGGGTTGAACAAATAGATGATTAATCAAAAATTAAAAGATTTCAGAAACAAAAAAGAATTAAACAAATAACAACTTTGAGTGTGAGAGGAGAAAACTTTCAAAAAGTTCACTTACCACCCATCAGACAATAACAAATTTCAAAAAAAATTTAAGCAGCATAATATCACCCTACCACCATAAAACCAGTTTAGTGTTAACAAACTATTTAAATTAAAAAAAAAACAGAGTCCAGAACCAAAGAGAAAAAGATCAGATATGTACCAGATTAATTGCAAAGAATGTGATTAGGTATACATAGGCAAGACAAAGAGGAATATAGGCATCCATTAGAAACAAATAGATAAATCAACTCTAACAGCACGTTTTCGGAATGAACATCATGAAATAGAAAACCGCATCAAGTTATTAAAAGCAGTTTGACAGCCCAAGGAATTCAATATATGGAAAGAGATTTTTATAAAAATTCACGAGCACAAACTCATGAATTTTGACATTCCAGAAGTAGACAGCACCCTGTTTAACTTCCTCATTAGACCATCATAGTCCTCACAGATACCTACCTTCCCAACTTCCTCAAATGATTCGTCAGTCCTTTAACAGTTCACAATATGGACAATCACTCCATGAAACATGTCCAGATTTTTACTTCATGGAAGTGAAACCTTAAAGAGTGTTTCAAATATTTTAACTCAGACTGATTTTATTAATTGGGAATGCAAATATAAAGAGTGTTTTAAATATTTTAACTCAGAAGAGATACTATATGCCTACTTGCTTACTAATTGTTCTGGGCAAAATTTAAGAAAATTGAGTAAAAAAAAATTGATGAATATAGATCAATGATTGATATGAATGTTAAACAGTTTGGATTTAGAAAAGGCAAGTCAAGAGAGTATGCCATTAACAAGGCAATAGAGACTACAAAAACAACTAACAAAAAATATGTAATAGCAATATTTTTCGACGTTGCCAGGGTGTTTGATAACTTATGGTGGTCAGCACTCTTTCAAAGTTTAAAGAAAAAAATATCTAAAATGCATTTATAATTCGTTAATAGATTATTGACAAAACAGAAGGGTATATGTTAAAGGTGCAAACCAGACTATTACAAAGGAAACCAATAAAGGATGTCCGCAAGGATCAATTTTAGGCCAATATTATGGGACATATTTTTGAAATCTCTAATGGAGAAATAAAAGGATTGGGTAGTATAAATAGCATATACAGATGATTTAATAATAATAATAATAATAATAATAATAATAATAATAATAATAATAATAATAATAATAATAATTGAAGGAAAGCACAAAGGAATTAGAAGAGAGATTAAATATGATAAATGATCACGTAAACAATTGATGCATGAAAGTAAAATGGGAAATAGCTCCTAACAATTCATATATGTTTTTAAAAGCAAACTTAAACAAAAACCCAATTATTAAAATTAGCATTACTAATATAAAAAGACAAGTAGTAAATAAACATCTAGGTATCTTATAACAAATTTTTATTGCAGAAATCACTCAAATTTCACTAATTTTGTTCCAGTTACTTGGACATGTTTCAAAGGCTGTTGCCTTCATCTTCAGCATGATTCCACTGTCTGCTTCCCAGCGTGGTATTAAGGTGTCACTATGTGGATTTTACGAACTTGGCGATGAGGTTACTATTGTTTGGAAGATCAAAATTAAACCAAATTCTCCCACACTGTTTTAAAATCCATGTGTGTGAAAATATATTCATAACAAATACAAGGAAAATTTGGTTAATTTTGATCTTCCAAACAATAGTAGCCTCATTACCAAGTATGTAAAATCCACAGAGTGACATTTTAATACCACGCTGGGAAGCAGACAGTGGAATCATGCTGAAGATGAAGGCAACAGCCTTTGAAATATGTCCAAGTAAGTGGAACAAAATTAGTGAAATTTGAGTGATTTCCTCAATAATAATTTGTCATATTATGCTGTATTTCAATGTGAAAATTCCCACTATTCAAAACTATCTATTTAATTGGATGAAAAATTAAACTTTAAAAAACATGTAGAAAATACAAGAACCCCAAGCAGTAAGTCATATTTAAGTTGGACAGATATATTTCAATATAAAAGCTGATGGAATAAAAATCTATCTCAATAGCATCTTTGCAGTCATATTAAATTATGGAGGGGGAGTTTGGGGGGGGAAGGTATGCAAGGTGTATTTTATATTCACTTTAAGGAGCTCCCAAAGAAACATTTTATTGAGATGTACAGGGACATTTTCCACATCTCCTGCAATAGGACTATTAGTAATATCAGGTATATGGCTAAATGATTATTTAATATGCTAAGAGCAGCCTCTTATTGACTTAAAAAACAAAATAATTAAAAAAATAATGTACATTATTGGCAAAATTTGTAGAAATAAAAAAGAAATCAAAAATTCTTTATTACAAATATTGCAACAAGAATGGGATGAAGTAAAAGAAGGTAGAAGAGTGTATGAAATCTTCCCATCCATAAAGGAAAGATTACAATTCAAACATATTCAATGCAGTAAGCATTTAATACATTTTGTTAAGTGTGGTGGACTTTTGTAATAGTGATGTTTAATACACTAACAAATTTAATATAGTTGAATCAAATTTGTAACACTTACATCACTTATTATTATTTAAGGACGAAAACAAGTTTCAAGAGCTAATTGCTCCCATCCTCAGTTCCAAGTCGACTGCTGGCTTTGTTCTTCGTATTGGTTTGGTTTGTCTCTGGTGTTGGTTGGATGAACTTCTGTATTTGGATGTCACTTAGCAGGATTTCAAAGTTAAAAACATGGTTTTTGTTCTTTCAGATATAAATGTTTTCCCAGATTGTACGTTCTGTTTTTCCTGTGATATTTTTAAGTAGTTTAGGATTCCTGTTAACACTATACTGTTCCTTCCAAAAATGCTAAGCTAGATAAATTGCAACGGTTGTGAAAAATCTACATTGGAAAGACCAAAAGAAACAAAAACACGAGACGAGCAAAAGAACATATTAGGAACATAAATCAAAAACAGGAAGGAACAGTATAGTATTAACATTAATAATGGTCTATATCAATTAATGCTTGTGTGATGAATTTTTTCTAAGGTCTTATGCATAAAGATCTGCAATTACAGTACTCATATTTAGTAGTCTTTCAGATTTCAGAAGGACAAGGACAAGGTGTTGTCCAAGTAGAACGTGTAATCACAGCAAAAGAAGTTAGTTGAAACAGTGAAAAATGACACAAAAAATTGGCGAGTGATTGATTTAATTTCATGATAGCTCCATTCTGACTTTAATAATAATAATAATAATAATAATAATAATAATAATAATATTTATTATTATTATTATTTCTATACCATCGCTTTTAACCCTTAACTAACATGGCTTATATTTCTCATGCAACTGATATTATGCTGTCTGGGGAACTTCATTGGTTTATTTGCAAGAAAAAAATATATATTTTAGTTGAAATTATTTTTACTTAAGAATTTAATAATTGAATCGATTTTATTCTAAAACAGCATATGTCAGAAAAAGAGTTTGGAGATATACAAAAATAACTATTTAAAGACAGTACATATAAAGAAGTAAGAAACAAAGTTCCTAACTAAAGCTTAGAGAATATTAATGCTAGAGATCTTTTATGAATACAAAATATTTGTTTTTGATTTTCTGATGTAGATCAAGGTTTTTGCTACAGTGACATGTGCTGCTTTTCCAAATAATGGAAAATTACTTTTAATTTTTCACACAGTAATTTATTCTAGTCCACTAATTCACATTATCTGAAGTAAAATTATTTCTCATTTTCTTCTGTAGTAGTAGGCCAGTTTAGAATCTCACTGTAAAAATATTTATCTTCTTTATGTCTTGCAATTTCTTTTGATCAATAGGCACTCATGTTTCTGGACATGCTGTGTAGGAAGACATGATATTTAATTACTGGTTCCAAGTTTGAAAGTACGTAACACCTAAGAAGGATCCAGCTTCGACAGCGTATTGTTTGTTTCTTGTGTATGTAAAATGAGTAAAATGAGAAATCAGGAAAGATTGTTTTTGATCTCGAGGCACTCTCTGACCGTTTGATTCCACTGAAAGACAGTTTTTCTTGAAAAACGATGGCCACTAAGTTTTGAAAGTGATAACATCTGGAGATTCTACCATCTTAATTGTAAATTTCTTTTCTTTTGTGGACAATATAATCATTTCAGTATATTCATTAGGAGCATAAATCCTGTCACTTCATCTTACAACTTTTTTTTACCAAAGCAAATTATCTATCATTAGGTAAATAAGAATATCATCTCTGTAGAAAATGTTGATTTACAGTTTCAAATCTTTACATAGATACCAAAGCTAAGAAAAATGGTATTACAGTATGGTTCCGATTTTGTCAGATGTAAAATATGAAGGTGTTTTAACTCTATCATGAATTTTTTGATTAATGAAGTCTAGAATAAATGAAAACTTCATTTGAGCTTTTCTACCTTTGCCCTCCCTTTATGGCAAGTGTAAAATGTTGTCTTGTCAGAACTTGATGTTGTCACATTGAAACATTAACTATGTCCTGCATTTTGGAATAAAATTTATTTGCCCCCCACCCCCCTCCCCCTGTGAACTAGCAGTTCTGCTACTGCAACCTTCTTTGCTCTTTCATTTAAAGATGTACTTTCAATTCTTACAGAGAGTTCTTCACATTGAATACATATATCCACTTGTGGGTGCCCAAAAGACAGACTGAATTTTTCTTTAAAGATACATCTATACAGGCTATATGATACTTTTATCTGTGGGTACTCCTCTTCTAACAGTTTATGCATTAATAATATGTTCAATTTTGGGCTTAGATATTTCACCTATTTCCTTGTGTAATGCCCTAGTTTTGTGGAAAACTATTAATGTGATCAACTATTTCCTTTACAACATAATCTAATTTAGCATTATCTGAAGTAGACTGGCCTCTCTGATCAATGGCAGGCTTACACTGAGCAACAAGATTACAGACTCTACACACATCCTGCACTGATAGCTCAAATTTTTGTAATTGCCTTTTTGCATACCTCAATCCTTCCAAGATCACTAGTAATGCTATACAGAAATGCGTGTCCTTTTGGTTTTGCTTTGCCTTGTCCCCATGGGGTGGACATTTGATTTTAACATCCATTCTTAAAATAAGACATTGGAGGAAGGCACCTTGAATTGACGGAAGTGTCTCAGAATCTAATCCTCTGGAAACATTTTCTGCTACATTCAACAATAGATTAGTTTGGCTATGATTACAATTATATTTCAACACTCATCTGTATGATATACTGCATTACACATTAACAACATAATCACAGATACGAATTTAAAGTATAACTTTTTAATGCCATATGGGCTTATCTGCAATCACATCCTGGTTTTCTCTCTGGTATAACGTTACCTTTATAATTTATATATTAGTCCCCTGTAAGTCGCACCTTTTTAATTAAATCACATTTTTTCTCCTTTATTCCCACATTACCATGAATTATTCTTTCACAGTCCATTGTCTTCCCATATATTTTCCACTCTAATCATTATTCAGCCCCGGTGGGACGAAACAAACACAACTAATTTGAAACAATTTTGCAATTGAAACTGTTTCGTAAAACAACATGTTGCAACTATTTCAAAGCAACATGTTGTACCAAGATATATAGAAATGAGTATATAGCTACTTCTGTTTTCTCAAAACTTTTTCACTCTGAAAATATTTCACACTTGGCATTACAAGCAGGGCTGAATCTCTTGCTGCTGCTAGTGTATCATGGAATCACCGAGAGGCTGGCCAGTCAAGAGTGGGAATATCTGAGTGGCTGGTCAGTCCCAAGCAACAGTAGAAATAGCCGAGCTCCTCCGTCCCAAATGCTAGACAAACGGAAGTGTGGGAATTGCATATTTTGCAGTTCTGTATGTATAATGTATGTATAATGAGTGCACTGAAACAGTTTGTATGCCTGGAATGTGGGCAGAATTATAACTACAGGAAAGCTCTAACACAGTATGTTTCTAAAGTGCACCCAGAAAAATTAAATGTTATTGCGCTTATTCTGAAAAGAGAGAAATCGAGTGCATCGAAACAGTTCATATGCCTGGAATGTAGAAATGATTGTAACTACAATAGAAATCTAAGACAGCATATTTCTAAAGTATACCCGGAAAAGTTGAATGTTATCGTGCCTTAAAGACAGCAATCATGTGACTATCACTGTGAAGTGTGCAACAAGAATTTCAATCATGCATCCACCTTCAAAGGCCTGAGCGAGTTTACCATGGTGAGGATTCAGTTACAAAGAGAACCTGCAGCTTATGTAGTCATGAAGCAACATTCAGAACTTTTTATTTGAACATTCAGAATCAGTATATGAAATAAAATAAAATTGGAAGAATTATAGTTCTCATCCTTTGACAATTTTAAAAACTGGAAGCAAGAAATTGAAGAAACAGTGAAATTGATGTTTGTAAAAAAATATGGTTTTCGCACTACTTCTGACAGTATTTTAAGGCATTATTATGCGTGTCATTGCTCAAAAAATTTTGTTTCTAAAAGTAAATATGTCAGACACTTAAAATTGTAAGGAAGCAATAAAATCGGCAGCGTATGTCCTGCAAAGATACGAGTCAGGCAAGCAGAAGGTGGAAAATGCCTAACCACATTTATTTCGACTCAGGCTGGTCATCAATTGACTTAGGTCGCTTGGGACTTTCAAAAAAGAAAGGGACAGTATACCTACATATATTGCAAAAAAAAATCCTTCTCAAGCCATAATGCACAAAATTAGAGATTCTGGGTCAGATGCTAAATTATAAAGAATTCATCTATTAACCACACAGGATTTCTGTAATATAGAACAATGCTATAATTTGTGCTCCTCATCCATCAGGCATCAAAATGATGGGACTAGTGTTGAGGCATGGGTAAATGAAATGAACTCAAGTGAAAGCCCCTGTGTGTTGCTTTACAAACACAGGACATGGTCAGCGACACCTACTCGGAATTAAAAAAAAACACATATTTTGCATTAATTATAATAAACAATGCTTGGGACAAACTATTAAATTGAAACAATTGTGTGTGTATTAATAGAACTCATGGACTTAACAGCTATGATTTTGAACTCATAACACTAATGGTGCTAGATGGTGCTAGCTTTTTTGTCAGATTTTTAGAGTCCTCTTATAATGCTTGGATTCCAATAATGGAAGCACCAACAATGAGACTCTGTTATACATGGCACGTAAGCAGAGCCTGGAGAAAAAATATAAAAAAAATAGTCAAAGGCCAAGAAACACAAGCAGATGTTTACAGAATTGTAAAACATTATTGGAAGAGAGAGATGCCACAGCATTTGAAATAATGCTACCTACTGCAATAGATAAATTGAAATGTGACCCGGACACCTCTGAGTTTACTTCATACTTCCACAAAAACTACGTGAGTAATGCAGAATGCTGGGCTATTACAGGTTGCATGCTGGATTGAATACCAACATGCATATCGAGCAAATGCATCACATGCTCAAATATATGTATCTGCATGGAAAACATATCAAACATGTGGATATAGCAATATTTGCCATAATAATGTCCTTTGCTAAAGACAAGCTATTTGACAGACCAATTCTGTTTATGAAAGAAAAAGTAAGCTCTAAAATTAAAGACATACGTTGTAGGCACAAAGAAAGCCTGAAAATAAACAAGATCATTCTTAATTATCTAGTGAGTCGATTGGATAATCTTATGCTCCACTTACTGTTGAATTATGCAAACATAGTTTTGCAGGCTTTTGCCTGCATCCTCAGTTGCAAGTCAACTCTCTAGGTTTGCATAATTCAACAGTAAGTGGAGCATAAGATTATCAAATTGACTCACTAGAAAATTAAGAATATAATAGTCGCTTCACTGTAATGGTTCTGACATGAAATTAAATTTAATAATAAGGACATCATTATTAGCAAAGATTGCAATTGGAAGATCACATCCTCATTGAATGAGACAGATATACATTTTGTGCAAGATAATGATGTGGAATGTAAATGCAAATTAATCTGCAATAAATTTGTTAATTCCAGCATTAAATGGATGTGTAAACTGATACACAGCATATGTCAATTTCAGTTGTGCAAAGGACACCCTGGTTATTCTGAAAATAATGATTTAATAATAGATGCTGAGGATGTTTCTGGAGAAAATACTAGCCCAAGTGAGTAAATGACTCATAATTTTACTGCTTCCCTATCTAAATAAAAAGATAAAAATTGCTTGCAAGTATTGGATGCTTTTTAAGGCAATTTCCAAAACAACACAACTTGAAGTTGTGAATAAACACATGCCATCCTTAAAGGCAACCTTAGCCGCTGTTCACAACCAAAATGAACAACTATTCATTCCCAGAACTAAAGAAATGTAACAAAAGGGGAAATTTTTTCGGCAGAGAAGGCTCTTTGCCACAAAAAAAAAAGACATCTCATTGCAATCACCATTCACCTGATAAAATGGACACTATCCCCATTTCAAATTTAGAAATATCTCCACTATATAGTTTGTATTGCATACAAAACTTATACTGTTAAAAGAGCATGCCTTTTTCCGTTCAATTACTATTTTCTTTACGTGTTACATTGCTACTTTACAGTTCCCCGGTTGGTCCTGGTGGTGTAGTGGTAACCATACTTGCCTTCTAAACCCAAGATTGCGGGTTCAAACCCGGCCAGGATCAATGGATTTTTTTGGGCATAAAAATCCTAAGTATGGCTTCCTTCAGAACAGAAGTAAAGGCGTGGGGCCTATGTCGTGCATTTACGGCACCAAAACCAACCTTAAGCCTGAAAGATGAGGCCTCTGAGCAAAATTTGTTGGCTGTTTCATGCCCTGAATCAAATGGGACACTGATGACCTGAGATGTAAAAGAGAGTCCGTAAATAAACCAAATCAACTATTTACAGTTCCCCATTTCCTTTCATGTGATGAACTACGAACATGCTTTCTACCGAGTTACTTTTGCATAAGGTTGCTTGTTTACAACACACTGTTACAAACTACAAGTAAAAAAATATAAATAAATAGTGAGATAATCCTGTCATGATTTCTTATACTGCCCATCCATTATATAACATTGCACCAGAAAGTTCATTTTTAAAATCTGACAGTAATTAGTCTTCTTAACCCAATTCTAAGCAGATTTAGGAAGGATATATGAAGTAAAGTTATTTTTTGTACACAGATTGTACAAAACCTAAAAATGTAAAGTCTTCATATACAATAAAGAGTATAAAAATGTAAGTAAATAAACTTCTCAATGACGATGAACTACTATGTATAACAAATATCAATACATGTAATTTTATTTAAAGCACATAGAGGTACTAATATAAAGTGTTATATTGAAGGTTGTAGTGTACAAAAATAACATTCCTTCCTCCTGATAACATTTACATAGTAAAGACCTATTGTTGTCTTTAGTTTTAAAAGAAATGCGCTTTAAAGACAGTTATATAATAAATTACATCTAATACTCGCATGCAAAATCAGGAATTATAAACTATTTCACCCATGAACAAACAAATGCACTGTAATATTTTGACATGGACATGAGGAATTAAGTTCTTAGCTTACCTGAATACTTGCTATACTGCCAAAAGTACTGGGTTTACTTGTAAGATTAATTTGACTACAGCATACTTAAAGTTTGTATTGTCAGGGCAGAATCATTTTTTTATTTTGTAATTTTTTACCAACCAATGGCCATCACCGTGGCACTTATGCTTAGGGCAGTGGTTCTAGAGAGCTGCAAGAGTAATGTCTCAGAACTGAATTCACGAAGGTAATGATGAGTTTATATTATTTTTAATCATTCTATTTATTGTCTTGACCATATAGTTGGCACTTGGCAAGGGATAAAAGCAGTAACAATGAAGTACTACTTCATATAGATTCAGAATGCTGTAGATTACAATAAGCAAAAGGAAATATAAAACATTTTGAAGATGCTTTGTAATATAAACATAAATAATTAAACCTTAACGAAACAATAAATTATGTAAAACATATGTGTGTTGTGTAACATGATCCTGAAAATTAAACTACTCTTCACATTCTCATTAGTATATAAAATGTAACCCTTAATTATCTGTAAATAGCTCTGCTGCTTATAGGATATAATCTTTAAGCTTACTCACAGGGTAAAACACACTTGAAAATTACATGTTACTTGGCATCTCAACCCCTACAAGTTTAGCTAAGGAGGGTGCAGTAAATAACTTTGCAACAAAGGACATAGTACAGCTGTTAGATTGTATTGCTTGCGCAAAATTGGGCAGGGCCAGCCATTTATTGTTCTGAAATAAACTGCAAAACTGCGAGGATATATGTTTTAATCATGCCTTAGCCAGTTTCTCTAAAAGTCAAATGGCAATTAGCTTAATGGCCTTAATTGCTCCTATCATTCCATTCAATTCAATATATTACAATACAGCAATTGGCAATGAATATTTAAATGTTTACTCAAAGCCAGTGGGTATTTCAGGAGCATGTATGTATTGATGTGTTATTTTTATATTTTCATATATTATATATCATGCAGGGTTATTCCAAATGATTGTCGGGAGTTCGTGAATTTTTTTAGAAAATATGGAAACCATACCATTTTTATTGTTGCAGTAACGGTTAGACAAACTGTCAAAGTTTTGTTTTGCATCAACTGTAGTGACATCAGTTACCACCAGATGGCAGTAACAGCAGTGTTTAACAAAATGGCGGTTAGTGGTAAGGAGAAAGCTTTTTGTATTCGTGAATATCAACACCGATCCGTTACCATAGTCCAGTTCCATTTTTGGACAAAATACGGGAAGGAGCCTCCTTCCGACAACTCTATTCGCAGATGGTACGCACAATTTGTGGATACAGGTTGTTTGTGCAAAGGGAAAAGCAGTGGGCATCTGGCTGTGTCACAAGCGGATGTGAATCGGATTAGGAACGTTTATCTCCGTAGTCCTAAGAAATCAACTACGAGATGTAGCAGGGAACTGCAAGTTCCTCAAACCATAGAATGACGTGTGTTACAAAAGCGCCTTAAGGTAAAGCCTTATCGCCTACGATTGCGTCAAGCTCTAACAGCTAATGACAAAGTCTTACGTTTCAACTTTTGCATGGCACTGCAGCAATGTTTTGAAGAAGATGATGGTTTTCTTGACAGATCACTTTTCAGTAACGAAGCTACTTTTCATGTGAATGGAAAGTTGAACAAGCAAAACGTTTGTATTTGGAGTACAACGAACCTCCATTGTTATGTGGAACATGTAAGGTAAATAAGGTGTTCTGTGCCATTTCAAACACAAAGGTCTACAGCCCGTTTTTCTTCAATGTACAGACAGGGACAGGGCTGACTTACATGGACATGCTCACAGAATGGCTGTTACCCCAGTTGAGTGACGACCGGGATGATTACGTGCTGCAACAGGATGGTTCACCACCTCATTTCCACAAGGAACTCAAGAGCATTTTTAAACCAAGAGCTTCCACAATGATAGATGGGACGTGGAACTGAAGGTGATCTGATGCTCTTACCCTTTCCACCCCACTCACCAGATCTGACAACATGTGATTTCTTCCAGTGGGGATATGTTAAAGATCAGATATTTGATCCTCCTTTACTGGTGGATATTCAGGAACTGGAGCAGCACATCCGAGTGGTCTTCAAAACCATCACCATTGCCATGTTGACTTGTGTGTGGGAAGAAATGGACTATCGAGTATTTGTAATGTATGTAAAAAACTTTATGAGTTACAGTATACAATAAAACAAAATTCATATTCCTACATCAATTGCACTGTGAGTTATGAATTTTTGTTACTTCGACCATCATTTAGAATAGCCCTGTATATAACACCATTTATGGTCTCCCATGTCGCACACATTGCTATAAGCTGTTCAATAAGACATTACTGCAAAAATTCTGAAAAATCCCTTGCTTTATTATATTACTGAGAAAAAAAATTAAAATTAATTTCAGTTAATGTTGTACACTGGGTTCTACATTAATGCAAAGCATTGCATATTGCAACAAGTAAAATCATGCAAAAGTACTTGTTAAAATGGATATTTGCAACTATATGCTAAGATAAACATTATCTCTAGCATGTTCAAAGATCTTTTTTTTTCCCACCTCTAAATCTGGTAATACAGAACATTATCTTCAATTAAAAAAAATAATAAAAAAGTATAAATGCATATAAATAAAGTGGTTACGTAGCAGGAATATTGTATTAGGCTTACAGCTACTCTTGTGAGCTCCTTTAAGAGCAATTGTTATTGTGTTGTTCATTCATTATGCACCTTATGTTAAAGCACATCATACATAATAATTACTATTGAAATTATGATAAGCTGTGGAAATTGGAACAACAAATTCAGTATTAAATATTACTGAAGTGAATGAATCTTAACATGTATAGTAGTCACTACAAATTTTTTGAGATATGCAACATTGAACAACCAGAAGTTGCCATACAACTGGATTTTCACATATACTACAGCAAGTTCTATATATCAGCACCTCTGCCTCTGGAAGTAGTATGCCAGTTGTTCTTTGGCATAGCATTCAATTTTCTCTTCATTGACAGCAACAGCTCCTTCCAAGTTGGAAAATCAGTGTCTATGTAGGAGACTCTTCACATTTTATTACTGGAAGAAATTGCATGATACCAACTTGAGACTGCAGGCATGATGAAACGATTAATTTACTGAAACGAGAAGCAGCATAATCTTGAGGTTGTCCAGTTCTAGCAGTTAATTGAGGTTGTCTCTCTTCGATTTTTGAGAACACCTTAGATACATGTAATTGTCATCTCCTTTGCTTTATGCTTTAGTGCCCCTGAAAGAAGATAAACATTATATAAGTTATGCTTGCATGTACATTAAATTGATAATGTCCATTTATAACTTTATTTTATTAGAGAAACATTTGTTTTTAAAATATGTCATTGTGTAAAATGATATGGGCAGATTGTAGCTTTCATTTCTACATTTATCGCATGTGCAACACATTCAATAATAAAGTTTTTTTCAGAATTTTAAATTATCAATACCATAAACCTCAAAATCCACTTAAAATTATGTAAGTTTGGTGCTTTCTGCATGATTACTAAGTTCTACTTGGTGATGTATTATCCAAAATTTATTTAAATTTTAAAATCAACATCATATCAAAATCATTATTTTGGAGCTATTATATATTCTGATTAGGCTAGTGAGTCAATTTTGATTCTCATATTCCACATACTATAGAACTGCTCAGAATGTGTTTTATGAGCTACTGCAACTGATGAACCCTCAGCATATATAACTACCCTCAATCTTCGGGGCATAGATGATATCAGATTTGTACTGTACTGTGAACGAGAGGCTACAACATCCCGGGCTAATTAATGATGATACATATTATTCAGTATATTTAGGAACTATATCTATGGACTTCTGTAAAGGATTAAGGATGTAAGCATTTATGATGGATGTGACACACAGGTAACATAATGTGCAGCTGAAATTCAAAGCTACCTTCATTATGGTAATGAATTGATATTGGTATTAATTATATAGGCATATAAATTGAAAATATACACCACACATATTAAAACATACACACCGCATATTAAAACCATCCCAAGTGGGCTGATGTTCTTTGGGAGACCCTCCTGACCAACAGGTCATTTGGGGTGAGCCAAGTTCCGTCATCTCTTATGGAGATGATGGAACATTTCATTTTCACTACTTGCAAGAAATCAAGAAACTTTGAATTGGGTATGAATTTTCACCATTCTGCCATAAATTAATTATTCTATAGTAACATTACAGCACAGTAATTTAACATCAACAAACCATGGTTACAAATAAAAAGCACTAATAATGAACAAAAGCCTACATTTTAATTATCAAATTCATCAACTGCAACTGCAGTAGTTTTGCAGATTCCACATATTGTCAATATTATTGTTTTATTTTAGCAGAAGTAAAATGTTTTGAACATTACTCTTCATTTATCTGTTAGAACAGCAATGGTTCCCAACAAAGAATATGCTAAATTACTTGCAAAATATACAATTTAACACTATATCATAATACAAAAGGGTACAGAAATAAGTTTCAAGAATGCATTAAAGAGAATTAACTGCACTTTAGCCTCATTAATTATTTGCTTATTTGCATTCATTTCAATTTTGCAATGAATATGAAATTATAAAAGAAACATGCTAACTTACCATTTGCTAATAGGGTGTGAATATAGTATTTATTTGTTATCCCTAAGCTGTTCTTTATCAAAATGGTGAGCACACATGTAAGGAGTTTTTCTTCCTTGCGCTTGTGTGTTTCCCAAAAAATCGGCCCAAAGCTTATATCTGAAATTAAATATGAGTTATAAAATGCATGTAGCACTTATATGACAACATAAAATAATATTCTTTTTTTTAAATCCCCAAACATGTAAAATGTAAACATTTTAATAAAACATTTTTCAAAAATTTTAACAACTCCAAATATTTCTCATCAGTAATTAAGTTGTCACTTTTGATAACACTCAAAATTTTAAATAATGTCACTGTAATGATATTTCTATGTGAATGAATTGAGAAAGCACATTTTACTTTATATCCCATTGTGTTAACTGATTCAATTACTGTATTTTTTGGGAAGGAAGGGACTGGAAGAAAATACTTATGAATTTATGATATATTTTGTTGAAATACTGTGAAAAATTCTTATTACTCCTTTATCACATTTTGTACAAGACACATGTGCACAAGGCATTCATTCTGAATATATGTTACTTTTGTCGACAGTTTTTCAGTGCAATGTGCATTTGTATCTTCAATAATCAACAAAAAATAGCCATAAACACAGTGAAATGTTTCTTACCGCTCAGCATTTTTTGGGAACTGAAACAGTTTCAATTCCTCAGGTGTTGCACCCCTCCACATTGCACTTATATTTTCATAAATAATAGTACACAAAAACATATGTTGCGACTTCTCAACAACCACCGTCATATCAAAATATGTAACAATGCACATTTATTCTTAAAATAATAAGAAATTATTATAATTTCCAATTTATAATCATAAAATTATTCTGTTTCCTTTTATTTGCCAACTCCAACGTACATATTAATGAAAAGTATGCTTCTGTTAAGACAAAATAGGTTTAAACACAATATTTAGCAGCTTTAGCACCCTAGTAATTGAGAAGCTGCAAGCACAGTGCCAATTTTGTAGTTCTTCCCTCGGGATTTCTGGTATTTACATAAGGTTCCTAGTTCACCAATCCACTTATAATAGCCTGCACTAGAGTGACTATAATGCATTCTGAATCACTTAATAATTCATTTATTCACCCATGTCACACAAGGAGGTGCTGGAGTTGCCTAACTATAGTTTCCACATATGGTTATGGAATTACCCATTACCCTTCTTAGTTCTCTTTGAAAAATTAAATTGATCTCTTGACAATTTATCTTTATCCTTTAATTTATCTAGTAAATGGATAATGAATAGCATTGTATAACTGAACTTATCATATGGGAATTTCTCCTAAAATAAACTCCTAACAGAATGAACAAGATACATGTTGTTTCCTTCACTGTTCAAACGATACTGAATGAGTGCCCTGAAACACAAGGCCAATGCAGCAGTTTGATAAGCCCAGCTCTCCTGCCCTAATCTAATCTGAAATTCAGTGATGGCTTATTGGATGATGCAGTTCTCTGCTGCCACATCCTTATAGGGTAACTGGATGACTCGATATTATTTCTGGCATTAATTAACAGTTTCTGACATATAAATAAACTATAAATATTGTACTTATGAAGGTGTGGACAATGGAGTGGTAATATATCCTAAACTTAGGTATTCATTTTTTTACACTAAACTCCATTTACGTACATAAAAGACGCATTTCCAGAGAATCTCTCCCATCTTCAGTTGCTGTGGTCCACAGAAGCATCCGGGTGTCCAGCCATCATTTCAAGTAACAGCAGTTCTGTGAGCAACTGAAGATGAAATTCTCCGGAAACGGGTCTTACTTTTATGTAAGCAAATGGAGTTTAGTTAAATAAATGAATACCTAAGTTTAGAATTATAACTATATTAACATTAATTGAAAACCCCATTTAGATAATTTTGCTGCCCTTTAGAAGGCACAGTCATCTTTGAAAGTAATAATTCCTAATTATTTACAATTTGAATGATGCACTATAATTAAAAAAAAATTTCATTAACACTTACGACATTATGAATCTTTCATACCTTTTACGTTCTCTGCCACTTGACTCATTGTCAGATGTTACATTTCCAGAACCTCTGAAGAATTATCATCTGAGGAGTCGTCCTCATACACTTCCAATTTGAATGTAAAAGACTGGTGATCTTCACTGCTATTATTTCCACCTGGTGAAGCAGCATTTTCATCTTCATAATTCCATCCTTTAAAAGTTAATTAAAAATTTAATAAACTGATTTGAAAAAATAGCAGAAGCCTTTTTTTTAAATTTTCTCTGAAGGTATTGTATCAATATTCCTTTAACTACAACCTTTTATTTCTGATTTATTATCTCCACTACCTCCCTCCTTATTATTGTTTAATTTACCCCTCTGTCCACAAAATTTTCAATGGTTAATTTTATACCAATTGTAACCCAAATATGCACAAACCTGAGATGCACTTAACTCTTGAATTAGTGAAAGCTTGTCTCAACACCAAGGTCTTTCTCTATGACATAACAACCTCACAATATTACAAGGCCGTAGTCACTTGAGTTATTTGCAGCCTACAATATAAATTGTTTTCCCTCTGTTGCTGAAAAATATTATGCACATTCTTATAATAATGATGTTTTATTTTTATTTTGTATTAACAGCATTTAATCAGATTATACAAACATAGGAAACTAAGGAGCTAACAATGCAATGTAACCTCTTATATAGCAGACTTGTGCACCTTTTTCCTACTTCTTCAGTAATTTATCTACAATTCTTTGATATTTCTCAAAGTGGCATATAAAAATAGAAAAGAGTACAAAAGTATGTATTGGACACAATTCTGCAATGTTTGTGTGGCCCCATGTAAACCATTCCAAAACAGGGCTCTGATTTAAAAAACAGGATATGGTGGATTTGCAAATTGAACGTTAAACGTGGAGTGATAGATCAACTGCATTGATCCTAAAACAAAATGTGGTATTTGCTAAATGCAAAATGAAAGCTTCTGAATGAGTCTCCCTCTTCATTTATGTTATTACATTTATTTCTTAAACATTTAACCTGTTTCATATGTAAGGTTTAAAATTGCTTGTATCTTACTTGTTTAGTAAGCACTAGCTGGTTTGAACGCTGAATGGTTCAGAATAAAGCTCCCCTGTTATAAAGTACGATCCGATGTACAAATTGTGTTAAAAGTTTCCAAGGTTACTTTAAAATGTGTGTATATTACTGTAAAATATTAATTATTCAAGATATTTTCATATTAGTTACAGAATTTTAAGTTTTCCTTAGTAAAAAAAAAATCATCAAGGTCTTATCTGTTTTGATGTTCTTCACAATGCCTGTATGTTTTTCTCACTTAGACGTTATTTTAATTAACCTCATAAACCTTATCTTGACAATTATTTTCACTTAAGATTATAAATTTGCACATAAAACATTGGTAACACAGAAATGTTGGATTTCCAAACTCAAATATACTCTATTCTGAACACTACATTTATTACGATAAATTACAGGTGAGCAATGAAAACAACTGCTTCGTCAACCCCCAAGTCATTAATCGAACAAATTCTTTAACACGCTGTTATTTATTTCTCAAAAGAACAGAAAGCTCTAAAATATTTATGATACATTTGTGAATTGCTAACAGAATGACTTAAATGACATTACCTGAAGTGAATTTAGCCATATAGGTTAAAATAATCTATAAGTTTGGCTCTCTGGCCAGCCGCTCGGTGATTCCATGATTCCACAATCAGCAGCCAGAGATTCACCCCTGCTTGTAACACAAAATAAGTTTCATATTCATAATAAAATAACGCACAACTGCTAAGCTAGGGCACTAAAGAGACAGTTTTCTCATCCGCCATTTTGGTGCCTCCGGCGAGCAGTAGTATAGGTTAAAAACATGCAGTAGTATTGGTTAAAAACATAGCTAGCAACGCAAGTGAAGATTGTTTTAACCATTGTACTGGAAATACCTTTAAAATATATATTGTTGAAAAATGTTTTTCCCAATTATTTGAAAGGTGGTTTAAAAGTAAATAAAAAAAAACTTGTGAATGCTTGGTTAATGAATATAGACACTTTATTGTTGGTGTATAGCTTCCTTGGGTACGTATTAATTTTTCTACAAAACATATTTATTATAACTAAATTACTGATAATCACAACTACAGTATTATGATAGTGGAAAGATCTTTGTGAAATATTGTTTTAACCCTTTTCGTCTTCTTCCTCTTCTTCTTCTTCTTCTTCTTCTTTTTGTTTTATTAATATTACTTAGTATTATAAAACATAGCCTATTGTGAAAAAATGTGCCATATTTTGAAGGCTATACATTTGCCTTCTACATTTTGAGTTTTTACACTTTTCACGAATGATCCTTTCTCCAAGTAATTTATTATACAGAAACTTACTATTTTGGTCATTATATATAAATGATACGTTGAAATAGAGAGGTTATACAGCCTGTATTTTGACTTAAATATTTGACGAAATTAAGCAGTTTAATCTTTTGGTATGATTTACAAATGGAAACATAAACCAACAAAGATTGCAGAAATCAAATTTGTCGGCGAGATTCAAAACAATTTTGAATAATAAATTAAACACACTCAACATCAACATACGAGTTGACTATACCGACTTCTGCTCCTCACTGGCACCAAAATGACGGATGAGAATAGTCATATTGCTGCTCTGGTCTGCTGCTAGTGCGAGAGCATTGAGAGAAAAAGGGAATGGGTTTCCTATGGGGAGGCCAGTTTATAAGAGGAGGGTAGCATGTTAGTGGATTTATAATGTCTTGTCTATTTAAATGAGACTGAATATGTGAGCAAGTTAACAGAATCTTGAAAGGCTTCCATTTAGTTTATTCAAACGCTACATGATATAAACAGTGAATGAGAGGTTTCATTTAAATGAGATGCTGTCGATTTATAATGTCTTGTCTATTTAAACGAGACTGAATATGTGAGCAAGTTAACAGAATATTGAAAGGCTTCATTTAGTTTATTCAAACGCTACATGATATAAACAATGAATGAGAGGTTTCATTTAAATGAGATGCTGTTGCTGCTATTGCGGGAGCATTGAGGGAAAAGGGGAATGGGTTTCCTAGGGGGAGGCCAGTTAATTATTCAGTCTCATTTAAATAGACAAAACATTATAAATCCACTAACATGTTACCCTGCTCTTATAAACTGGCCTTCCCCCTAGGAAACCCATTCCCTTTTTCTCACAATGCTCCCGCACTAGCAGCAGCAGCAGCACAGCAGAGCAGCAATAACAGCAGCGACATACAGCATTTGTGTCTATTTGTAACGTCAAGTTCTCTATAGTGCCTTAGCTAAGTTTTACTGTAAGGCTACCTGGCGGAAAAACGCCTAGCGGTGGCTCCCGAACTAACGAAGACGGTTTAACATACACTACTGCGAGCTTTAAATGGTCAAATCTAGCCATTTGTTTTTTGTTTTTGTTTTTTTCCACAATAATTAACAAATAGCGGGAAATTAACTTATTACAGAGGTGCATACCGTTTATCCTTCACTTTTTATATCATCTCTTTAGACCATCTTTATGAGGTATTGACCTATATATTTTTTAAAAAAATTATAATAGGAAAAATTACTATTAGCTACATAGGGGTGTTAACGGTGTAAAAGCAGTATCCTAGTGCATTTTCTATTTCATGTGCAAATATAAAGAACTCTAGGAATAGTTTAAAATAAATGTTGCAGTCAAAAGGAGGAAAATCAGCTCAAATTGGTAATTTTTCATAGAAGATAGGAATTGCTATCATGTGCCGTAATGTAATATATGCAGTTAAAAACATTTCTATAAATATCATAACAAACTTAAAACTAGGAATACCCTTCAGTCAGTATCTTCAGGTTAACTAAAAATTCTCAGAGAATTCCAGAGAACCCAAGCTTTTCTCTTTAATTAAAAAAAAAATATGTTCTTTACCTTTGCCTAATATATGTACCATCACAAAATCAAAATATACCCTATCCTCTATTTATTCCTTTCCCCTTATCATGACCTAGCTATGCCTTTGGCTTCAACGTCTCTTCACGTATGAGCTTCAATGAACAACTAAGTCAGTCAGCAGCATAAACTAAATATATTTTGATAGGTACCCATTTCGGTTTCCTGCAAAAAGGATCAACCAACTTAAATGTTTTAGATGTTCAATCTTCTTCCATTGTGGATTTAAGAACTTTATTAATTTTCAAATTCATCAAGTAACATTCTCTAGTTTTCTACCACCAACATATAACCAATATCTGTAAAATGTGCAGCAAAAATTATTGACTGGTATATTTGTTACTTAAAATGTAAATTGGAACTTGCACAGTGAAGCTAATCATATTAATTGATATCATTGTATGATTCAGTTGAACTACACACTCTTAAAGCTTCACTTACTTTTCATAAATGTATGGAACTGGTTTCGAGAACATTTAGTTCCCATCTTCAGCAAGGCTAAAGTTCAATGGGAAATAAATGTTCTTGAAACCGGTTCCATACATTTATGAAAAGTAAGTGAAGCTTTAAGAGTGTGTAGTTCAACTGAATCATACAATGATGTCAATTAATTGGTGTATTTGTATTATTACAAGAAATTCATGGACTTTAATAAACAATGATTTATATTTGGCTGTTACTGCTAATTTTCTGAAATTTATGAGTTAAATACCTCAGTGTTGGACTAATTACCACTGGAATGGTCACATACAACTAAAAGATTGAATGCAGAGATAAAAAACCATTATATAGAAGTTTATCTAAAAAAATTCTAAAAACTGTTAGAGACAACATGATAAACATTAAAACTAGTCTGAAAAAGATCTTAATGGAAGTATTTTGACTGTTATGCTCATTTAATTGTTCAAGAGGCACTAAAATTGATAAATTCATTACATGAAAAAGTAAACACTACTGTTGCACATATTACATGTAATACAACTGCCAACCAAAGACTATTAGAATATCATAACACTCATGGAATAAACATTCGTAAAAATCTTATTCTAGATGTATCACACGGTGGAACTGTATTCTGCATGTTCAGTCATTTTGTAGAACTGGAGGGCACAGTAAGAGTAACAATAGCATTCCCTAAATTATCAGAGGAATGGGAAACCTGTGCTAAAGTGCACAATACTGAAAACATTTGAATAAATAACCAAACAGTTAAATGGAGAAAAATATATAGTGGAAGCAAGACCGTACATATAACACCTGTTGTTTTAAGTATCTAAAATGATATATTCTTAATTATAACTAGAAGTTTCTTCTGGGCTTAGGAGCCGTGGTCTGTTGGAGCTAAGGAGTCCAAATGTTTCATCCCCACCTGCGGAGGACATCTTCAGAGGCGCGGTCTGAGTCTTCTGGGCGAAGGTCCTGGCACAACTGTCTGTCTTCGCCCAGAAGACTCAGACCGTGCCACTGAAGATGTCCTTCGCAGGTGGGGATATGAAACGTTTGGACTCCTTAGCTCCAACAGGCCACGGCTCCTGAGCCCGGAAGAAACTTCTAGTTATAATTCTGACTCCGGCCATGAAAGCTTCCGATTACTCATGATATATTCTTAATTATCAAAACAACTCACTAGATAATTAAGAACATATTAGTCCCTTCACTGTATTGGTTCCAACACAAAATTAAATTTTATATGTAAAACCATGTTTAAATATAAGTACAATACATTCTGTGCTCTCTGTATTAGAAGTTTAAAATGAGCAAATTGCCATAAAATTCAAGAATGGCAAACACAGCAAAATATTAACACTATGTACTTTCTTAGATTCCAGATAGGGAATACCTGGATTAAAGGCAATTCATGCAACTAAATCTCATTTCGTGTATATGCTATAGAATTATGAACTTACATTATTCTATCCCAACTAGTTTAAATTATGTTAAAAAAATCCTGGTTTTGTTTATATTTATGGGACATAGATGTACAGTTTTCACTATTAGCAACTGTATATACAACAAAATATTTTTAGAATTTTAGATGTAAATATTCTGAAAAAAGTAAATTATGATATTTTAATGTTTTAAAGATGACTTGTCCATACAAACCTTGGAATCTGTTTTTCGAAGCTACATTATTCTGAAATTTTAAGGTCTCCTGCAAATCTAGACTTATTCATCTACATTAATGCCTATTAAAAAAAGTGAACTATTTTCATACAATTTGAAATCTCTAAATTGACTATAAGTAAACTCTTCATTTAGTTTTTGTAATAAATCATACCATTGTTTGATTTTTTAATTTAAAAGAATTACTGAGTAACTTCAAGTTGCTAAAAATGATAGAAATCTTTCTGCATAAGCTGAAATGTCCATAAAAATAATGATTTTGTATTCACCATGGAGACTGCAATTTAAGTAATTAAAGTGATGATAAATGTTGGTAAGAAAAATCTGAAAAAATGTACTCTTCATTTTACACTTTAGAATGAGTGGATCTTATATCATCATCATCATCAATTATTATTTACAAATAATACCATAAAATTTTCAGCAAATTTCATTTGGGTGAGGTCGAAATTAAAATAGAGATTTGAAATATTGTGTTGTTTGTGTGACTATTTCGTAGTTTAATTAAATGCTGCTTTTTTAATTTTGCTATACATATAATTTGAGAAAATACACATACAATGAATATTAATAGTTGTAGCATCCACCATACTCCCTATAATTGGCTCTCTCAAACTTTATTTTAATACCTTCGGGAAAAACCACTTCTTAAGACAGAATTTTGTAGAATTGATTGAATAAATGTATTGAGCTTATAGTGTAAAACAATAAAATAATGTTCAAATTAAAAATAGTTTCCCTCCTTAGAGGACAAAAACTTTTCAGACCGCCCATGGACTGAGGAAAATGCCATCTTTGATCTATGAGAAAGTAAAATTGCTCTTGCACAAAAGTTCCTAAATAGTAATTTAATCTTCAGGTTTTGTGAAAAGTGAATGGTAGGACCTTCAGAAATTAGCTTTAGCTCTCAAAGAAAGATGAAAGGCTTTGGTGTTATTTTTCATTGTCATTGACGCTATGTAATAGCTCTGTAAGCAAAGCTCTAATCAATGTCCTAATATATTATGTGAAAGAACCATCATAATTATAAACATTTATTCTAATATATAATAAATTAATTTATAGAAGTGATTGAATTACTATACTGGACCTATAGAATGATCTAATTAATTATGAACCAATGCAATGTTCTTTCAATAGCAAAAACCACCACGGGTGGCCGAGGTCGTTAAGGCACGGACTCGTGAGCAGAAGTTCTGGGTTCGAATACTGCCAGGACCATCCTCCCTGACTGAGGTTTTTTCCAGGTTTTCCTCAGTCCTCATAAATGGCAAATGCCGGGGAAGTACCCTAAATTTAGGCCTGGAAAGATTCCTTCCTTTAAAATAAATCCTTTCCCAATATATCATTTCATCTCATGTATCATCAGTGTCCATCGCCTGTGGTACCTCTGCAGCAAAAACAGGCGTTAAACACTATTCATTCACTCATTCATGCATTCATTTTCTATAGCAAAAGCGGATCTCTTACAGTCTGGAGATATAGTAGAGTGGTGCTGATGCAACCATTAAGCAGTTCCCTTAACTATTTTAAAATGTTTTCCTTTTCAATTTTGTGAGAGGAAGAGGTAAAATTGCTAAATATCATTGTACACAATTTTGGCATATCTTTAAAAAACTATAGATTACTTCCTATAGTTCAGACTCAAATATTTCCTGTTGAATATTTTGTTTCAATTCTTCCAGGGTATGTGAATATGTCTCATATTAGATGTATTTTAATCTACCCCAGAGATAAAGTCAGAAGGGATTAGAAAGGGGCCTGAGAGGAGCCACACAACTCTGTCATTCTGTGTTTCAATTTCTCTCACTGAAATATCGCTTTATGAATTATGATAGTTTTATTGATAAAAAGAGGAATCCACTCCCTGTCGGTTATTTCTATAAAAAATAGAGGGGGCAAAATTGTATTTGTTTATGCACAGTTATTTTATATGTTTTTAACTTTAACAATTTAGTAGCTATATGCACAGAGCTATGAGAAATACTTTTTTGCTGTGAACAATGCCTAGTGATTTTTGTGGAAAATTTTCCAAGCAATGACCAATGTCACCTAATGTTTTTTCTACGCTATGTTAGCTTTCTTAGACTAAACACTACCCGCAGTCTGAAATTTATTGTAAAGCTTATGAATTGTTGCACAGCCTGAAACATTTATACCCCTGGAATCTTTCCAAATCATCTTTGAGCATGATAAACTGAGTAAACACATATGAATCATAAATATGCAGCAGAAAGCATGTATTGAGCAATTCACTTAGCAGTTAAATACAGAACAAAACACACCACTTGTAATAACTGAGCTGAACTAGCCCATTATCACATCCCACTGGCAGCCAGAAGCTAGTGTGACCTTGTTTCAGTCAATGGCGGGAAACACTTATGAGCACGATAAGTGAAAAATACCTCAATTTGGCTCAATAGTTCATTGGATCTCTCCAAATTTGTAGTTTTAATACAATTTTTATATTATTTAAATCCATGACACTTCCAGAACTCCCAAGTATTTCTAGTGTAGAATAGTAAACATGGTCAACAATAGTATACTGTACGAGTTTTATAAGCTATTTTTGTATACCAAAATTATAAATAGATATTAATAAAATAAAATTGATATTAATATCCATGTTCTTATAGATTACTTTGAAGTCAATACCTTCTATTATAATACTTATGACATCATTGTATCAATGGAGATTATTTAGTTTGTTTGTCCATTGTTATTATTGTTGCAAACTTTTGCAAGAAATATAGTCCAAAGTTGAAAGGCTGAATTGCCATTAATTCAAAAAATCTTATTATTTCACATTCTTAATATACCTATGAATTTTTAGTAATTCTGTAATAATGTGTTCTGCAACAAAGATAATGGTTGATTATGTTTTCCACAATATCTAAATTTTTCCTTAATGTTGTTGTTCCTACCATCAATATCAATCAAACTGTAATTTACCTCAATGATTCTGTGAAAAACCTTGTAGTTATTATAGAGAGTAATATCTGTTCAGAAAAACTATGTTGCTGAAATCATCGGGAAACCAAGTTCTTTAATCCACACCTTTAAAAGATGAAATGTGTCCCTACTCAAAACCTTAAAAAAGATTTTGGTTCAATCCCAAATATGCTTCACTTCGACTATTGCGATTTTCTGCTAGCACGCTGAAACATTAACCTAACTCAAAAAATACAGCGTGCTCATAATATATGCATATTTTACATCTGCGATGTTTTATCATATATCCTCCCTTGATAAGATGTCTTGATTCTGTTTAAAAGACTGAAGAAATATTCTTTGCCTAATACTACTTTTCAAAATTATCCACATATCCATCTTATCTATCTTCTCATTTTCAAAATATATCTTCCTCTCCTTTTACACACACCCTGAAATCCGGCATGTATACCTATTATCATTACACTGAAAATTACTTTATTCATCATCGTTCAACATAATCATTGCTTGACTCTGGAATGCACTGTCATGGGATATCAGAGACTGCCACACTTTAGGAGCATTTCATAAGAAATTGTTTAATGTAATTAGAAATAATCGATGATCCTCATTTAGATTTTAGTTACAACACAGGCATGTATTTATTTTATCCTGCTGTAAAAATATTATTTCTATTATTGTAATGCTTATTGCTTTTACTATCATAAATGTTCCTATCTCCTTCAAAGTGTTAGGGTTTTTTCCAATTTTATGTTTTACTAGTGTATTTATTTGCATTTTCATGATATGCAAGGTTTATATGTGTACCAGTTTTGTCATTATTGTTTAAGTATAATTGTAGCTAAATCATACTATAATTATTATTATATTGATAGAACAGGATAGAAGGCTTAATGGCCTTAGCCCTGCCAGAATAAATAAAAAAATAACATAAAATGAAGTTAATTACAGAACTTTAGCAATGAAAACAATTTAACAATGTAATTGTTCCTATGGTAATTTTGTGCAACTGATGCAATAATGTGGCATCTCATGAACTATATTGACCAACAATAAAGATTTTTTATAATTATGATAAATAAAAATGTTTTTAACTGTAAATGGCTACACATCCATGGAATATTAGTATATTTATTAATACAGAAATGCAGTTCCGCAGTTTTATTTCTCTCTCTTTCTCACTCTTTTTTTTTAACAGGACAGTTTTTAGAAACAAATTCCCTTTTTCACAGTGGCTGAAACTACTAAAAGATTTTTCAAAAAGGTATAATTGCAATTCACTCACCATTATGTATATAAAACTAATATGCAATCACAACACTCGCAATAAATTATATTGACTAACTGAAAACCTTGCGACTAAAAATTAAATCTAGTGCATTTAATTTCATATTTACCCATTATTTTGACAAAACTTCTTTTAATTAATAGGGATGGAGGGGTTGAGAACTCACTGAGCCTATTCGACCTTCAACAATTCTTCAAGGTGGCAGGCACAATATTTCTTTCTCTGTTTAGTCGGCATATGAGAGAGTCTGTAGGCTTTCCTCCTTGAAATCAGCATGAATGAGCTGTTACTCCTGACAACCCATTAGGCCAACAAGTTGTTAAAAGTTGTAGGAACTGTACTACAGTTCCTCAACTTCACGTAATTCTACACCTTTGCAAACCTGTCAGAATGCAATGTTCAGAAGAATGGATGGATAATTTTGGTACTGAAGCCTTGCTCACAGCTGACCCTTTGTGCCTTAACCCCCAAGAGTACACTTTCATCCCAGACTCCAGGGCAGAAATCCTTCCAAAGCTCAAGCCAATACCACATAATGCTAGCCCACCTTGCCCTGTCACTTTCAACCCTGTAACAGAGCTAACATGTTCAGAAGTTAAGAATTATTCTTGCCTCATTGACACCGATAACACCATGTCATTTACGTATGACCACAAAAAATGGCTGACAATCCTCACCATTATCAATGCATAATTTTCCAGCTCAAAGTTACATTACAGGCTCTGTCACATAGTCAGCTGATGTTTTGCTTGCAGTGTGTTCACAAGTGCAACTACAGTTGTCCAAAAATCAAATTTTGCATGTAGAAATGCCACTCTTCAAAGCTAGCAGAACAGTATATTTGCTTGTGACAATATTAAAAACAGAATCTTATGAAGCAGTGTGTAGGTAGTTTATACAGAAATATCTGGAGTTGAGGCTCCGTACGGAGAAAGTGTAAGAACATTATTGTTCTTGGATTTTGGGAAATGGGGTTGGCAAACCACAAAAGTCCTAAACAAAAAACATGAACTAACAGAAGAAAACAATGACATTAGAAAAATATTTTAGCATTCTTCATAGAAATCTCCATCGTGTATCACCGGAAATTGGCATTTCAAAGCACTAAGCTGATAGAGGTACTAAAGCACTGCAAATTTAACTTTACAGGGAGGTTGTAACCCAAGAATTACAACTCCTTGATGGTATATTGGGCTTTAAAAATGTTGCTGAGTCAAAGTTAATACATATTTCGATGAAGACCTATTTTCTATTTTTTTCTCTTTTCTTTTCACAAAATTAATGACACTAGCAGAGAAAATCAACAATTAATTCACAGTGATGAACGAATTGGTGTGCTGTAACTGCAAGTCAAATAATAGGACCATAATTTTTCAATGTGGTATAAATTTAGAGCTATCGCATGTAAATACTCATGCTGTTTATTAAAAAATTATCAACTAATGAAAAATAACGATATTTTCACAAGATTCTGCTATGGGCTACACTACCCGCGATTCTTTCAAGTACCTAAGGGAGAATTTTTTATGACAGAATTATTTCTATAAGGTTATAGTTATGGCCTTCACATTTCCCAGATCTTAACATGAGCATGTGTAGAATCCTAAAAAATATATTCTATAGAAATAACCATGCATTACAGATGGACACAGAAATTCGTGGAATTTAGAAGCAGAACTTTTGTGAATGCTAAATTTATCAGAAAATATTAATGTCTGAATGTAATTAGTTAGTTAGTTCTCGGAGCATTCAGTGAGTTCGTGGAGCAGCCACAGAGACCTACGAACATTGAACTTGTCATGTACAATTACCACAGTAGTTTTCAATGTGTATTTACAAAAATTTGTTTGCATCTACATAAATAATTACAATAAAAATAAAAAAGAACACTTAGAACAACTCAACCAACACCAAAAACAGACAAATCAATGATACAAATTTTATTATATACATATTTACATATACATTGATATGTTGTGCAGTATAATATAGTCGCTCGTATATCCCTTTACAGAATAATAGGTCTTTTTACATAGGTATTTTCTAAGAGCAGATTTAAAGGAATTGTTGTTGTTTATTAAGGCTTTTAGGCTAGAGGGAAGAACATTGATACTAAAATGCACTCATAATAAATGCCTTTTTGATGGTATGAAAGTGCTGAAGTTGGGCGATGTAGATTTGCTTTTTGTCTAGTATTCTTGTCATGTATATTTTGATTTTGAACAAATTTTTGTTTATTTCTTATATAAAAGTTCATGAGGAATAAAATATATTCGCAAGGAAGAATTAATAAAATTTCAAATTTCCTAAAGAGGTTTCTGCATGAATGTCTGCTATGTGTACCAGTGATTATTTGTATGACTTTTTTCTGTAACAGGAAGACACGTTCACTTTTGACTGAATTTCCCCAAAATATTAGACTGTACTTCATTATTGAATTGAAATAAGCATAATAAAATAGTTTTAAAGTTTTAATTGACTCCAACATTACTAATGCACGTATTGCATAGCATGCACTGCTTAATTTATGTGTAATAAGATCAATGTGATCTTTCCAATTAAGATGGTTATCAATTATTAAACCAAGGAATTTATTATATTTGGTTTGTGAAAGTACACTGTTATAATATCCTATCTGTAATTGTGGATCTGGAGATCTGTGAGTAATGAATTTCGTAACATTTGTTTTATCTAGATTTAGAGACAATTTGTTTGCTTTGAACCATACACATAATGAACTGAGAACCAAATTTAATTTAATGGCACAATCATTAAGGCTCTTTTCATTTATCAATATGCTTGTGTCATCTGCAAATAGAACAGCATTTCCTACATCTTGGATAGATAAGGAGAGGTCATTTATATATATTAGAAAAAGAAGAGGACCCAGAACAGATCCTTGAGGCACTCCATGGTTAATCATTCCCCACTCCGATGCATTGTTTTTATTATTGAAGGGATAATTTATCACTACTTTTTGTTTCCTTTTGTCAAGGTAGGATATAAGCCATGTAAATATTGGTTTTTTATTCCATAGAAAGCTAATTTATCTATCAGAAATTCATGATTCACACAGTCAAAAACTAAGTCACAAAATATTCCTCCTACATGTGCTCTTTCATTAAATGCAGTTAAAATGTCATTAGTTTGTTTATAGATTGCATTTTCTGTTGAAATTCCTTTTCTAAAGCCAAACTAATCCCTAACTAAAATATTGTTACTTTCAAGGTAATGGTAAAGCCTATTGTACATTACTTTCTCAAACACCTTAGAAAATGTAGGTGAAATAGTTTTAGGTCCATAATTAGAGACATTTATCTTTTCTCCCTTTTTGTACAGAGGCCTCACTATTGAATATTTTAGCCTCTCAGGAAATACACCCAATGTTAAAGATTCATTACACAAGTGACTAAGGGGGATACTAATTTCCTTTGCACAGGCCTTTATGACTTTGCTGTTGATTTCATCATAGCCAGAAGAGTTTTATGATTTCAGTTTCCTAATGATATTACTAACTTCTGTGATACCTGGTAGTGATACCTGGTTTGAATTCATTATTATGATGGGGAGTTGATGATTATAAAATTTTTAAAGCATGTCTTTTATCACCAGAATATAAATTTAAATTTTTTGCTACATTAAGAAAGTAACCATTAAACTCATTTGCTACATCTGCAGGGTGTTGTATCTCTTGATTGTTAATATTTAAGATTATTGCATCGTCTTATTGCAGATTTTTGCCTGTTTCTTGTTTTATTATATTCTAATTAGTTTTTATTTTGTTTTTTGACTGATTGATAAGTGTTTTGGTAATGGAGGCCTTTCTCTGCTTTTATGACTTTCCTAAGTATCTTACAATACTTTCTAAAATGTATTTTTAATTTAGGGTCTTTACTGAGCTTTTGCTCATTGTATAATTGTCTTTTATGTTCACAAGATTTTTTAATTCCTTGGGTCAACCATTCCCTGTTTATATTATAACTTCTTTTTTTAATTTTTAGTGGGAAATATGCCTCAAAATGCAATTTAAAAATATGTAAAAAATTGTTGAATCTACTATTAACATTCCATGATTCTTGTCGAAGTGTCTCCGCCATTTTATTGAGGTTAGTATCATTAATATCTCTATATTTTATATATCTATAACATTGTTTGAGTTTTATTGGAATTTTTTTTCATTATTACTTGAGCATCATGGTCAGAGAGACAATTGATCAATGAAGACACAGAATATAATGACAGTTTGTCTAAATTTACAAATATATTATCTATTGCTGTGCTAGAGTTTTTATCAATCCTGGTGGGAAAGTTAATTGTATGAACCATATTATATGCAGTTAAAAGGGAATTCAGTCGACTCGTTCTTACACTTGGCATTAAGTAATCAATATTTATGTCTCCACATATAATTATTTCATGTTTAGGCTTAAATAAAAAGTTTAAGGTATCTTCAAGCTTCATCAAGAAAGTTTCAAAGTTTCCTAACAGTGAGCGATAAATAGCAATTATAATTATTTTTGTATTGTTGCTATCCAATTGGATTGTGCATAATTCAATGTCCTGTTCTGAATTAAATTTTGATACATCTAATGTTTTATATGGTACATCCTGCTTGACATAAATGCAAACTCCTCTGTTATTTAGTTTTTTCCTTGAAAATCCTGCTCCCAAACAATAACCATGTAATGACAATTGTGATAATTCCTGTTGTTTCAAATGATGTTCAGATAGGCAGATAATATGTGGTTTTATATTGTCACAAGTTAAGCTGTTTAATAATTCATCTGTTTTGCTTCTAAGTCCTCTAATATTTTGATGAAATACACAGAGATTTTTTATTGCTTGCCGAATACTCTTCAATTTTACTTTATTTTCTAGGCTATCATGATCATTGATATGATTGTCATTTGATTTAACATTAACTATTATTAAGTTAGACTTGATGAATTTCTGGCTTGGATCAGGTGTCTTTATCCTAAAAAACGGGACCTTGAACATTTATAACAACAGGAATCTTACCCTTGATTCTGTCAGCAATAAGAGTGAAAGCTGCTTTTTGCCTCTAGAATTCAAGTGCAGGCCATGTACAGTAAAGTTACCTCTACTTAGGTGATTTACATCTATCATACAAATGTGGGAGTTTCTGGGTGACATCAATGCAAGCTCAAGCCTCAGATTCATACTACGCACCCTCTTATGACGCTGAGGCCTATCATGCCTATTTAACAGTCCCAGAAACTTCACATTGGTATGCCTGCTTTTAGCGCTGATGTCACCAAGATCTTGCTCAATCTGATAGGTATTATCTATATCAAGGCTATTACCTGCACCACCAACAATCACAACATGATCATTCTTACTGAAATCAGCAGTTAGTTTTCCCAAGTCTTTTGTGACATCAGCGAGTTCAGCACTTGGCTTAAAAATGCTCACAACATCATAATCGCTACCCAAGTCATCCTTCAGTAGGGAACCTATGCCCCTCCCATGACTACTACCCAGTAACAAAATCTTACTCTTCCCCTTAGGCTTAGCATCTGCTACTGGAGGAGGACTTGTGCTCTGGTGAGCTTCCATTGTTCCAAGTACATTGTATCTGTTCACCAGAGGAATAGTGGTAGCATCATCAGCAGAAAATACTCTCCTCCTCTTGCGAGTGTTCCTTGGCACAACCTTGAATTCAGGTGATTTACTATTTACTTTAATTGGTGAGTAATAGCTCTCAATCTGCATCTTTGCAAGTGCCAGTTCCTCTTGCAGTTGGAGAATAGTTTCCTCTTGCTTCACAACTAGGGCTTTATATTTACAAAGTTCACAATACAAAGTTCAGAATGTATGTTCTGAATATACACAATATACGACAGCTCAACAAATGATCCGACAGTTGAACTTTAGCCTGGCTGAAGATGGGAACTAAATGTTCTCAAAACCGGTTCCATACATTTGTGAAAAGTAAGTGAAGCTTTAAGAGTGTGTAGTTCAACTGAATCATACAATGATATCAATTACTATGATTAGCTTCACTGTGCAAGTTCCAATTTACATTTAAGTATTACAACATTTGTTGAGTATGTCTGTTTTGCGAAAAGCACACCGATATCTGCACTGGAACATGTTATAAGTATTTTCTGTTTTAATAAAAGCACATTGATATCTGCACTAGTACATGTGTAAGCATTTGCAGAAAGGGTACTGGTGTCTGCAGCTTAAAATGAATAAAAGAAGTACAAGCTTCACAAGACACTGTTGGTTGATCTCTGAAGTGATACTGCAGGATGAGCCCTCCCGGACAGTCACTGAAGTATAATGTGGGTATGGAGCTACACTGGATTGGGTGACAATGAGAAACAATCAGTAACTCTGCTGGTGGCTACCTAGCCACAGAAGAAAGACTGCCATAAACAGGCTAAATAAATGTGCAGATTAGAATGCGATACACTGCTCATCGTTCCGCAGGTTTAGAGTGGATACATAATGTACACTCTCCATGTTCCCCGTAGAAGACATAATAGCTACAAAAAAAAACCCCAAAAAACACACATATATTTGTTAAGTGCAATGCGCCTGCTCGGAGCCCATATATATACATACATACACAATAGAAGATTGTGGGCTCATAGAGAAGAAAAGTACCAGACAAAAATACATAATACTTTAACTTCAAAATGGTACAAAGAGAAACCTAGGGCGCTCTAATCAAACTAATACCCAAATGACAATAATCATTACCTAGAGTATTAATTACATGAAAGTATATCCTATACATAATAATAATAATACATAAAATTGTAAGGTAAACAATTGTTCTCAAAACATTTGGATATATCATACCAAATAATGTGGAAATAAGGCTGCCCCCCCCCCCACACACACACACACACACAGACGCATGTGCGTACACACTCTCTCTCTGCAATGCATTGTTTTGTATTTCTGCCTGGTATTACAAAACACAATCCTGATCTGTAGAAGGATAAGGCAGGATTAAAGAACATGACAATGTAAAAGAAAAGGCATCAATCAATTTTAAAAATTATCATCAGCATACCACAGATGTAAAGTAATTATCTGCAAAACAACAAAAATGTAAAGGCAACACAATTCAAATAATTGGCTATTCATCCACAGCATACCACAGATGTGAAGTAATTATCTACAAAACAACAAAAATGTAAAGGCAACACAACTCAATAAAACATACATATACCTAAAATTTGGATTACACTTATAACTCAAAATATCCTCCTTTTCACCTCCTATTGTACTCTGCAACAACATACAAACACATTCTTCAAGGGTGTCACTACTACAATGGAAAATGAACCCTGCATCACTGAACAGCACATCAAAACCTATAGCATCTCCACGGATGTTACAGTCATACTAAAGAGCTAAAATAAAACACTAGATACTCAGTAAATCATATCAACAGTGTGTTTAAAAATTAACTTCACATTTGAGCAAAAAATTCAAAAAACATTCCCAAACAGTAACATACAAAAATGCAAAATTTATAATAAATCAGTACTCATGCCTGAAAAAGAAAGTAATTATCACAACTAAAATAAAGAGAAAAGTGGTAATAAGCAAAATACCATGCAAAAAGTCATTAATGAGGAGAGTTATGATACAACTCTGTAATAAAATATACAACTGCACAACTAATGGAACATCAAGTCACCCATCATAGAGCCACAACTCTATAATACACGAATCATAAAAGGTGGCCATTTTGCAATGCTATTACCAAAACTATGGTGATGTAAGTCATATTGGGAAGCTAGAACATAACAAACTACATAATGAAATAACACAGAAATTCATTATAAGTAATCACATTTTCACTTAAACAAACATACACATTAGTGAAATGGCATGCCAGCACCATGAAGACCCAACATTACATCCCCCCTTCAAAGAGATGTAGCAACCATTCTTCGAAATTTCATATCCTACAGTAATTAACAGTCCAACATGATGTAGTCTCCTCAGGGATCTATCTACCACTCTGAAGAGCTACTCACACATAAAAACAACATCAAAAAATATAATCATCACTATTGTAAACATACCTACAAAGGTGAAATGGCTTAATCACATGGCCAGAGGGAGCCAGAGTTACGTCCCCATCTCCATAGATAAGCAATGGCTGTCCACGAAGCTTCACCACGACTGCCCTCTTGACAGCACTGACTGCATCCTCCATGCAGCCACCTCTGTACAAAATCTCCAGGGATTCCTCGACCAACATAAAGAATTGTACCATCATACACCCATACTGTGCAACCAAAGCTACAACACAGCATTAAAAACATGCATATAAAATAGAAACAAACATTATCATACAAAGCAATCTTGTTGGGAAAATAAAACAAAATGAAAAAAATGGCATATCCTGGAATCTTGAATGTAGAAGCCAAAAAGGCATCATCACAAAATTTATCTTGTAGCAAATTAGTGGCAAAAGAATGCTCGCGAAGCCACGTAAAGTCGTAAATCAGATATTACAAATTGTCATAATCAACGCAACGAAAACGTTACTTAAATGCAGTATCAAAATTGGTGCTTACAACACACATAGTGAAATCTGCAAATGGGAAATAATAAATCTGTTGAAATAATATACATGAAAGGAAGATAACTGCCTGTTGCAGTATACTTAAAGAAATCAAAAACACAATAGTATTAAAATTAAATTAGTAAAAATAAAATATATCAAAACGGCTAATTGCCAACGAAAATATTACCAAATGCGTGACTGTTAACAGTGAGAATAATTACGAACACATGTATACTTTATCGACGAAACTCCATGAAATTACATATGTTAACAACCATAACCATCACACTGCAAATACCACAAAATTATAAATTATAATTTCAGAAAATTAAACATTACATAGGAAAGAGTGCCAAAAATCCAAGGGAAAGTAAACAACGCTGAATGCAAAACCACTGAAGAGCGTAAAAGGCAGAAGACAATAAGCTCATCAGCATAAATGAAAACTCCAATACCAGAAAAGAGCGCAGTTAGATGCTATGGTTACGATAATATCTTCCGTATCTCTCTACACATAACTGCATACCACCAAAAGAAATACTAGTATAATGAAGGCACAATTCCTATGTATCACAAGCCCATAGGCACGTATGATACAGTACACTGGAAATCATACGTTACGCTGAAACACAAAATGATATGGAAATACAAATTTGAAAGGTAGATAGGGAACGGTTAAATCTGACCTGAAATATAAAATAAACTACCCCATGGCAGTGAAACAGAATTACGATGACTACAAAAAGAGTGCGTACTGCATTGTGCAGCCAAAGTCCGTTGACTTAACAGAAGAAGACGAGGTTAATGGTACTACAGAGTACTTTAAGACAGAATGTATATGGAATCAACCAGAATTTTACAAATGAGGAAATACCCGGGCATACTCAAAACCTAGTGCCACAATGCAACGCATTGCTCGCCTCACAAAGGACTACGAAAGCAGAATGAGAGAGCATGGAAGGAGGAAAGGAACAATAAAATAGAGCGAGAGGAAGAGCAAAGAAAGAAAAAGGAAAACAGAAAAGTGAGTCAGGAGCATTGGTGGAACATACATGAGAGCCCTGTAGACAAAACAATTCAATATACCAAATTCCGAAAAGAACAATTTTGTACATAAATTACATTACACAATCCCAGGGCGCCTTCACCAAAGTGTAACGGACCAGGGTTCGAGCCCCGGCAACTCCGCCATCATCTGACGGTCCTGGTACATTACCAGGCAACATCACCATTATAAAAATCAACTAAAATCACAAAAAGGGTCCTGGGAATTGGGAAGATGCAGGGGTGTACTCATTGAAAGTCTCCAAATTCCAAAACAACTTAATTATCTTTATTTTACTCATATTTACTATACCTTTTACATTCTCCTAGCTCTACACAGACGCACCGATGGTAGCTTTCCCTGACTAGTTGTCCTTGAGATGCACACAAGCATTTACACCTCAACAAACCTAACTTTCTTTCACACGACAGAATGTCGCCAATCACCTCCCCCTTACCTTTCACTCTGTAACTGATAAACATTTCCTTATTACTTAAACGGTTCCTAAACCAACTTCCTGTAATATCACAATATTAAGTGCATGGTTTTATTAATAAAGTTGTACAAGAGTTCAATACATGGCCATTACCGATCAATAAAGCCGCCACGGCCAACGCGTGTACTGTAATTACACCTGAGCCGTACAGTTTCAATGAAAATATCTTGGTAACTTGTTGTACGAGAAACATAAAATATCAATATTATTAAAATAATTTGTAAACTTTTATGTTTGCTAAACTAATAATAGTTCCATTGCAAAACATGACTTCTCTTCTGATCTACGGGGAGGAATTGCTCCGAGTGGCCGCTAACGGACTATTGTACATATGCTGCTGAGGGAGCACCTCCAAGCACCGCCTCCAAGAATCCTGGAGGAGGCGATGCTTGGGCGTAGGCGGGGTCCCTAGCGTTTTCATAGATGATAAGTGTAAACGGGTTCTTCAATGCGTTTTGATAATGAGTCCAATGTGCAAATTGATCTTCCCATTTGGAATTCCAAACCACAGAATACAAAGAAAACACAGACAAATGTGTTATCTCTCTCTCTCTCTCTCTCTCTCTCTCACACACACACACACACACACACACACACACACACAGTTGGTATTAGAAAATCGAACGATAGTGATTGTAATATTCGACTTTTGATCATTTCAGTCGCACGGTTTTCATAGGAGTAACATTTTATTACAATTGTTCATATTCTGTGAGCGAATTTCAAATATATAAGCCAATTGAGAGTTTTTAAGAGTGTTGGAGATTTTGTTGCCTGTAGAAGCTGTAGATTTCTCGCCGAACTGTTTCACATTCGAATTCTTCAAATTTCCCCAACGGTTTTGATTTTGTTCCTTGCTTTTTGGGCATTAATGACTCTCTATTGATGATTTTTCTGACTATTGACCTACTCAGTTCTCCAAAATTTTAGCAGTCTCGCATTTTGATCATTTACCTAGTTTATTCTTCACATCATAGTCATACACTTTACAGACCATTTTCTGGCATTTCTTGTTTATAGTTTTTGTTATGTTTTTAGACCCGCTACTGTGTACTGTGTACAAACTCTGCAACATCGGTATTATGATCAGCTTCAAATTCATGCATTTTCTCCTCATCATTATCACCTACTGGATTATTATCATTCTCTGGCACACTTAATCAAGGATGTCACATATATAACTTAATATACACTACCACGATAAACCGTATTCCTGAGCAATAACAACACAATTACGCAAGAAAACAAATTCAATCTACATTTAGCAACATGCTTCTCCTTGTCACTCCACGTAGACTTGATTGAGAGCTGTCGTTACCTACAACTAGCACTTAGCAATGTATATTTCTCAGCGTTTTACTGCTGCGATAGCCTTGTCTGTTCGTTGAATTACAAGAATGAATGTCAACAACAGACAGTTGTGTATCCGCTGAGCGCATCTGATCCACCGCGCCATCTCTCGTAACATACTGTTGATGTCATGAGAATATTGTTTTACCTTGTACATTTGCACAATTGCTTTGCCACTGCAAATGGACGTTATTCTTTCGACATGGGCATCAGTAGGAGCTACGGTCTGCAAAACCTCGAGGATTTGAAAGAAGTTCGTCTGCTTTTCGATGATGTCCTTCCAGAGGGTGATAAGTTCTTTGAAAATGATTATTCTGATTGTGACGTTTTTAGATTCAGAACTTTCCCATGAAGCTGAAGGAGAGATAGATGACGAAAGGGACGAATTTGATAATTAAATGTATTTTATAGGTGGGAACATAAATCACTATCGTCATTATCATATATTATAATTATTATTTATGAATGACATTTTCATTTATAGGAAGAGATGGAACGAAAACACCCTGCTCATATTATATGTAATAATTCATAAATGGTAATTCATTGGTAAATGCTGTATTGGTACAAACTACATGTCCGTAAATGTCATAGAATTTTGCTAAAAGTTATTTCAGTATTTACTAATATGGTATTATGTTGGTTGGTAGTTGCGGAGGTAAATTTAGTTGTTGTAGACACGTTGTGACGTCGTATGCGGTGGTAATTATATTTTGTTAGGTGCCCTATGCGGCGATAATTAATTTATGGATGATGAGATGAAGTAGATGGGAAGTTGTCGGTTTGGGATGGTCGGCTGGCTGCAGAAATCTTCTTACTGTTCCTCTTGCTAATTGCCTCCGTCTGCTCCGGCTATATGAGACATCAAAATGGGGGATTTTTGGAAGGTAAGAAAACCAATTCACAGGTAGAAGAAAATTTGAATAGGTCTATGTCTCATGGACAAGTTTGAAAAACAATCAGGTCGTTGTAGGAAAAGTTTATTGAACTTCCGTCTTGCACTGAGGGTTAAAGTTAATTTTAAATGTCGTTCTATTGCAATAAGGAACTTTGACTTCCGCTTTACTTCAAGGTGCAATATCGTTAAGGCGGTAATTATGAATATTCACTGTATCTGCCAACATTAATTTTGTCTTTACTCTACAGTCTCCACTCCCAATAGCAACTTCAGCATTTTCACTGTTCACCGCTACTGCCACAACTCTCAACCCACAAACTGCCCCCAACTGCTTACAAACTGCCTACAAACTGCCCACGACTGACCCCAATTCTCCGTAATCGGAAAGTTTATGTCTTGGCGGTCGGTCGGTTTGCGACAACGCTTCCTAACTTTAGTTCAACTATTTAAAATATTATGCTACGTTGCTATTGGTTGCAGTATATGAATTTGTATTATGCAATCTTCTGGTTGGTATATTTTTCGCGGTCCCTCTGGCTAGAGGTGGGGTTATAACTTCTATTTGCGCGAAAAATATACATGAACGGTTTTCCGTTTCTTGTTTTCCAGAAGTTTGCGTAGCAGCATTCCTTGAGGGTGAAAAATCGAAGTTCCTTTGTGGGAGTTACAACTAACGGTACCTAGCTATTTCATCGTCACAGGAGTCCTTGCAGGAAAGAGGGTGTCTGCATTTATGGCCCTCTTCCGCTCTTTCTGCACATAAACGATTTTGGTGCTCGCCACACTGATGGCCTTGTATAATTCTAGAAGGAGCTAAATTTTGGCTTCTCACTTTAAATGTTATGCCAACCATTTTTAATATTATTTTAATATTCATATACTTTTATATTCACCTAGTTAAGGTGACTACCTGGGGATTTATGTGGTGTAGAAATCTACCGTTTCATAGTTTTTGTACAAGTATAATGAAATAACTCTATAAGAGCGTTTTCATCTAAATAAAGTTAAATTTAAAATGACTAAAATAAAAAGGATTTAAAATAAATCAAGGCATAAAGCCAAAAAGTATAGCGCGGGTTTGCCAGACCCCCGCGACCAACTGTGAGCTACCAAGCCGGGCGCCTAACAGAAAGTTAAATAAATTTATGGTATATTCAAGTCAAGAGCATGTCTAGTGTTGTGATTATGTACGGATAAATTCAGTTTAAAGTTATCTAAGTTGTCAGCCATAAAGTTCATGAATGGTTTTGCCAAATTAGAAAGCATTCCTCCTATATTGCATTCATTAAATGCAATTAAAATTTCATTAGTGAGTTTAAAGATTGCATTTTTTGTTGAATTTCCCTTCTTAATTAGAATATTGTTACTTTCAAGATAATGATAAAGCCTATAGTACATTACTTTCTCAAAAACCTTAGAAAATGTAGGTAAAATAACTATGCATCAACAAATAGAGATAATTTCCTTCTACTTCTACTTTACTACTATCAGACGTATTACCAAGTCGTTTGTTTATTAGCGTCAAAATCCACTGCCTGCAGTGAGAACATGTGGATACGTACTTTGCATAATGAACAGTTGGATATTATATATATATATATTGTTTTACATTTTAAGATAGCTGCACGAACAGCGATTAAAACTATTTGCAAACGCTTACGTTTCACTGTTGTAAATTCCATTTATGACAGAACTGTTAAATTAAACTTCTGATTAAAATTAGCTCATCTATATGAGACTAACACATAGTTGAAATAGCTCTTTGGGTTGCTTTATTTGAGGTCAGATAAAATTTAAGAAGCCTTTGCATGTCTTATTAATGTTACACCAGAGAGCAGTTTAGAAACTTACGTGGCCCAAGACCCTGCGTGCTCTTCCTATGTCTGATATTCCATGCACTACTAACGGGGCAGAGTCTTTTCATAAACATTTTAAAGTTAATTATCATAAGTCAACACCCATTCGTCCACTTAGTCAAAGATGTCAGTTCGCTTAGCTTTCCAAAAATGTACGATAATTGAGCTAATTCTTACTAATTCTATTACAAGAGCTCTTGAAAAATTCTAACCACACCTACTGCTTCCTTAACTGTTCTATGTACATTATGGGCCTAATACAGATCCCTTACCTCTCGCTTCATGCCTCTGAATTTTCATCATAATCTTGACCCACCATCACAACTTAACTTCATCCTATCAATATCATATCATCTCGTTCTATCACATCGCCTTTCCTATCAAATTATATTTCCATCCCCTCTTATTTTGTCTCTTTTATCTATGTATGTATTCACTTCATTTGTGCATTATTTTAACCTGCTTGAGTAGTATGGACCTAACTTGCCAGGCAAAACAAACTATTATTAAATAGGCACCTAATAGAAGTTTATTGTCAAATTTAAAATTCTAGGCTCGATTAAAGTATTCAATAAAAAACCAACAACTAAAATTCTAAGTACAAATAAGATCATATTCAAAGTCTTCGGTTGGAGACCGTGTCGAAAGTACTTTCGAGATTCGAAACGTAGAAGCTTAAATATTCCCGATACAGTTTCCAGCCAAGGGAGTTTTAACATGAATGACTTCGGCAGTGAACTCCAGCGTCATAAAATTATATTTCGGAACGACCTAATGAACGATGAACCATCTTGTGGTTGTTTGCCTATAGTCCAGGGTATGAGATCCCCAACCTAATCCCTTGTTGCTTTTATCTCAATAAAGAATTTGTGGCCTCCTCGGTTTCTCGATCTGACCCTTTGCGACTTTTATCTCCAGGGAAATAAAAAAAAATACCGTATACAGCAAACCCACATGTCCTGGAAGAATTGAAACAAAATATTCGCCAAGATATAGCCAGCATTGCTCAAAGTGAGATACAGAGAACGATGAATAGCTTTTAAAGAAGCGTCAAAATTTATGACAGCAACGGTGACCAGTTTCAGCACCTAAAACCCTTTAAATTAGTAAAGGGAACTGTTGTATGGTTATGTCAGCTCCACTCTACGATGCCCGGAACGATAACGTGAACCGCTCTCGTCTATAGACAAAAACCTATAAGTTAGTTTATAGTTCATTGGGTCGCTACGTAGGTCAGTTAACATATACATTAAATACCTAATTGGAGCATTCAATATGCCTCCTATAACTTTCAGCAGTATCCATGGCGGTTGCTCAGAAATACAAACGTCGGATCCTGGTTGTATTTATAACAAGTTGCATGTGTAAACATTTCTCTTAGCGCTCTCAGGTAAATTGAACAACGAAGAAATCCGTTGCCATTCATATCATGAGCAATTAATTTATTTCAGAAGATTGTACTTCCTGCCCCCTGGAAGATATGTGAATAACTAAACATTAACTAGAGTAATTTAATTAGTTTAAAAATAGTTTTACTATTTCCCTTCAAATACGAACGTAATATTTGACTTCCTAAAATGAATTCTAACTCTGACTTTAATTCATAGACAGCATAAAATTTAAAAGAAGGAAACCACATTGAAATATTACTTATATAAAATCTGTTCGAGAAATTCTAAATGTGTTTGCTCACAGTGGGAAAAAATTTCTGAGAACAGAACTTCAAACACAAAAATTTTAAATTAAGGGCTAAATAAAACGCACCATAAACTTCTAAAAGGGTTACAGCTATATTTCTATACATTCCACGGATTGCTCTGAGTCAACTATAAATTTGGTATGAAAACGTTGTGATTCCTTAGCAAACGTGCTCATAACATGTTTTAAAAGACAAAATTTAGCAAGGATTCGAGATTTAAATCTCTAGACTTTAAAAATGTTATTACAAAATATAAAACATGTTTAAACTTCCAGATGGAAAGCCTTTAATGATATGAGAGTTCATTAAAGTGGCAAAAATAATGATTTTAATTATAGCAAAAATATTGTGACGAATGTGTAACCAATCATTAGGATTGGTGATTTTTTTTTTTTTTTTACAAAAGTCAAAATTTCTCTAAATTGTTTGTATTTTCGTATTTTTGTTTTTCATAGTCTAAATTTGCACATTAAAACTGTTCTGATGTGCGATAAAATACGAAATCCATTCAAAATGAGAAATGTATGAGAAAATGCAACATGAATATTACCCACGAAAAATGCACAACTATGTTCATGTTTTAACATATATGGTTTCTAAGAAACAAACTCCTTAAACTCTCCAACAATTAACAAAAGCCGAGTTCCTCAATCTCTTATTACTCTTTCTCTCTCTGATCCAACCTTTGCTCAGTGACATGATTGAGAATACTTAGTGAATTTACTATCCTTTCCGAGATGCAGATACTTGGCCAGAAGACAATTAAGTTCAGGTAGAAAATGTAGAAAGTTCTCCAAATTCCACAAACACGTTTTTCCAAGATATCTGTCAACTTCATAATCCAGTGGTTGACTTTTTTTAATTATACTAAAGATGGAATTATACAGGAATAAACGTGGGATGTGGGAGTTTCCTCTTGGGCTTCCTCGTAGTAGCGGGCATGGTGACAATGGTTGGGAGCGGAGATGATGAGGTGCCGGGACCCCTGCATAGTTCCTTGGGGATCGTAGAAGTAGTTTGAAAGGAGTAAAATTGGAATTTTATTTAAATGATCGCCTAATTTAAAGCTGGCTTTAAGTTCGTTTATTGTTAGCAGTTGGTTGTGTGTTTAGACATTTGAGTGCTGGAGGATCCGCGAGGTCGGAAGCCCTGGTGCGCACTGTAGCCCATTCTTCTGTTGGTATAATGGTGGGGATCAGTTGCTGATGAAGTTCATGAACCTTAGAGTTCAGAACAATGAGTTCAGTCAAGGTATCGGTGCAGGTAGTAGCGAGTATATCGTGCGTTCTGTTGCTAAAGTCTATGGAGATTATGTAGTGCTGGATTTTTTTCTTGATAGTGTCGCTACTTGTTGAGTAGTCGTGTGATGGTCAGTAAATGCTATTTCAAGATGATTTAGACGCCGAGATATCTCCTGGAGCAAGAGGACAGATTCTCGGAAGAAGCGGCAGTTCTTCCTGGATTTGTTGTGAGATGACGGTGAGTAGTATATATCCTTCCTTGGGTAAACATTCTTGCTGGTTGCTGCATTACAGACTTTCAGGGGCAGGTGGTCCCGCACCATGCAGTTGCATTACCGGCTTGGGTAGCTGCATTACCGAGATGTTGTACGTTGTTTCATTACTGATCTTCAGTGGTATGTCTTCCCCCGACAAAAATCAGCACAAGAAAATACATTATTTTATTATACAGATTACAAAATTAATTATACAAAATGGGCGGGAACTTGTTTCCAAACCATTAAAATACTACATTAAAAGGGTTCTATTTCTAGAACTATTCTTTCCCGTTATATATATATTAGAAAACTAAATTAAAATGTGTTGTGGTTACGGCGTACATCACTGTCCAAAATGGCGGTTCACCGCTTGCAAACAATGTGTAGTATATTTGTTTACAATTATTAATTTAAAAAAGTGGAGATTTTTAATATTTATTAATAACAAAAATGGTTTCCGTATAATTAAAAATGGCGGATATCACTTACAAAAAGATATGCCTATCACCTCAATGGCTGTTCAGTCACTGCACTTGCAAAAAAAAAAATAATTTAAAATATGTTTTTTTGGTGGTGGAAAAATCGACTCAATCCAGGACATGTTTTGTGGGGGGCAGCATCTGGTGCGGCAGTGGCATTTGGGTCGGGAGGCGGTATATCCTTTCCTTATTTTTTTTAATGAATACAGCATTGTTTTCCACAAGCAAAACGTTTTCTACAGCTCTTACATACACATATAATGCTCACATGTATATTTAATTATTATTTCACGATGTTTTTATAGCACATATGCATTTAGTTCCTTTGTCATTAGCAACTAAGCTTTAACTAAATACGCATAACCTTTCCTTCAATTAATTTTTTTAATGATTACAGTATTGTTCTTCGCACTATTGATTTTGATAGTGTATAATATTCTAACAGTAATCAACATTATATAAATTATTTTCTATTATTGTAATGTAATATCAACAGGGTGGAATTTAGTTCATCCGGAATTATCATCACATTTATATTAAATAGCATTATAAAATAATGTGTATGTAAATACAACGAAAAGTTTAACTGTTGTCGACTATTATTACAGTAACATTGTCTGTGTCCATGATTTCACTACAAATAGAGGGAATAATATATTTTGCTTAGTAAAGCGAAGCGTTTTCTACAGTTCTGGAATACCTATATAATGTTCACACATATATTAGATTATTATTTTTCACGATAATATTTTAGTTACTTTGTCATTAGCATTAAAGTTTTACGTATTTCCTTTCCCTTTTTAATTTTTTGGAATGATTACAGTATTGTTTTCACACTATTGATAGTATATCATATTGTAACAGTAATGAACATCTATTTTCTAATATATGGAATTTAGCTCCCCGGAATTATCTTCACTTTTATATTAAATACATTAGAAAATAATGTGTGTGTAAATACGACTATTGCAGAGGAATTCTATTTTGCAATCAGTGGATTGAGTTCTTTCAATTCAAACTGTCGGTTAAGACTGGGCATTGAACATTTCGCACCGGTTAGAATATACATATAATAATATTTTAACTTCATATTAAACTTCGTTTAAAGCAGGCCGTGCCTTATCGGCCTTTAAATAGTAAAAAGCAGCAACAATTTTTTATTTACATTATGCATAAAATTAACACGTTGCAGCTAAAATAATAATGTAATCCCTATCATAAGACGACATTGTTCATGATAATTGTTATCTATGGACGGATATTTTCTATTAATGATTTATATATTGTAATCTAATCATTTTACTATTATCGGCAACCAGTTAATAAAATAAAAATGTAGCAGCTAAATTAAAAGTGTCATCTATATGGTAAGAAACGCATATGCGAAATTGTTATCTGTGAGCAGTTATCAACATACATTTCCTTCAGCGAAGTGAAGGGAAAATTAAATATTTCGCAGAAGGGGAAGCTATTTTCTGAAAAGTTGACATACTTTTCGCATTATAACGTGCCCTAATTTTCATACACAGTTAAGTGAAGGAAAATTAAATATTTCGCACCGTTGTTTATTAATGTATTAGTGAATAAATAAAATTTACTATCGTGCATGTGCATTTTCTATTAATGAAATGCACGTAATGTTCTCTAAAACACATTTAATATTAACAACATCCAATTAACGGGGAAAAAATAATATAATTATTATCTATTAAAGAATTATATAATGTAATCTAAATTAATTTAATATTAACAGTTAGCAGTTAATAAAATAAACATGTTGCAGCACATTTATATTAAATAACTATCAAGAAAAAGTATGTAAATAGACCGTTGTACATGAGAAAAGTGAAGGAATGACTTTCGTAAGAATTTGTTATATTTCGTTTTCCGCATTGAAAGATACTCGGCCATCGGTCACGTGAGCGCCCGGGCTGTTTAATTTCCCCACTACAACTTTCACAGCCTGTGATGAGTCTGCAGATACGGACTCCACTAATGAGTAAACGTGTAAAGAGAAGTATCCTCGCATACAGTGAAAATTTTTCTTACTCGCGTGATGGTCATTTGTTGTGATATCACTACTTTTTTCTTTATGGAAGATTAAAATTTAATTTGTAAATATACGTTTCCCCACCAAACTTAGCCCAGTTGAGAAACGAACTTAATATGTCCGAGTAAACAGGTCACGACTGTGCGGGGGAAACATAAGGTACGGTTTCATTCATCTGTGTGTTGATTGCTTTAATTACATTAAACTTGCATTTTTAACAAACAGATTGTCTTTTTAGCAAACACGTTACATTTATGCATTTCAAGTTGATTGATACACTCGCAATTTATGACTGATACTTGTAATTAAAACAATACAGTTTGCATTTTAAATCTGTTCCGACGAAACATAATGCACGATTTTATTCATCTGTGTGTTGATTGCTTTTAATTACATTAAACTTGCATTTTTAACAATCAGATTGACTTTTTAGCAAACAAATTCCATTTCAAGTTGATTCAAACACTCGCAATTTTTGACTCATAGTTGTAATTAAAACAATACAGTTTGCATTTTAAATATATTTTTATTGCATATTTCCCACTAATTACATTAAACTTGTATTTTTAACAAACTGATTGTCTTTTTAGCCAACAAATTACATTTCAAATTGATTGATACACTCGCAATGTATGACTCATAGTTGTAATTAAAACAACACAGTTTGCATTTTAAATATATTTTTATTGCATATTTCCCAAGGAATTAACACAATCAACACTTATTAAGGCATTCACAACCGCCCCCACCCCCAACTGCACCCCCCAACTTCCACCCCCAATTGCGTCCCACAAATGCCATCCCCCGACCCAAATGCCACTGCCGCACCAGATGCTGCCCCCCACAAAGCATGTCCTGGATTGAGTCGATTTTTCCACCACCAAAAAACATATTTTAAAATATTTTTTTTGCAAGTGCAGTGACTGAACAGCCATTGAGATGATGGGCATATCTTTTTGTAAGTGATATCCGCCATTTTTAATTATACGGAAACCATTTTTGTTATTAATAAATATTAAACATCTCCACTTTTTAAATTAATAATTGTAAACAAATATACTACACATTGTTTGCAAGTGGTGAACCGCCATTTTGGACAGTGATGTACGCCGTAACTACAACACATTTTAATTTAGTTTTCTAATATATATATATATATATATATATATATATATATATATATATATAACGGGAAAGAATAATTCTAGAAATAGAACCCTTTTAATGTAGTATTTTAATGGTTTGGAAACAAGTTCCCGCCCATTTTGTATAATTAATTTTGTAATCTGTATAATCAAATAATGTATTTTCTTGTGCTGATTTTTGTCGGGGGAAGACAAGAAGATCAGTAATGAAACAACGTACAACATCTCGGTAATGCAACTACCCAAGCCGGTAATGCAACTACATGGTGTGGGACCACCTGCCCCTGAAAGTCTGTAATGCAGCAACCCGCAATAAGGTTTACTCAAGGAAGGACATATACTGCTTCGGTGTATTGCCGGGCTATGGTGTCTGACATTATGCGGACTTGTGTTTCTAGAGGTGCGCAAGTTAGCTATGGCATCTTATGTGTGTACTGAAATACTAGCTACAGATGACTCGACGCTGGTGGAGTATGTTGAAGATGATTGGTGATGACTGGAGCGGGCTGTTGGATTTTGGTAAGATCTGTGTGTGGCAAGCAAACATTAGCCTTGGTCGGTGTAGAGTTCCCTTGCATTGTTGTGCACAAGGTGGTGAGGATAGCAGGGAGTGACCCTGCAGTCTTTCGCCGGGTGCATGCTGTGTGGACTGTGGCTCCTTTCAACAGGGTTCAGACGACTGCTAAAAGAAATATACGGGTTGGCAGTCATACTGATCTGCAAAAATAAAACGTACCAGCGTTGAAGCACCCAAGGACAAGTGAGTTTGTACTACCCGTATCATTGAGGAACAATGGCGCTGGACAGCGCAAAGTGTAGAAAGTGCTCGCTGAGTTGCCTGGAAATAGACGTGGCTCTTGCGCTGGTGGTGGAGAGCGATCGTGTTGAATGGCGCACATGGCGGTTTCTCTAAATAGGTCTGTAACTTGGTTTGCTCTTCTCTGTTTCCAGGCTTCTGATGCTCATAAATCTGCTGCACGTGTTGAAAGCATCTTCAGTAATGGCAGCTGAGTTTGAACCTGGAACATAGCTCTGAGTTAGCAGGATCTGGCTGCTGAAGGGAGGGGCAGTCTGCGGTGGCTGAGGTTTCCTGACTTCTAGCTGCTGGCGGATGGTTTGATGCTTGTTGTTGCGGTTTATTTATGAACTCTGTAGCTGGAATTTAAGGCCGTCTTTGATCAAACTAACATTGTTATAATTAAGGCTAGTAATAATTAACATAAATATCATCTGATACATGTATGTAGTTTGTAGTCATTAGACAGCACCTGTGCTAAACATTAATAAAGGTTCATTGTGTATTTATGTGAATGGAAAACGGGTCGTTAAGCTTGGAAATATTAAAAGTTTTGACCTGGGGAAAAGGGTTATGTCCTGAAAAGAGGTAATTCTCTTTTCAAAGAGTTTAAAGAAAACCATTTACCGAGATGCAGACAAAAGCAGAGAAACATATTCTTTCAATGACTAAGGGTAACGACACTAATGACTTTACGGGTGGATTTCTTTCGAAGAAGGAACAAATGTCAATCTCAGATGACAGCTCAAGTTTATAACCCCTCATGACAATGACATTCAAACGTCGACAGATTTTGACATGACTTTGCAAAACAAATAGATGTTCCTTGTTTATGGCCGAGATTTCATTGTGAGCAAATTTGAAAGGACAGAAAAGTGAAAGGATATGTCAGATTATAAAAATTTGCCAACATTTATGGCAGGAATGTCCGTTCTTAGAACTATTATAACATGAGAGGTATTTCCAGAAATTGGTCCCACACAACCAATAGAAATCTCACAAAATTGAACGAATCGGAACGAGCGTGCATAATTATAGATATTAAGGAAGGACCAATAACGCAGAGAGAATCGAACTGAGCTCCATAAATTTCGCGGATTTAATTTTCACGATGGGAGGTTCCTAATAAACAATAAACTTTACATCTGATATATAATGTAAGGGACACAGAACAGGATGGACTTGGAGAGAGAGAGCAGCAGGACTTCGACAGCAGTGAGACTTAGAGAGAGAGCAGCTGGACTTCGACAGCAGTGAAAAGTTAGCTGTCCGGGATTCGAGGCTAAGAGCTAAAGGTTGGATAGTCGGAGAACGGAACTGTAAAAGTAAATTTAAATAAGCGGGCAAAAGAATAGACAATCAAAATCAAAGTGAGCTAAGTCGGTAGGAGAAGAACAAAAGTCAGTCAGTTCAACACATTTCCAAGCTTATGCGAACAATCCAGTATTCTGTTAAGTGTAAATAAATGACGTCAGATAAGAACTGCATTGTTTCCGTGTAGCTTTATAGATTTCCTTCCCTTCCCTCTGACTCAGACGAGTCACAAAATTCCAGAAGTTCCCTGAGGTAAAGGTTCCTGATCCCGACTCAAGAGGCATCCAACCCAGAACTCAAAGAAACACAATTAATCCACGACACCTCTTCCCGCGAGCGGACTGCAACCAACCAGCCTAATCCCCAAAACGGCCCCAACTCTCTTTAACATTTCAGGTAATCAGCTCCCATTCAATTCAAGACATGAAACGGTCGATACATTTTGCTCAGAGGCATCTAATTTCAGGCTTGAGGATTTTTACGTGCTGTAAATCTATTACACGGAACCCAAGGCTTTACTTTTTACGACAGAAAAAAACCAACAAACCTGGCCGGGATTCAATCCAAGCTCTTGGGTCTATGGGGCAAGTGTGGGTTACCAATAGACCATCAGGACGACTGGTTTGGTGCTGATCTTCTTGGTTCGGCGACCCACCTTTGACTCGATTCGGCTGAGCTCGGGCCGTTGGTCTTTGGAGCTGGAGCTCCTTCTCCTTTGACTATTCACTTGAAGGACTTTTTCTGAAAGCAGAGGAAAGATACCATTTTTATGACATGTTGGTAAAATAAATGCACTGAGGGATATGAAGATTTCCATGCCGAAATTGTTAAAAATATTCAGAGCAACAAAGAGGTGTACTACGTACAAACTTTGTTGGCCATAGCCATAAAATTCCTGGAGTTCAGTAAAGCATCAGAAAAAGCTGTAAAATATTTGTTGGTGATTATGACTATTTACCTTTGTGAATGCTTATTTTCTTCTTTAATTTATATAAAAAAGTACAGAAACAAGTTGAGTGTTGATTCGGATTTAAGACTAAATTTAAGCCAGTTGAAACCAAACATTAAAGAAGTGTGTTCAGCTAAACAAGCACAACCTTCCCACCGAAACAAAGGTGTGTTAGAAATTGGTCAAATTTGTAAACATGATAGTTTTTATTGATTGTAAGTCTGAGTACTGGAGTACCCGTATCACGGATATATGTGTCGAAGTGTGTTTACTTACTCATTGATTAATTTTAACCTTAACAAAATTAATGTTTAAGACATCTCACTGAACAATCCATTGAATGGGAATAGATTGAACAGTTTTTCTCCAATAAATATCTAATTCTAATTACTACATACAAGAAACAACCAAATAAATCATGCATTGCCCTCGTAATATTTGCTTACTCTGCATATAATATCCTGCAGTGAATGTAATGGTAAGCCACTGAAAAATGTTGAGAACCCCCAGTCTAGTGTACAAGACGGAATAAAAAAAGTACATAAGACAGATGAATTTGATCTGGTTTTATAAATCTTAAAATATTTGAAGTAATTGTTCAAGAAAAATGTAAATAATGCACTAATAATATTAAGCACAATATAAGAGTATTTGTTACATTCTTTTTAATAGTATATAACGCTGAGATGAAATGATAAATTGGGAAATAATTTTTTTAAGGAAGGAAGCGTTCCAGGTATAAGTTTAGGGCATTTCCCATTTATGAGGACTAAGAAAAACATGGAAAAATCACACCAGGGAGGATGGTCTGAGCTGGAGTCAAGTACCAGATCTCCCGCTCACAAGTCTGTGTTTTAACGACCTGTTGGTTTAAATTATTGTGATTATACCTTTACAAATATATTTTATTAAATTTGTCTTAAAATAACAGTACATTTATATTCTCTGATTTCCTTTGAAGTGCTACAAAATTCTAAGTAAAAATATATAAAAGCTAGACAGTGTTAAATAATAACATAAAATAGTAAATGTCTAATTTCAAAATGCTAAAATTCATCACCCAATTATTAAGCCGATTAAATGTAAGAGACAGGGCAACTGTTAAGAAATCATTACCCGACTTGTTGACATATTCTTTTAGTCTTGTGACACAGCAGAAGATGGAGTAAGCTTAAAATGCCTTCAGCAGAAGCTGTGGTAGATTCTGCAAATAGGATAGGGACTCTGTCCTAGATATGACCTCTGTACTTTGCAGGAAGGTGGCCTAAATAATTTACTGCCTTAAAACTGTCATTGATGTTTAGAGCTCTGCAGACTGAATGAGTGACATGGATTTCTAAACGTGTGATAGGGGAGTTATATTCAAATTATTGCTAATATACCAGATGGAGCTTTGCATTTGTTTGAGAATAAGCGTGTTCTTAAAATTATGTAAATTATTAAGTTTCTGATTGCAGCACATTGTGTTGTATTTTGTTGTATGTATATAAGTCCTTTGCTATGCCGACAACATTACAATATGGGCCACTAGCAATAATTTTAAGCAATGGATATTACCCTTAACTTGGTCCTTGATGCTTTAAAGCAGTGGTGCCCGGAAAATGACATGATCGTCGGCAAAGATAAAGCTTCAGCTAAACTTTTTACGACCTCTACTAAGAATCATATCATAAACCTTGAATGTGGTGAATCCGAAATCGCCCTGCTACCGAAAACGAAATACCTCGGAATGCAACTGGATAGCAACTTTAACTGGAAACATCACATTGACTCGATTTCACTAAGGCAATTGAGAGACTATGGGTCCTAAAAAGTGAGACAATTATTGTTTAGCATCGATCCTAGGTCCGCTTAGAAATAATATTTATATGTAATATACTCACCAAAAGGGTAATAGACATATGGTCTACACATGTTGTTACAAGAGTAAGAAAGAAGGCAAACAAACATACCAATGAAAGGGAAGGTTTCCCCGAAAAGGCATGCCTTGTAACCTTTTTGACTAAGAGGGTCTCTTTGTAATGTTACTTCAGGTCAACTAGAACTTGGGAAAACAACCGGATATTGAACAAAACGCGATCTCAGTAATTTGGAAAGGGCAAGTAATTCTTTTGTTAACAGTGTAGGGGAAACTCAGGCAATAAATATCCAGATGGAATCATAAAACCTCTATTGCGGCTCTCTTTTAATATACTATTTATGTCAAGAATCTAAGACTTAAGATTATGCTGTGGGTGGACCCGAATAAAATCTTAGGAGATAGCCTATGAGAACTAAACGATAGTAAATTAACATTAAAATCCCATCAATAGGATGATAGATGTAGGAAGAGCAAAATCACGTGACATTTGGAAAGTCATCATGAATATATTTATAGCGCCTAAACCGACGGACAGGCGAAATAATAAAATTAACTGCATTAGACTTATTACTTATTACTAGCTACTTGTTTGTCATTCGTTTGTCAATTGGTGCTGAAGTGAAAAGGAGAAGTGTTAGAAAAAAGCAAGTCTTAATACATTGTGAAAACTGGAACAGGGAGTTGTATATATATATATATATATATATATATATATATATATATATATATATATATATTTTGTTTGTTCATCATCTCCTTTCCCTGTGAGAGTGCATCACAAAAAAGAGAAAAAAAATCGTTCAGCTAAGAAACTGAATTTATAGCCGAGGAAGACACATTGCAACATTGCGGTGCTGAATGGAGGTTCGACCAATCTTCCCTGAGATAGCAATCAATTTGTAAAATTCGATCACCTCCTTATAAACAACGAATCCAAATCCAATCATAACCTAAAAAATAATTAACAAATACCACAATAAATCCTGCTGCAAACGGTTAGAAGGGTCTGGATGGGGAGCAACCCAGGAGTCTGGACAAACACGTATAAGATATACATTCGTCCAACAATCGAATATGAAAGCGAGGCTTTCAGTACAGCCAGCGAAACGACAATGAGAAAACTGAATACTGCCCAAAACAACGCTCTGAGAATATGTTGTGGCGCCCGAAATCTACACCAATACCTGCTCTTGAAAGTCAGAATCAGGTGGAGCCTCTCGAGTACTGAAGAGACAAAACTCTCATTAAATTCTATTAAAGACGCCATAGAACGGCTGATAATTTCTGGAAGCAATATACATAGACTGCTTTAAGATTAAAACCCAGGTTACACCAATAATACACGCCGAAGCACTCTTGACGAAGTATAACATTGATCCGGGGGAGCGCCAATGCTTCCGAAAACCCAAATTGTACTCAGAGAAACTGCCACCATTTCCAATTAATATCCCCGGGATTGATAAACCCAGGACAGATATATCCCCGTAACTCCTGAAGCAGCAGCACTCAAAATGATAAATACATTATATCCTGCACCAGAATGGCTACATGTTTATACAGGTGGTTCAGCTATCGTTAAACGCAAGGGTTAGACTTTTTCTCATCTCTTGGCAAGGGAGAGAACTAATTTTGATGGCGAAGTAGCAGCCATAAGTGAAGAGGCCAACACAGTGATTTCTCTGAATATCAAACAAAAGGTAGTCTCCCTGTCTGATTCCACCTCTGCACTCCAAGTAGTGGGCTCCCCAGAACTGCAAGAAGAAGACGATTTAGTAATTCAATGTAAAGAAAAACTACTGAAACTCAACCATTAACTGAGATCCACTTACAATGGGTCCCTGGTGACTGTGACATCAACGGAAATGAAGGAGCTGACAAATTGGCAAAGAAAGGATGCACAATGAATCAACCTTCATCCCCTTCTATCTCTATCATTATATGCAATGTAATTTCAAACAGTATAAAGAAAGCCGTCGCGGACTCCCGTAAGGCAGCGGCAGTTGGTGAAAGATGAGAACCGATTATATCAAAACCTATCTACAACAATCTGCCCCGTGACCACCTTCAGAGTGTTCACAGGCCATGACTACCTACAAAAAAATTTGCGCAGAATCGGCGTAGTCGATTCTCCGATCTGCCCCCTCTGCTCAAAAGAGGAAGATCATTTCCTATACTGCACAGCACCTCAGAGTTACTCAAGAGAAGAATCCTTAGAAGGACGAGCACAGATATACTGGTTGGCGCGGCGTCAAATGGCTGACCAGTCAAAATGGGCGTTGACTGAAGAAGAAGAAGAAGAAGAAGAAGAAGAAGAAGAAGAAGAATTTATTGATGACCGGAAGAATTGCATTGAAATCATTATAACGAAATTATTAATGTAAAGAAGGTCCACAAGAATTGCAAACATTGTACACAACAAAACAAGTAGGCACATCCACTAAGAAACAATAAATCAAATGTTATACGCATTTAAAATAATAATACAACAGTTACATTAACTGAAAAAAAAACTCTACAGAGTGGAAGTAGTCCGCTCCTTTAGAGGAATATATTTCTTATCATCATTTTCTTTGTATCGCCAGTAGTATGGACCCCGCGGCGGACGCCCAATTGACGTCACATCCGGTTTTAGTTCAAGGTCATATTTTGTTGGAGCGTGGTAGTACGTGTGGTTTTGATGTTGTTGTAAAGCGTCCGCCGAGGGGTACACTTTTTGAGTTGGACGTACTACAAGGCATGAACAAAATAAGACGTTGAAGTGAAACCGGATGTGACGTTTTGGTTGTGAGGCGTCCGCCGCGGGGTACATTTTTTTTTGTTTTTAAAAAAATGTGAGATATGTTGATACATTTGTTAATTTGTTTTTATTTATTTTATTTGTAATTACATAGTTACATTATATATATATGTATACTTCCTTGATGGGGTAAAAGCAGGCTCCAGCATCAATGCAATACTTGTCGCATGTATCGTAATCGGGTGTGTGTAGTTGTGGGATGTGAGGGAAGGGGATGGGTATTTGGTTGTTGTGACACGCTCTTTTGGCGAGGCATTGGAGACAGTAGGGGAGGAATTTGAATTGTTTGTTTTTGGCATTTATTAAAGACGGCGACCATACTTCGAGGACTGTGGTGCGATTACTGTTTTGATTGTTGCGTAGCATGTTGGGCTGTAAAGAGAAGAGAGTAAGTGACAGAAAAAAAGACTGGGTTTAATGTGCACATGTTATTTATTTATCTTTTGTGCTAAGAGGACAGAGGTATATGAACGGTGGAGGTCCGTCGATGTGGGTGCGATGATGGGGTAGATTGTAGTGGGAAGTGCAGCGTCTGAAATGTTGGAAGACGTTTTTACAATGTGTGTTTAGTAGGGGCCACATGAGGTCGACGTCAATGGGTGGAAAGATGAATAGTGTATTGGGTGGTAGAGCCGCGATAACGGAGATTTCAGGTTGAGTCAAGGTGCATAGCCTGCGCGAGTTGGTGACGTACTTGAGGAATGCATTCATCTGAAAAGGAATAAAGCGATTGTTGAGAATAAGGCGTGCGAGCCATGTGTGGAGGGTGCGTTATTTGTAAAGATGAACGTGTTGGTGACGTTTATGGTACTTGCATGGGTTGCGAGTGCGGAGCGGATGGTGAAAGCGGAGGATAATTGCATAAGTTTTGGTAGATGCGGTTTTAAGGTGGATGATGTGACAGGAACATTGAATAAGGGGTTGATATGCGATAAGGATAATGAATTGTTGTTAAATTGTACGTGTAGGTATAAAGAGGGGATGGGGTGTAGATTTAATGCAAGTATGATGAATATGGAAGGTGTGAAGAATGTATATAATTGTTTGAGACCTGTAACTAGATGTGAGAAGGGTGGTCGGTGTGGTTATTTGTATTACGGTGAATTTGAGATGGGTCAGGTTGAATGTCCAGAGGGGTATGTGTTGAGCGAGGGGTGCGACTGCGTGAAGGGAAGGAAGAAGGGTAAGAAGTGTGAATATTACGGTAAACCTATAGTGATGTATGCGGGCGGTAATGTTACTATGAGGGTGGAGATGTTGGATTGCGAAATGATGATGAACGCGGTAGATTTGCCGGAGGGTTTGGATTTGAAGTGGAGGCTGTCGGAAGAGGAGAGTGAATTGGTAGTGGCGTATAGTGTAATGAACGAAGTGAATAGTTATTTTATGGATAATTATGTGTATTTATTTGGGGAATGTGGGGATGGAGAATGGAATTTGGAGGTGGGGGGTAGGAGAGTAAAAGGTAGGGTGAAGCGTGGTTCGCATTGGAGTGCAGAAGGTAATTTGAAAATTAGTTCACAATGTGGAAGTGAAGTGGGGAAAGTATCGGTGAATATAAGGAAGGCGGCAATGGATAGGTGTAAGAAGAGTATTAATGGGGTGAAGAGCAAGATGAGAAAGGAGTGTGAAGATAAGATGAGAGGTATGAGTCGAGAATTGGATGTAGCGATAAAGGATAAGGAAGAAACGGAAGGGAGGATGAGAGAAATGATGGATAATATGGAGAGGATGAAGAGGGAAATGGAAGAGAAGAAGGAGAATGTGAGTAAGCAGTACGAATTGGTAGGTCGAATAAAGGTAAACGTGAAAAAGTTGTATGATGAGTTTGAAGGGTTGAAGGGTTTAATAGGTAAATTGGGTAATGCGTGTATAGGTAATGTTAATGAATATGTAGAATTTGAAAACTATGCAAACCTTTATGATATTGAAGAAGAAGAAGAAGAGATAGGTGTAGAAGGAGGAGGAGTGGAAGAAGCGTTTGAGGAAGGAGTTGAATATGACACAAAATAAGGTACGTCATAAAATATATATATACCACTTATGGAATACTTTAATATGAAAAAATATATACAAAGAATTATTGAATGTGAAAAAATATGTACAAAGTGAAAAAAATGCAATATATACGTAATAAAATAATATTTAATAAGTTGAATACATAATAGCAATAAATGTTTTAATATGAAAAAAAATATATATACGAAGAATTATTGAATGTGAAAAAATTGAATATATAATAGGAATAAATTTTTTAATATGAAAAAAAATATATACAAAGAATTATTGAATGTGAAAAAATATGTACAAAGTGCAAAAATGCAATATATACGTAATAAAATAATATTTAATAAGTTGAATATATAATAGGAATAAATGTTCTAATATGAAAAAATATGTACCAAGAATTATTTAATGAGAAAATATATAGAAAGAGAAAAAAATGCAATATATATATAGACACGTAATAAAATAATATTTAATATGTTGAATATATAGGAATAGGGAAAAAATATGCAAAACATAATTATATATATGAATGGAATGAATGAATGAAAAAAAGTGCAATGGGAACAAAATGATTATGCTAAAAATACTTTGAAATTTTCTACCACATCTAAGGTATTGAAACAGACATGTCTTCCCGGCTGTAGTGGGATTGCTGGCGGAGGTGGTGGTATGTGTGATTGTATATACCTTTTGTTTAAAATTGTTTTTCTTTTGGGTAGGAGAGAAATTAACGTGGGCATATGCACTACAGAGCTAGAATCGACTTCAAAGTGATTCTCCATAGCCCTTAGTTTGTTATGCAACACGAAATTTCTTCGTTCTAGGGAGACAATTTTGTCTTCAATGAGAGCGATGTAGTTGTCCCGATTTTGTTGCATGACCAAACGCAAACGTTCATCTACATCGAGATTTTGCAGTTGTTGTCGTCGTTGTTGTTGTTGATGTGGTGATGATGGCGGCAGTTGTTGGGGTGTTGGGGTGTTCTGTTGAAACGACCGTTGCCATTGTAGCAGTGCGGTGGATACAGGATTGTTGCTAAATGATTCCGAGAAGGGTGGTAGGCTCATCTACAAAAGTAGGAAGGAGGGTGATTGATAAAGGAAGAGTAATTTAAAGAAAGAGTGTGAAAAGCCAAAGCTTTAAGGGAAGGGGGTGAAGGACATCAAAGCATGCAGGTGCATTCGTTCGCGGGCGGGTAATCGGATAAAATGTTAACTGAGTAGTTGCTGTGCCATTCTCTCATTAAGATTAATCTGTCCATAGATGGTAATGAATACCAGCCTTTAGACAGCGACAGCTGGTCTTTGATAAATTTTAAGCGAAATTTGTTTTTGTTATCAAAAAGCCTGCAAGGGCGAAGTTATGCAAGAACGGTTGATTTGAAAAAGCTAAGCACATGACATTACCAGCAGTCTATGTGATGTACCGGTACATCCAATTGCACGATTAAAAAAACGGTATTAAAGAAATATGTTTCTCCGTTAAAAAAGGCATGCCACTCATCATAGTGAAACACGCCGTGCATATACGAGCGTGTGTGTGTGAAAAGAATATTTTTAAACTCGAACGAGTGTCCATTGTAAACATAAAATTCAAAATTATTTGTATAGAGAAAATTTGGCAAAAATGGTTTTGACTCCCAAGAGTCATCATCTTTGGAAAGCGCGATAAAGAAAGTGGGAAACTGGTCTAAATAGTTGTAACCGGTGAGCAAATGTCCAATATATGATCCTACAATGGCACAGCAAGTACCCTCGGAAATGAAGAATTCAAGTATAGTGCAGACAAAGATGAAGGAAGATGGAAAGTAGTTTGGTTCAAAGGATTGCAAAAGGGTGTAAGACGGGAACATGTGTTTAATAATGCGGTACTTTGAGGTGAGAGGAACTAAGTCAGAATTGAGGGAGAATGATAGGGAAGATGCAGAGGCCACAATCTGCAAAAACAAAATAAAAGAACGCGTAAAGAGCGTGTCACAATTAGGGGGAATGAGGATTGTTAAAGTGGGAGTGCCAACTAAGAATATCCCAATAAGTTATAGTGTCTGTGTTTGCAAAGTGTAAACGCGGATGGATATTTATTTGTGTGTGCCCATGATACCACCATAATGGTGGTTCGAGTGTGAAGTGTAAAAAGTTAAAGCAGCAATCGAGTACAAAATATGGATTTCGAATAGCAGCAAATGAGCAATCGTGGCTACAGTTAATGTTTGTGAAACCTGGGGAAATGCAAAATATTCTACAGCACTTTATGGAGCGTTTCCAAAAGGGTAAATGCAGATCTACGCGCGTGGGACGCACATCGTTATGTGTAAATGTAAAGGGGTAGTTACAGTACGCGCATTTAATGGCAAACGGAGGTGTAGGAAGGGGTGTTACTTTTGAGGCTATGAAAGTGATGGATAAACCGAATGCACTGCCAGCACAGGTTTTACTAGAACACAAGGGACAGGTGACGGTAAAGCAGGGTTGGCACTCCTCTGCAAAGCTGCTTGACAATGACATCTGTGCATAAGAAACGAAAATAAAGGAAATAGAGTAATATAAATGTGTACGTGAAAGTATTAACAATGAATATAAATGAATATAAATGAACACTTACGATGGATGTAGAAGGATGAATTCCCAAACGCAACTAGTCCTTTTCCCATTTTTGCGCTAACACCACTATGAAGTAGAACCGCAAGAAGAATGAATGTTGAAAACAGCACCACGTACCAGCACGTAACAGCACGACGTATGGAAAAAAAGAAAAGAAAAAACAATGAAATGTGGTGTACAGCAGTAAAAAAAAATAATGATTGAATTCACCACTTTAAGTATAACACATAAGTACCATAATGAATAACGGTGAGAATACTTACACAAATGTATGTATGTGTAAGATGAAAACACACAACACCAAGGTACGTCGTTGAGCAGCAGCACGGACGAACAAGTGGCACATCCAGCAGCAGCAGCTGCAGTGAAACACTGAATGCGATAGAGGAGAATGCGGCAATGTTTTATTGAAGACGTATGACGTATGTGATGAAGTCCCGTGCTCCATAAAGCGGACGTAGCAATAGTCTGGTGAAGAGATAATGGATTGCTGCAACTGGATGCAGTGTTATCGTAGGTAAAAACAATGGAGGTTATCAGCAGTGTACAGCAATCGAAACCGGATGCTGTGGTATCGTAGGCAAAAACAATGGTAGTTATCAACAGACCGCAGCGATCGAAACCGTATGTTGTTAGTGTCAGACTGGCACCAGCTAGTTAAACACCGGATGCTCTTACTAGATTGGAAAGTCCACACGCTGCAAGTGCACATGTACTGCCGCTTTGGGAATGACGTACCACATTTTTTCTTTGTCAGCGCAGAGTGAAGCACTTGCGGTATATCATTGCGCAAGGCAGGGGATCGACACCGCTCACCGCCGCTGTAACTTGCAGTAGGGGAATAGGAATGAAATGACGTAGCACGTTACCCCTTACCTGGCGTAGAGTGGAGCACTTGTGGTATATCATTGCGCAGAGCAGGGGATCGACACCACCTACCGCCACTGTAACTTGCAGTAGGGGAATAGCAATTACAAATGACGTACCACATTTTTTTTCTCGCAGAGTGCAGCACTCACGGTATATGACTGAGCAAGGCATGGATTCGAGAGTTCTAGCGGGTGCATATATATTGTTTGTGAAGTGGGGAAAAAGAATTGTTTACTGTGTGCGTTAACTTGATTCTTGTGTACCCTTTACAAAGCCATGCAGGACTATGGGGTGATGTTGATTGGAATTTTAATAGCAACGATATTGTCCATATTGCTAACGCTGTATATTGCTTGCTGTGATAGTGACTGCAAGTGTAAACGTAACGGTGAAAACAACGACACTTCATGTACGCCGTGTGTGATGCCACCGTAAGTGTTATTTATTATTGCATACTGAAATCCATATTTAATGCATGTATTCAAATTATTAATACACTATTATAAAGGCATTACACAACTGAAAAGATAGATGTGGAGCGTTGCGCAAATTGTATATAACGTTCAAACGATATATTTCACGTTTACTTTAAAGGTTTACTTGCTAACGTGGTATGATGGAAAACGAGGACCTGTCGCCTTATTTTCAAGAGGACTTTCCTATTCCTTCGGACAACGACGAGGACTTTCTGTCTTATTTCGAAGGTGATATTTCCCTACCTTCTAACGACGACAACGATGACCTGCCTAACGACAGTGGAATGGAGGAGGAGATGTTGGTAAGTGCACCACCGTTATTTGACATTGCTCAGCATTGCAAGCGTTCGGTGAATAAGTTTTATTCAGGATTTTCGGAAACCGTTGTAACCGTGCGACCCATGCCTGAAAATGCAAATCCTGAACTGTGGATTTCTGAAACGTTCCAGGGGTTGTTGAACTTTTTAAATGAAAACCTGTTGAACAATGAACCCGGGTACATGGGGTTATCTATTAGTGATTCTAGACATCCCTCTGCTCCATTTAATATGAGCGTTCGCAGGTTTGATCAAATAAATCCGGAGAGTATAATAAAATCTATAGAGAAGGTTATGAGGAGTAATAGGGAATTTTTGATAAGAGGACCATTGAATATTAACTGCGTGTGGACCAAAGAGGTGCAGGGTTCGTGCTTCAAACCGTGCGAAATATGTAGCAGGAATAAAGGAATTATTGAGATTAAAAATAATGAAACATTGTGTTTACCTAGAGCCATTGTCGTGTGTAAGGCTAAAGTTGACGGAGATGATAATTATCGTGCTGTTAGACGTTTTCAACGCATTCAGAAGGAGAAGGCGTTAGAATTGTGCCAACATGTAGGATCCCGCGATGGTGCTTACACTCTGCAGGACGTTGAAAGCTTTGCACGTAAACCGCGGGAATATAACATTACCGTCTTTGGGGGTCATTCGGGAAAGAACGTGTTGTACAAGTGGAATGCGAACTCTGAAAAACACCTCGACTTAATGTTACATGACGAACACTTTAACGCCATAGTGGACCTGCACAGAGCATTTTCGTGCAAGTTTTACTGCCGTCAATGTAATTACGTATCTGTGAATAAAAAGGAGAGGCACCGCTGCGATTTGAAATGCACCAAATGTCACCTGGAGTGCAAATCGACAGATACTCTCATTAGGGAGTGTAACTTGTGTCACAGGAGCTTTAGGGGCGAGGAATGTTATAATAACCATTTATTGAAGGGGTCATATTATCCTAAGAATGTGTCTGTTTGCGACATTGAAAAGGTGTGTCTATCCTGCAACAAACTGGTTAATAGCCGACGTAGGAAGACGTCGCATAAGTGCAATGAAAAATTTTGTAACGCGTGTAAGTGCCATGTGGAAGCAAATCACTTATGCTACATTCAACCTTATAAATCTGATATCGCTAGTAAGAAGAAGAATAGATTTATCTATATGTTTATAGATTTTGAATGTACGCAAAACACCCCGTATATGAGTAATGTTGACACATTTGAGCACCTATCAAATCTATGCGTTTTGTACCAGGGATGTTCTGTATGCATGGATATGACACATAAAATGAACTATTGTTCGCAATGCGGTATAAAGGAGTGGGTATTTAGAACTGATCCGGTTAAGCAACTATTTGATCACATTACCCAGAGTAGGATCGATTTCTGGGACGTCACCATCATTGCCCACAACCTCAGGTCTTACGATGGTCAATTTATACTCAAGTACATGATTTAGAACCTCGGGTGGACACCAGAACTAATTATTACGGGTACGCGTATATACAGAATGAAGCATGAAAAGATAACGTTTTTAGACTCGCTGAACTTTATTCCCATGCCTTTGGCCAGATTTCCAAAAAACGTTTAATCTCGCCGATAGCAAGGGGTATTTTCCTTATTTATTTAACACCAAGGAAAATGAAAACTACCAGGGCCCCATTCCCGATCAAAAGTATTACTGTCCCGAGGGCATGTCCGTTCACGGGCGTAAGGCGTTTGAGGAGTGGTACGGGAAAAGCTGGCCTCCGGTTACGTGTTTAACATGGAAAAGGAAATGGTATCATACTGCAAAAGGAAATGGTATCATACTGCAAAACAGACGTGTTTCTGCTATACGGGGGAGTGTCCAAATTTAGAACGGAATTCATGAACGAAAATGATATAGATCCCTTCAGAGAATGTTTTACAATTGCACATGCGTGCATGAACGTGTACAGAAAGCGCTTTATGACGCCAAATACCATTCCCATAATTCCCGTAGGTGGATACCGTCTGGCAGACAGACAATCGCGAATAGCATGCATTTGGCTGTCGTGGATGGAGCACCAGCAAAACGTGGTCATTCGCCACGCGTTTCGCTGCAGGGAAGTGAAAGTGATGGGTCACAAAGTAGACGGATACAGAGAGGAGAGTAAGTGTGTGTACTTTTTTTACGGTTGCTTCTACCACGGTTGCACGCGCTGTTTTCCCAATCGACATTCTGTCGTGTACGGCACCGGCAACGAAACCATGGGCTCTAGGTATGAGGACACGAAGCGAGTGTCGCGAAAAATAAAGAATGCCGGTTACAATTTGATTGAAATGTGGCAATGTGAATTTAGCGACATGACAAAGTCCAACTGTGAACTAGCCGATTTTGTGAAGTCGTACTCTAAATCGCACCCGCAGCCTCTGAATCCTAGGGATGCATTCTTTGGGGGAAGGACAAATTGTACGAAGGTGTATAAGGAGACGTTTGGGGATGAAAAAATGTTTTATTTTGACGTTTGCAGTCTGTATCCGTTTGTTAATAAGACCAAAGCCTACCCGGTTGGACACCCAAAGCTACACGTAGATACATTTCCTAATTTGGAGAATGTACAGGGTGCTATAATAAAATGTAAAATACTACCGCCCTCTGGAATTTATCATCCTGTATTACCCGTGCGGGTTGATGGAAAATTGCTTTTTCCTCTGTGCATGGCCTGCGCAGAAGCAAAATGTCAAGAGGAGTGCAACCACAGTGACGAGGAAAGGTCTTTGCAGGGCACGTGGGTGATTGACGAGGTTAAAGTTGCACTGGAGGAAGGCTACGTGCTCTTGCAAACGTACGAAATATGGGAGTACGAAATGGTCAAATATGGACCGCACCAAAAGGGACTCTTTGAGGATTACGTGAACCAATTTTTGAAAATGAAGACGGAAGCTTCCGGCTGGCCTTTAGAGTGCGACACGCCGGAAAAGAAGGACGCGTTTGTGAAAATGTTTTTGGAGCAAGAGGGAGTGTCTTTGGATCCAAATGCCATGTGTCACAATCCGGGCAGGAGAGAGCTGGCAAAGCTGATGTAAAACTCTTTTTGGGGAAAGTACGGTCAGCACGACAACCTTCCCACCAACGAACTTGCAAACTCCCACGCTCGCCTTATTCAGCTCTTGAACGATACAGCCGTGGAAGTACAAACGTACCTACCTGCCACAGACGACATTATGTGCGTTGTTTGGAGGTACGATGAGCGAAGTTCCAAACAGAATTTCAATACAAATGTTGTCATTGCCGCCTGCACCTCAGCCCACGCTCGTCTAGAACTGTAGTCATACTTGCGTAAGTTGGGGCAACGCGTGTGCTACTTCGACGCAGACTCCGCAATAGCGACCAATAAACCCGGCGAATGGCTTCCGAAAACAGGACCTTTTTTGGGGAATATGACGGAGGAATTGTCAAAATACGGACAGGACGCATACATTTGGAGATTTGCATCCACGGGACCAAAGAGCTACATGTTTGACGTTAAATGTAACGACAGAGAACATTCGGTGTGCAAGGTAAAGGGGATCACCCTAAACTCTGGCACCTTGAGCAAAGTTGACGGCAGTGTCATTCGGAGCATGGCCCATTCGCATAACGACGCATCAGTACTTATAGCAGGCCGCAACATCGCCAGAAAGCGTCTATGGACGGTTGTGACGGAACCTTCGATCAAAACGTTTGGCATGGTTATTGACAAGCGCGTGCAGGACCCGCTAACTGGCGTGACGTATCCTTACGGTTATAAAAGAAGGAGGATGAACGACGCTTGCACATAATATGGCAACCAAAAGAAAGCACCAAGAGAAACGGAGAGAAGAACAAGAGGAGGAAAATGACAGCGAGGATGAAATTCAGCCTAAATTTGCCCGATATGACCAGGGAGAAACCGAGTACATGATGAAGCCTAAGGTATTGCTGTCTCCGGTTCGCAAGAGAAGGCGTAAGACAGTCAGAAACCCGTACGTCCCTTGGAACGCCGTAATACCCTGCGAAAAGATGAAAACCGTGAATTGGCACGCCCTTTTACCGCGCAAACGCAAGTTGAATAATATGTGTTTCGATGAGAGCTCCAAGCGTCGCTTTACGGAACCCTAAGGGGGATTCAATTTCAATCTGGAACCGCCAGAGTTTTTTTTCATTTGACACGATTCCACCCGTGGTCCCCAACAAGGGAAGATTTAAGCGGTGCTATCCGGGAAGAAACGTGAACATGAAGGACGTTTCCATGGGAGAAGTGGTGCCAGACAGGGGTAGGTTTAAGGGAGCAAACTCCGGTAGTAACGTAGAGATGGAAGACGTATCCTTGGGTGAGGTGATTACCAACACGGGCAGGTTTAAGCGAGCAAACCCCGGCAGAAACGTGGAAATGACAGATGTGTCTTTGGGAGAGGTAATTTCCAACAAGGGTAGGTTCAAAAAGACGCATCCGGGTAGGGATGTGGAAATGACAGAACCAGAGAAATTTACGTTTCCAAGCACCATACAGGTTGCGGGACCTTCGCGCTGCGGGAAGTTCACATTTGTTAAGCGCACCATTACCAACACATACCGAGTGTTCGATAAGGTACCAAAAAGGGTCGTATGGTGTCATCCACGCGAGTATCCGCCCAAATTAGGCTCCGAATTCAACCATTGCACGTTTAACGTAGTGAAACACGCGGGCGTTCCTAACATGTGCAGCATCAGGGATGGAGATCTCGTGGTCATCGACGACATGATGTACGAGAGCGATAGCACAGAAGTGTCCTATTTGTTCACCAAAGATTCGCACCACAGAAACTTTGGGGTCATATACATTCTTCAAAACATATTCCCTCAGGGCAGGAAATTTCGCACAATCTCGCTAAACGTCAATCACATCGCGGTGTTCAAGAATAACAGAGACAAGATGCAGATAGACAGACTATTTCAATAGATGGAACCGCGAAACTCCAAATTCCTGCTAGAGGCATTTCAGAAGGCTACCGAAAATCCTCACGGTTACTTAGTATTGGACTGTATGCAGTACACTCCGGACAGATACAGGTATAGAACAGGAGTGCTGCTGGGAGAGGACCCATCTTGTTTTGTCTCCCTATAAATATCGCGGTGGTCGTCGCCTCAAGTATTATTACAGTTTCGACGATGAAGGCAAAAATACCAAAACTATCCTCCGCTCTCATCGCAAAACAATGCAATAATCTGGTCGCCTTGAGCAAGGCCAAACCGGCCGCGCGCAAGATTATGCTCAAACAGGCAAGCCCCGAATTGATCAAGGCAATCTCTGAATGCGTGTACAACGTTAACAAAGGGCGGGTATGCATTTCTCCAGCGTGTAAGAAACGCTTAAAAAGACATAAAACCACGTGGAGGAAATTAGTCAACAAGAAGGTGTCGTTGAAGAAGAAAAAGAACATCCTGTCGCAAAAGGGAGGATTCCTACCTGCTTTTCTTCTCCCCGTGCTAGGTTCGATAGCTAGCACGTTGATATCGTCATGAGGCACGCGAAGCAAATAATGCTCCTGCAGTCTCAACCGGAGAGTGCAAAGAGACTGCACGTCATAGACAAGGCCATAACGTCAATTTCCAGAGACATCGCTCAATTGCAGCGCTCTGAACTGACCCCGCAGCAAAAGTGGAGCTTCATGAAGTACAAGTTGGCCAACTATTACGACCTGGTTTCAAAACTCAGGGCTCCGCACGAAAATACACATAGGGAACAAGAGGTGGACGGAAACTATGATTTCAACGACAGTCTACTAACAGACACGTTTGAACAAAAAAAGAAGCCAAAGACGGAACATTCCTCCAAAAAGGTGACGCTGCCTCAGGACTCTGCAGAAAAGAAAAAGCTTAAAAGGGCTCGCAACGTTGCTCATTTCACCAACAGGTACGGACTCAGACCGCGTTCCGGTAAATCAACCGCACACAAGGAAGAGGATCTAGATTGGGAGACGCTGTACTAATTATGGATTTGTAGGACATTTTCGATCACATCGACCATTACGCGGGGCTGGGCACTGCTGAAAAACTCCGCAGGGCCACGGGCATTTCCAAACGTACAATCGAAGCCTTTCTCAGGGGAAAGGAGAGTTACACCCTGCACAGGCAGATCAGAAAGAAATTTCCCACCAGAAATTATCACGTCACAAACATCGACGACCTGTGGGAGGCGGACCTAAACGTCATGACCGGTATCAAGCGATACAACGAACCTTACGCTTACATACTCACCGTGATTGACGTATTCTCCAAATATGCTTGGGCTGTGCCTCTGAAGGCCAAGTTTGGGAAAAACGATGCCAAGGTGTTCGGTTCCATATTCGCCAAGCACAAGCGAATCCCCAAGGTATTGCAAACTGACAAGGGCACCGAATTCACCAACAAAACGTTTCGCGAGTTTCTCACTCACCACGGCGTCCAATACTACACAACCAACAACAATGTGAAGGCCAGTGTAGTGGAACGCTTTAACCGAACCTTAAAAACCAAAATGTGGCGCTACTTTACGCACAAAAACACCTTTGCGTACGTCAACGTGCTGCCCGTACTCTTACATTCGTACAATAGCTCGCACCACAGATCCATAAAGATGGCTCCGGCTGACGTCAACAAAGCCAACGTTTTTAGAGTGTATGAAAATCTATACGGCAACAGCAGCAGACCGCGGGCTCCCCCTAAACCAAAATTTCGCGTAGGCGATCACGTTCGCATATCTAGGGAAAAGGTGAAATTCGACAAGGGCTATGAGCAGAATTGGACGGACGAAATATTCCAAATTTACGACGTTGTGCTAAGCACCCCCGTGGTCTATAAGATTAAGAACTTGGCTGGTGAACGCGTGCAGGGAATATTTTACTCTCAAGAACTGCAAAAGGTCGACCTACCGAAACCTACAAAGTCGATAAAATACTGGCCATTAGGGGCAGGAGCACCAGTAAACAGGTGTGCTCGTCAAGTGGAAAGGATATCCGGACAAATTCAATTCCTGGGTAAAGCATTCGGACGTTACGTCGATATGATCAGACAAAAACCGTTTTCGATCACGCTCGCTAGCAACGCGTCCATGGAGCGCTTTGCCGACAACACCACGTCTCGCTTTTCCAACCTGCTGTCGGAAAGGGTGGTATTGCGTGGGGAGTGGGAAGTGGCTCTAACCAAGCTTCGATATCCAATCAGTTTCTACAACCTCAACAACACCTGCGTCTTCCGCGGAACGCACTCCACTTACGTGGACGGCGTACCCCACATAATAAAGATCCCTTTCTGGTTTCGTCTCAAAAACGAGATACGCATGGACACGGCTGAAATGGTACAAACCTTCAACCGTGCTTTTGAAAACAGCGAAAACATAAGCAACGTCTTCGGCTTAAGGGACGGTCGCGTCGTCGTCAACCGCCAGGTCATCGAACAGGCTAAGCGGCCTATCGTCAACACCCTACCAGATCAACCGTTGGGACTCTTGAACCTGAACGAAGAGTACGTCACACCGTTCCAACTCTTAAAGGTAAACGAAGAGGAAGCGTCCGACCAGCCCATGTCCGATGTACCCTCCCTACCAGATCAACCGTTTGACCTCAACATGAACGAAGGTCACGTCACGCCGTTCGAACTCTTAAACGTAAACGTAAACAGAGAAGGAGCGTCCGATCAGCCCATGTCCGATGCACCCAGGAAACCCAAACCAAGACCGCCCCCCACCCTAAACCTGTCTCAAGCCACCCGCAAAACCCAAACCCAAACCCACGCCTCCCCCCGCTCCGCCGTCTTCGGGCGCCGCGCCGCCCACTCCCGTCGCCGATACGAACCCGGGCGTATCTCGGCCAAACATTCCCAAGCACATTCGGGTGCTCACGCAGCTCATTCCTTCACCTAACGTGTCCAAAATGCGCGGATTTGTTCCCAACGTCGACATTGTGCAACACCCAACGCCGGCGTATGACGCGGACCCGTTCATGGGAATCCCTTACGAAGTCTTCGTCTACTGCAATCTGATCGCCCCGCAAATGGTGGGCGATACCTTAGCCCAGGTGGTGGACAGCACGGTTTTGGAATTCGAATCCGAATCGGCCAAGAGACTCACGGTCGAAAAATCTTTCTTTCCTCTCAACTGGGTACCGTTGCTCCAACAGGATTTCAACACGATCACCGTAGATTTAAGGGATGGTTTTGGCGATCTCCTGCCATTTGCAGACGGATTTTCTTCGGCTTTGGTTCTCTCCTTCAGATCGAAATACAACCGACATGAACCACAACGATAATGTCATCTATCAATACTGCTTAAATCAGGCCGGTAGCGGATGAGACAATCGCGACTTCGTCCTTTACAGAGGCAACCGTTACTAAAAGGGAAGCGGACTTTTCAGCGCTCTAGGTGGACTGTTTCGATCCCTATTCCCATACTAAAAAGCGGTGCCAAAGCCGTAGGAAAAGAAGCCCTCAGAATGGGTGCAAATGTCATCTCCGACGTTGCCAACACCTCCGCCACGCCCAAGGAGGCCTTCCAAAACCGACTTAAGGAGCCCGGCAGTAATCTCAAGCGAAAGGCAGACGCTAAAATAAATACCATGCTCGGCTCTGGAAGAAAGCGCCCCAGAATAAAACTCCCTACCAAAAAGAAACGAACACAGTCTAAGGCTAGACGCCCTAAACGCAAGACCAAACGACGGTGCAAGCACAAACGCAAAACCAAGCAATCAAAGGTCCACGACATATTTTCGTAATGGGTACCGTATACACGAACTCGGAATTGGACATCTTTCGCGAGCTGCCGGTCCAAACCAACATAGAGGAGTACAGAACCATCGCTCTCAACCCTCAAAACACCATATCCCCAAACTCTCCCATAACCTTCCATTACTCTAGAAATGGCGACGATTACCTGGACCTGTCTTACGTCATTCTAGAAGCATTCGTCAAAATCGTCAAGGAGGACGGCACCGATATTACCGATGCCGGCGACGTCACCTTCGTCAACAATTCTCTCAATTCCCTTTTCAGCCAGGTAAGCGTGTCTTTCAATAACGTCAACATCTCGATGCCTCAAACGGGGTATCCGTTCAAAACCTATCTGGAAACCTTACTCAATTACTCCTCCGACGTCATGAACGGGAGATTGCAATCGTCTCTGTGGGCCCTGGACACCCCTGGCAAACTAAACGATTTCGATAACAACGAGGGAATAAAGTGGCGAAAGGAATACACCAAAAACAGCAAACTGCTGCAACTCATGGGATGTCTCTCTAGCGGGATCTTCAATCAAAACCTTCTGCTACTGAATAACGTCAATCTCACAGTGAAACTCACCCCTTCCACTCCGCAATTCCACCTATTCTCCAAAAACCCACTTTTCAAAGGATACACCAAAATCGTGTCCACTAAACTCCATCTCAAGCAGGTCAGACCCAGCCCCACCATCAAACTTGCCCACCAGTCAGCTCTCGCCAAAAGCAACGCCAAATATCACTTCAAGGACGTCGACTTTCAAACCCTCAATATACCCAAGGGAAACACCGGAGCACAATTTAACGACGTTCTCGTCGGAAAAATACCGCGCAGAATCATCATCGCCATGACAAGCGATAAGGCCTACACCGGTGACGTCTCCAAAAACCCCTATCATTTCCAACACTTCGATCTCGCAGCGCTTCAACTTTTCGTCAATAATCAACCGTTCCCCTCTCAACCACTACAACCCAATTTCGACGAAGGGCACTTCCTCGACTGCTTTCAAACCCTCCAAGACGGTCTGGGCATACACTTCAAAAACAAGGGGACAATCATCAACAGACCCGCATATCCAAACGGTTACACCATCTTCGTTTTCGACCTAACCGCCGATGTGACCGCCAACAAAGACTATGCTTCCGGCCTTCATCACGGTAATGTCTCTATAAAAATGGAATTTCGTAAGGCTTTGCCAGAACCAGTCTGCATACTACTCATGTCGGAGCTCTACAGAACCATGGAAATCGCCGTGCACAGATCCATACTAATATCATGAACACCAAACAGATAAACGACATTCTCAAAAGGTACAAACACTTCGCAGGGGTATTCCCCTCCGATCGTTTACCTCCCACCTTCACCTAACTACCCATAGCTTTCGTGGCAAACACCGATCCTAGCACTCGACCGGGAAAGCACTGGATTAGCATATTTATAAACAAAAACGGTCGGGGAGAATATTTTGACAGTTACGGTTTGCCCTCTTGCCAGCCTTCCAACATTTTCTCGCACGCAATTGCGGCAACATGTGGACCTACAATTGCCGTCGCCTGCAAGGCGACGACAGCGCAACGTGCGGTCATTACGCCGTCGCATTCGAATCCCACCGATGCTGCAACTTACCAACATCTCTCTTATATCCCAAGTTTAGAATCCGACATTACGACTACAACGACCGCCTCATCCTACAATCCTACAAACGACATGCGCGGTGCACCTTGGCGCATCAAACCTGTCAGCCTCTGAAAAAGTCCATATACTCTAAACGCATAGCCCCTCGCCCGCACTCGTCCTGCAAACGGCAAGCAGAAAACATGTAAGTACCGTTCCTGTCATACCTATTTTTTTTCTCCCCACCACTACCCTACCAAACACAATTCTCTATTTTTTAATTTTTTTCAGGTGCGCCGGACACATACACCTCATCAACGCCAAGCATTCCAAGTTCCTCTCCATCGCCGGACCGCCAGGAGCCCACGTCATCACCATTTACAAGTGCGGCAAAGATCAATTCGTCACCCTCCAAGGTGTCGACCAGTGGAGCAAACTAGTGGAGGAGCTCGGACCGCAAATAATCCAACATCTCGACCCTACCACCATCACCGACAACGCGGAGAAAAACAAACGTTGCAAAGTGAAAATAAAAATCAACGACAACCACACGTTGCATTTCAAACACGTTTTCGGAACCCCTGCAATAATCTTCAACAACATAGAAAAGAAACCCGGCATCGCCATATTTCTACAGGAATGGAATAATATCGTCAAACTCCATCACAAATATAAAAGTCTCCTCGTGGACAACATTAACCAACAACGCAGTAACAACAACAACAACAACAACAACAACGACGACGACGACGATGAAAACGCCTCCTAGCACGTTACCACGTGCTCACACTTGCACCACATTACATCATTCTCTCCCTAATTCTTACGGTTCACGTGCCTTTCCTTCAACCAATCACAAACGATCACCCCCCTCCTTTCCACACACTTTATACCCACAACACTTCCTTTCCCGCACTTATTCCCTACCTAGTCGTCGGCGCGTCAGCATCATGCAACGAACTGTTCTGCAAGACCTCACCAACTTGGGACACATTCCAACTTTCATCTCCGTGCGAGACCTCACCTACAAGCAACCATACGCTGTTGTCGGCGTACGCTCCCTCAAAACTCAATACGGGGTAAAAACTGTACTACGACTCCAGGACGGAAAGCAGGTCTGACTGCCTACGTCGTACAACGATCTCACGCAGGAACAAATAACAGCACTCAACGAAGCACCGTTCTACGTCGTGTACAAAGGCACAGAAACACTGCCAAACGGCAATCCCAAACACATCATCGATTTTCTGGAGCTGCCCAAGGACTCGCACCCATGCACACAGATTACTTCCAAGTTGGCAAGTACCACATTACATTCACTCACCTCTCATGCACTATTCTCAATATTTTTATTTATTTTTTTTTCTAATATACTTACCCTCTTCTTATTCTTGAAGGAAACAACCTCTTGCTGCACTTCTACATCGAAGACGCGAGAGACGCCTTAACCATCCAATCTACCCACATCGCCGGACACAAGTCGCACAGAACCGTAACCATTCGCATTGCCAAACATAGCAACATACCCATCGCCTTCCACTTCAACTTCTCCAACGTCGATAAAGCACCTATCTCAAACAGGTTCTACTTCTGGGAACAATTCGTCCTCCACAACAATAAACTCACCCTAACGTGCAGAACCATGGACCAAGAACAACAAAATATTTGTCTCACAACCTTCGACTTTATCGTCGTCGTCAAAAAGTAACAAACGCATTTCAGTGCAATATGTGCTACCTACGTCATATGCTCTACTTGTATATTCTCCTTTGCATTCTTCACATTACTCTTCTATCACCTATTTCTGTATCCCTCTGTATCAATGTATTAATCATGTATCTGTACTTATGCAAATACAATTATATGTATTCCAATATACTATGTATCTATATCGTGTAATTGTATGTACTCAATCAATATCCTACAATTATATGTAGTCGTGCACTTTGTATCCATGTATTAATCATGTATATGTACTCCAATATATTATGTATCTGTATCGTATAATCGTATGTACTCCTACCATGTAACTGAAACCTATGTACCATTAATCATGTATCTGTACTTGTAATATTATATGTACTCCAATATATTATATATCTGTATCGTATAATTGTATGTACTCCTACCATGTAACTCAAACCTTCAATAAAAATACTCAACAAAAAAAAATGCAAAAAAAGTGTACCCCTCGGCGGACGCTTTACAACCAAACGTCACATCCAACTCAAGGCATCAACAAAATATGACCTTGAACTAAAACTGGATGTGACGTCAATTGGGCGTCCGCCGCGGGGTCCATACTACTATCGCCTATAGTTTTGGCGATTAAAACAAATGGGATATGGCGAAACAAATCTACCGCTTCTAGCAGCTAGCCGCGGGTTGCGAGTAGATATTGAGAGGCAAGCTGGCCGCCCCACTCGCTGACTTGAGGTCGTGTGATATGGCATAATAGCATTTTGTGACCTGCTGTACGTCTGCACGTTGTAAAGACAACACTCGCTCCCTTGTCCCTCATAGTTTTCCTTTGCAGCACGTGGTTTACCCTTTAACATAAATTTGAGCAAAAACCGGAATAGTAAGAAAAAATTTAGAGAGAATTTGTTGCTTCCACTGTGAACTAACAGAGAGAATATTTTTGCACGTTTTTGCATTATGAGCGGAAGTTCTGATTTTAACAATTAATTTATGACTAGACGGGCTTTTATACTGCAGAACATAATGTTCTTTTATATTTACTATATCCAGAAGAATTACTGCTTGAAAGAAAGGATCTCTTAATCCCTTTCATCCTGTATATCTTAGGAATAATTGTGTAAATTGGTAGAGTATGAAACAGAAATGTCTATACTACAGTAATATTTAAGGTAATTATACTGTAAGCTTAAAAAATCAAGACAGATATTAAACACACGTGAAATGTTACTTTATTTTTTACGTAAGTTATGTATTACGTTGATGCTTGAAATAGAGTCAGGTAGAAAAAAATTATGTCAAGGCCAGAACTCGAACCCTCGCCGTGCTGATGCTCCTCCATCTGCGTTACCGTGCTGTGACTATCTCTGATACCGCCGAGTTCGTTAAGGCTCGAACTCGTGAGCGGGAGTTCTGGGGTTCGAATCCCGCCAGGACCGTCCTCCCTGACTGCGGTTTTTCCCAGGTTTTCCTCTTTCCTCATTGCTGGCAAATGCAAGGGAGGTACTATAAGCTTAGGCCTGGAACGTTTCTTTCCTTAAAAATAAACCCTTTTCCAATAATCATTTCATCTCATGTATCATTATATTCATCGCCTGTGGTACCTCAGTAGTAAAAACGAGTATTAAACACCATTCATTGATTGATTGATTGATTCATTCATTCATTCATTTTATCTCTGATTCCAAACCTTAGCCTAACACGTGGCTTGTGTGAATAAAGTAAATTTCATATAAATTAACCCTATTGCTGTTAACATTGCAGCCTAGGCCACAAGTACACGAAGGTTTCGGGATAAAATATCTGTAGTCTTAGAGGTTCCCAAGAGTTTATGGTGAGCAGGTCATGATAGAGCACGCTAAGCCGAAGAAGTCCCGGCCGTGACCTCGAATGTTTCCAATATGACTCTGGTTTCAAAGAAATTGTATATATTGCATAAAATATTTAATTTAGGCACTTTTGAAACTTAAATGGTCATGGGAATGTTTGATACTTTCTCCAAATAGTTTATGTTTGAGAATTTGGATTTCATTTGGCATTTCATTTTATAGTATACTACCACTATGAAAAATGCTGTTAAGGCTTAGTGGCATTTCTATGGCAGTTCGAATTTAAGTGACGTGCTATTGTAGAACTGCTACTCTATAACTTAATTTGAGTATATAACCGAAGAAATGTGTTCTAAAATACAACATGACTAAAGCATATAAACACAGAGTATTTAAAACTTGTTAGTAAGTATCAGAATTTAATTAAGGAATGACCACAAACATGAATACAGAAAAAACTCGTATGTAACTCTATGACAAATATTTATTTTTGTTTATCGGTGCATTTGCCAATTTATATTTTTCTTCGTGCCACTTTAAATAAGGTATTATCTTTTATAGCTTTAATACATTGACAATTGCCTTCTATCGTTCTTGTCTACTGTTAACGTTACATTTAACTTTTACGGAGGACGATACTATCTATACATGAGTCTTGCTCACGGCTGGCTCTTTGTGCCTACATCCCCAACTGGGGCACCTCAGGAATTAAGGGATGGGGTGAGGAAATTACCGGTTGGTTACTGGAGTCTCTAACATATTTCCAGAGAACATCCCGTCGCCGATAGAGCCCCTCCCCAAATTATACGAGCTACTTGGAAAGTCCACTTCCATTCCAGAAGCCGGGGAATGCAACGGGATTGAACACTAGACCTTCCGAATGCGAGTCGCTAACGTTACCTCTGAGTCACTCTGCTCGGTAATGAAACGTTAACTTAAACATTTGCGTGAATATGTGGAGCATATTAAATTTGTGTGTGTCTAGTGCTGGATATTTCATGGCTTTGTCGCCCGCTTCACGGCAGCTGGCTGATGGCAGTAAACCGGTAGCTCTCAGCGAAGTGAATGTAACATCCTCGCAACTGATTCAAGTTCTCGCAAATCCAATACCAACTATTACAATGACAAACAAGCGCGTATCTTATGAATTGATAGATTCCCTACTGCATACAGTCACACATTTCTGGCGTCTTTTCAGAAAAGCGTCACTTCACGCATTAGTTCATCTTTCGAAATTCAGTAACTTTTTTCGCCTGATATTTCCTTTCAGTACTTCTAATGTGCAGAAGTTTGTACCATTCACTTTATTGTTGAACTTTCTCCATAAATAAAAATCACACACTCTCTGGGTGTAATTCCTTATATTTCTGCATCAATAGTAATATTAAATAAAAACGGACTCTATTACACTGTAGGCATTTCCTGCGAACCATATATCGATTTTATTTTGATGCAAGGGGATTTCATGTGTAAGATCAGCATTTTCCGTACCCCAATAGCTGTTATTTTCTGTTGAAATATAACCACGTAAATGAAACAATGCTTCATTAGTAAGGTTTGTTAAGCGTGGATATTTCTCACTATGTTCCGTAACATCCAATTACAGAAATTTACCCGAATTACAGGATCACCTGCCTCCATTATGTGTACTCGACTCAATTTCGTAAGATAAGCTGTTGCGTATGAATTAAAAGTTTCTAAAAACGTGCCATAAACATATGAATGTAGCAGCACAACGTTTCCGATCTTCTGTCATAATTTATATACTTATTATCATTGCAACAGTAGTTGTACTTGATACAACTTGGAACAGTTGTGCACGGGTATTACATTCGCTTCGCCTGAAGTTACCGATCCGCCAGCTGCCCTGAGACGAGCCACAAATCCATGAAATACCCAGGTAATAATTTACTTACTTTCATACAAGGCTAGTCTGTTTATAATTCGCCGTCTTTTGCAGAATAATATCGAGCAGGTTAGAAACTATTTTATTTCTATATCACGTCCTGGTTTAAAAATATATTAAACTTATCCGCAGCCAACATAAACGCTTAGGATGTGTAGTTTAAAAAATTCCATTCTTATAAGCATTATTAATTTTATTGTTCCTTAAAACTTCTCTCCTTAACCATGACACAAGTTGGAGCACTTATTTACCTCGAGTAGATTACCAATATTGGTGCTGCGAGGCAAAACTCATTTTGTTTCAATCGCTGTCTCGCAAATCTGAAGCTAAGAGTAAGAAGTAAGTGTATCCTTATTGTTATAAAAGTCTGCACAGAAATATATTTTATTCATGTCGACCTACTGCTTAAGTATGATACACAATTAGAAAGAGGAAAAATAATAAAATATAAGGCAACAACAATCAGCAACAACAATAATAATAATGATGATGATGATGATGATGATAATAATAATAATAATAATAATAATAATAATAATAATTTTAAAAATTAAAAGAACGGTATTTACAGATATATGAGTGAAAACACGTATACATTAGTTACAATACACTAGTTATTGCGTTCAAACCAGAATATAAATTGCTTCTAGCTTCGCGCACTTTAGTTATGAAAAGGCTCATATTCAACCAATTAGTGTGATTCGCAAACAGTCCCAGCATGCCAATCGATATCTTATTGGTTTTATTCTGGAAAAAGTGTTTTTCCCAGTGGGTACACTTGGCCTGGATTGTTCAAGCCTTCAGAAGGTCCACTTCCGTGTCAGACGCAGGGATAGAAGCCTTTCCAAGGAGCAGGCCACCATCACACCGCCCCGACACTTTCGACCCTGTAAGAGAACCAAAAGAATAAAATTATATGAAATGGCAGAGCGAAAAAATCGTGGAATGTAAATATCCATCCCAGTATTCGCCTAAGTGACCAGAGGAAGCTAAGAAAAAACTGAAGATCAGGGTGGCCGGTCCAACCGAAATTGAACCCGGAGCCTCTTGAATGCCAGTCTGAAACTTTATCTCCTGAGCCATGCTGCTCAGTTATGTCGAAGAATACACAACCTCGCTGACGACCTGTATGAACAACTTTTGAAAAGAAACAGATTATTCATAGCTTTCATTGTGGCGATAGATGCATGCACAGACATATCCAGTACCTCCCAACTAGTTACGTGCATTCGAGGGGCAAATGAAACTCTAGAGGTTCGGAAAAGTTATTTATATTGTCCCTATTAAAGATACTATAAGCGGATAAGATATGTTAATTTGTGTCAAAGAAAGTGTTGAAAATGCGGGTCCATTTTAGGAATTTCTTGTTAGGGTCAAAATCAGATGTTATAACCTTCTCAAAACAAAAAGGTGTAGGGACGTGAAAGAAGTTCACTACTGCATTAATCTAAAATGCGAGTGTGCAAAATAGAGTCGTAATGTATACAGTTATAAAAATTCTTAATATATTGAGATTTCATGGCTTAAAACGCACCCAATTTAAAATATTTCTGGATTATTTATCACTAGACATCGGAATTTTTGGCATGAAAATTTTATGTTTTAGGTACCTAAAACTGGTTGCAAAATGATTTAATTGCGTACTATTTTCAATTTTAGTAAAGAAAATATTTATGCTTTACATTTAAAATGGGCCAAAACATGATTAAACTAGGCACTACTTTTTTATTATGCATGAAAGTAAGTATTTTAACATTTTAATGAGTAAGACTATATGCGCTATAAGTATAACATGTTACTTGTTTTCATAATTTGCAACAAAATATATTATAAACATTTTCTCCAAATTTTAAACAGTTAGGCTGTGTCTTTTGTCTGTTAAAATCATTTTAAAGGCTGAAAATGGTATTTCCACTGACACGGATGTTACAGGAATTAATTTATATTTTGTTTCATTTTACATGCCCGCATCCCCTAGAATTTCTCCATCTTTCCCAAACAAAACGTTTACCACATGCATCGTTATAGGATGTCCAGGGTGTTTTTTCATTACACTCTCCCACTTGCATCTTACTTTGTCCCCAACTTCTCCCTTAGCAGCACTAATTTTCACTTGAGCTTCTTGCAGTACTCACATCTGATCCGACAAAGGGTTTCCTTTGCGTTACAGTTTAGCTATTGTTGAGGGCAAGAATGAAAAATATGCCTTTATATAAACATGATCTCGCTTCAATGTTGAATTTTTCAATAGTTCCTTTGCAGTTAAAGCACAAACTGTACTCTCAGTAGGGAGCTCTTTTACTATAGAGCAATGTTATCCCAATATACCGATTAATATATGTAGAGCGGCCTCTATCCAGGTGTCCATTTGTGTTAAAATATATTGGGGAGGAGGAAAAGTTTCCGGAATAGTTTCCTTGAAGAATGCAATGCGGGATGAAGCTTTGCTAAAGATTTCTTCGTGTCGGACATCAGGGTATTGACTTACGAAAATTTATTCCTTATGGTTTCTGAGATCCGGTGAAAGGCATGAATTAAACAAGTGATGTGTATAAAGTTAGGGTGGAATGTTTTCGAAGAGAAGCGGTTGAGATCATATGGCAAGCAGCTTCTGTGCAGACAAGAACCCTACTCTCTTCAACTCCACCAGCAAATAATGTAAACCTTTGTTTACAACGAAGGCTGCCGAAATTGTTCCTGGCTTCCCGTCAATTATAGAGTAATTGAAATAAACAATATATATATAATTTTAGAATTAGCAACTGCGTAATTAGGTGCAAGTATGTTGAACATTTTCTTCCAGTGAAGGAACTTTAATGACATGTGTAGAATTAATATTGTATAGTATTTAATTGCATTCATAAAGGGTACTTTTTGTAATATTTAAGGAATAACATGTAACGAATTTGTAACCAGGTAAGGGAAAATTCTCGTCTCTCTCCGAACGCAGAAAGTCTGGGCTAAAGTCAAACAATGCAAAGGTAATCCCTTTTGGTATGTAGCTAGGGTTGAAAAATGCCCCTGCCTCAGGGCATAAACCGACCTATTGCTGACAAAATTGCAGGTGTCCGAGAAAATTGAGTTGTTGACAGTAACGTACGAAATCTGTTTAAGTTCATCTTACTGACGAATAGCGAAGCATTTACCTTGACAAAATTTTCCAGCGGATAGAAATAAAATTCTGAGAGGTAAGCACTCACCTATGAGACACGTTAATACAAAGTGGGCAGGAGTATTTTGCGCCGTTGCTCACGGATGGCGTCGTTTGATATTGAATATAAAAGGACTTGATTTTGCTCAAAACGGGGCTGTCTCAGAATTCTCCAGGCCCAGATACGTGTGGCGGTCGTCGCGCGGAGATCAGCAGAAGAGCGGTCTAAGTACCAAGTACCGGCACCTTTTGGTCAGCGCAATAAATATACACGTCTGCCAAGATTATCTCGCTGTGGTTCAACGAGAGAGGTGAGTTCACCCGGATGTTCACGTTAGAAGAATGAACTTATCAGCAAAGTAAATAACGAAGCGTCATTTGTTGTCACTTTCGGAATCCCGTTTCACTCAGGCCCAGCGGCTAGTTCGCATCCCCCAAAGTACAGCGAAACGCCCTCGAGAGAGTCTCATCGAAGAAGAGTGTGGGTGATCTGCAGCAGCCGTGGCGAAACTTACGATTAGCGGGCACAAATTATCTACCGCAGCACCCATACAGCCCAATTCCCGTCCCCCACCAACATTCCTTCTTCATAGCCAAAATGTATATTACCAGTGATCCGGCGTGAAAGGCTTATTTAGCGACGCCTACCTACAATCTTATTTCAAGGCAACAGACTGGTCATGGATTTTATGGAGCTCTCTGGTTGCTACAAGACGTGGAAGAGAAGGAGTATCATGGAGTTTCCCCACTATTATATTTGCAAATATCTGTTGACAACATCGGCTGTCTCGTGTACATCTACCCAGATGCAGGTATCTTCTGTCCTCCCTAATTGCAGCAAGTGTTTTCTGATACTCAGTATCCAAATTTGTCTTCTTGTGTGTGAACTCAGATAGAATGGGTTGGCAGTACTTTTCAAATAATTTACGGATTACCTGATTTTTCTGCGTGTTTCAGAGATTAACTGCTATCAATGCCGTACAAAGATCTGAATTGAAATCGTCGGTTGTTGCTAAACTCACAGAAGTTTGAGTTTTCAGGTGAAAACTTCGAAAAATGTGTTAAACAACTTGGTGAACCTTTATCGAACTCATGAAAATTGTCTGTGGTGAAATAAATATCGATTTCTCTAAGCATGAAAAAATATCAGCTTAATGGCTTTTTCAATACCTTCAACGTGACACATGCTCTACGTTTTCTTATCATAATTAGCTGAAACAGCTCGAATCATCAATGATATATCCGCTCATAAATGAGGATTATCTAATCTTGACGCTCAAGTTAAGCTAAGAACACCCATAGAAAATAAAAAAAATATACGATATCAGGACCACAAAGAAAGGAAACCTTACTAACTTTACTCATACTTTAAAACAAGAATCGTGAAATTATGTCTACTCGACTGCTGTTATAATTCATGCATTTGATAAGTTTTGCCTATTTTCAAAATTCACTTTGAATCATATTTTCCAGTTAAAATTCGGAAAATTTGTAATAAATATAAAAAATTAAAAATAATGTATGCAGAAAAAACTATATTTGTATATCTGTATATACTGTATATCAAAGTGAGAGGCAGCAGCCATGAATCAGTAACATTATAAAAGAGTACGTCATATTTTTATTTCAACTGAGGTACGTTTAGATTTTCCTGCAACTAAAAGAAAAGCGATCGCGAGAAAGTAGTGTAGTTGCTTGGAATATTGTGTTTGACTGTGTTAGACTTTAGTGTTTTCAGCAGCAGTTTTTTGCTTTTGTTATAAATTGCTGAGATCTGAACTTCTTGTAAGATGATGTTCATTGTTTAGATTAACGAGTTTATAAGTTTGTCCTACATGATACTTGATCCAACGCGTTGCACCATTTTCTTGGATAAAATACCATATTTATACTTGTCATATTTTGAATCAGGCTTAAATCTTTCATTATATGTTGCAACCGAGCGCGAGGGTTCAGACTGTTTTCGTGATGCTCAGGCTACCTGACTTAAGGTTTTTCCAGAAAGAGCAAAAGCCCGGGTTAGTATTTCTCTTTCACGGATTCCACTTCCATTTCATACTTCGTCTTCATTCCATTTACCTGCATATGTTTGGGTCTTTCTGTGTTTTCGCCCGGACATTGTACTGACCTCCACTCGGCGCGCGTTTGTTCTCGGTATATAAGTTCTAAAGGGGAGAGTAAACAGGCAAAGAAAAAGAAGACTAACTGTCGCCGTAACATATGTATTACAATGGACGATTTTTCCTTCACATGTAACGGCCCGTCGGTCGGTTCAAACTCCTACCGCGGTGAATGGGAGTCTAAGTCCACAGTTATGATTGTCGCGTAAGTTATTACTAACACTTAAAAAAGTATTTACTCGCCATTATCAAGCAAGAAGAGACTGGAGCTGCCTCATTTCATTTTCCATACATTTCTGACCTCGACTGAAATTAACCCATTACTCTCTGTAGTTCCCTCTGAGAATTGAAAGAAATGTCTTTACGAATGTTATTTTTTAGTTTATCAAATGTGCATGGATTTGTCTTGTACATCTCTTTTAATGCACTCCAGAGATCAAATTTGTAGGCGTTAAGGTCGTATGTTGTTAGTAATGACGCTATCGTGGAACATTTCATAATTCCATCCAAGGAAATACGGGCTGTATGGGCCGTTGCAAAATCTTATTGCAAAGTCGCGGACCTACATTTCTTCACAGTTAATTCACGGAAAAAGGGTATCAAAATGTTCTGCACATACTCACCAATATTAGTTGTTCCTTTTAAAAAATGAGGGTCTATTATTCTGTGGCCGCACACTCCTATTGTTTTCATCATGCAGGGGTTACTCTTGAAGTAGGCTAGTTTTTCTGAACTCTAATATCCGTTGTTCTGTAAATATTCACTTAAGTTGAACGAAGATTCGTCAGTAAAGAAAATTAGATTAGGTTCCTTTTCTCCGTCATGCACACTATTCAAAATCCATTCACAAAATTTACTCCTGGGTGTAGGTTTAAGTTCTGCACTTATACAACTTTAAAACTCAGCAGCTTTGTAGCCGTTCGAACAGATGAATAGAAAATTCCCATTTGCTGAGAAAGACATTCAAACATTTTTAGGGCAACGTTTCAGAGCATGTCCAATATTATCTAATACGCTTTTGTCGGTCCTGGTGGTGTAGTGGTTACCATACTTGCCTCCTATACCCAAGATCGCGGGTTCGAACGCGGCCAGGACCGACGAATTTTTTCGGGGGTAAAAATCCTAAGTATGGCTTCCTTCGGAAGGGAAGTAAAGCCGTGGGTCCCGTGTCGTACATTTACGGCACGAAAAAGAACCTCAAGTTTGAAAGAGAGGCCTCTGAGCGAAATTTGTCGGCCGTTTCACGCCCTGAGTTGAATGGGACGCTGATGACCTGAGATGTTAAAGAGCGTCCATAAATAAATAAATCAATCAATCAAAATAAAATACGCTTTTTATCAAGAACACTCCCTGTTTCATGAAATTTATTTACCAATCTGTGAATCGAATTTCGACATGGAAGTTGAACATCAGGGAATCTGTCTCGAAACAATCTCTGTACATCACAAGCCGATTCTGTACGCATGTACGAATCGTAAATAGATACTCTTTTAAGGGTAGAATAGCTGAATTAAGTCATATAACGTAATTAATACACTATATTAAGTCGCATAATGAAAAATTAATATACTGTCACACAAGAACATATTCAAAGTTCGACCAACTGCACGTGGAGCAGTCCCGCGAAGAAAAAATCGCGCAGTATAAGAGTGAACAGATTATGTGCCCCCCCCCCCCCTCGCGGGTCAGTCTGCCAGTCAGCTCAGCTGTGATGTCGGCCAAGACCACGGTCGAGAATCGTAAACTTCTTGGGGACAGCCCCTCATTCTGAGTTGAACGGCTGTTGAAATGGCACGAGTACAGTTGTGTGCTAAGAAAGCTGTTTCTAATAATAGGCCTAAGTATTCTGCTCCACGAGGGTTTATTTACGATTCGAACGTGCGTACAGGACTGGCTAGTGCTGTCAGGGGAAAATTCGATTCCCTGATGATCGAGTTCTCAATTCGTGCAGTGATTCATAAATTATTTAACGAATTTTGGGAAACAGGGAGTGTTCCAGATAAGAAGCGAAGATGACGTACTCCTTGGGTGACACAGGTGAATATATGTCCTTTTTAATTTATTCTTTTTTGTAGTATTATTAGTGAGGGCCTCTAATATTGAAATAGTAGTTTGGTAAAGCGCGGACGCCACGTGGCCCCGTAAATGCAGGCTCCCACGCAGTTGGGACCCTACCGCCACGGGTGGCCGAGGTCATTAAGGCGCGGACCTGTGACCGGGAGGTCTAGGGTTCCAATCCCATCAGGACCGTCCTCTCTGACTGAGGTTTTTTCCAGGTTTTCCTCAGTCCTCATAAACGGCAAATGCCAGGGAGGTACCCTAAACTTAGGCCTGGAATGTTTACTTGCTTAAAAAATATCCTTTCCCAATATATCATTTCATCTCATGTGTCATCAGTGTCACTGCCTGTAGTGCCTCAGTAGTAAAAACGGGCCTTAAACACTAATCAAAAAAAAAAAAAAAGCTGGAACCCTGCACAATAAACTCATTATCTGCTCACCCAGTAAAACATCTCCATATTGCGCTCTTTTCTTGCGTGAACCAAAATTAGGACTCTAAAGTTCTGGGCTACCCGAGACCGTTATTAAGTCTGTAAGCACAGAAGAAGTGTTGGAAGACATACAATATAAACTGCGGCAGTATTTAGGCGTAGAGTAGTGCCACACTACAAAATAAGACTCCAGTGCATCTTATGACTGCGCCGCCCTGCAAATGAAGAGTAACGACAATTGTCACGGTTTATTTTTTCAATGTGTCAAAAGGAAATGACAGGTACCCACATTTTCAGTGTATTCATATTATTTTTGGATGAGTTGAAAAAATAAAAATTATATACTTTCAAAAAAATCGTCCCTGAGGGATATTTAATGAGCAGCACAAAAAAATAATCTCTTACAAAAATCAATGTAGGTTTTAGAAATGAAATGTATCAAATAGGCAATTCTTCAGAAATAGTGAAAACTGGTTTTTGGTAACGATATTGCACTATTCTCAATACCGATCTCAGATACTGTATTAGGTGTACGTATTTCTATGAGGGAAGCAGTTTCTAAATAATCTCCATTCGGTGGATAAGGTTAACAGAAAGGTGGCTTTGAACTTGCCAAAAGCCAATGAAGCACAAATATTTGCCTTGTTTCACACACACACACACACACACACACACACACACACACACACACAAATCTATTGCAATTCCAAATGTCATTTCATTGTAAGATTAATTATTTAGCAACTTGCCAGAAAAACACAACATAGTAATAACTAACAGCTAGTTTTGTTGCTTTTGCTCGATTGGTAATGTGCTATATTAGTAAAAAGCTATAATATTTTCATAATAATATGTGTGTGTTTTTCCAAATTGTATAAGTATTGGAAATTTGATTATCTAATAATGTTTTTAAAACTTCCTGTAAAATGATAGCAAAAATTCTATGAAATGACCTTGAAATTTTGAAGAATGACCCAAACTTTTGAACGAAGGTGCCAGTTTGCTTACTTAAACAGTATACACTTAGATTTTTACATAATTTTATACAAACTATCAACTGCAAACAATTAACAAATACCGCCATTTTATGTTAAAATAGAAAATGTTTTTAATTTAATTATAATTAAGAGATATGAAATAAAATGATTGATGATTATGAATGAATATGTTTTCTACTTTTCAAATCTTCTTATTTCAAATTAACGTAATTAAATAACCGCAAATATGTATGCTGCCATTATTAGGACATTACGCGATCCTTAAATAGAAAAAAAAACTGTAAAAAATTATTTCTGTATCAGACAGTTGAGCCCATTATCTCATTGAAACTGAAGCAGGAAATGTCTCAAAATTTCCCATTTAATTATAATTGCTTCTGATGGTAATAATAATAATAATAATAGTAATAATAATAATAATAATAATAATAATAATAATAATTTATGTTGTTTCAGGTATTGTTTAATGCCAAGAATAGCATAATAATCAAGGGTATCAATGTTACAATTAGAATCAGGACTTCAATACTACATGTGTTAATGTAAGTATATGTATATGTCTTTTTGATTAGTAAGTAATATACAAGTTATCTTTCTGTAATACCGTGATTCACAGTGCACATATATGTCCTTGTTATGTTTCCGTAAAACGGATGGACATGCTCAGCTTTTGTCGGAAAAGTTAGAGTCCGCTTTACCTGAGAAGAGGGTCCTTTGTTAAACCTTACCCTTTCAAATCCGCCCAGGCGGAACGCCGACTCAAGGTGCCAAATGCTAAACTGGGCTATGGTCATATTGCGATTTCTATCGGTAACTGTACTTATCGTCAAAAGGAAATACGCATACAGAAACCAAGATTTAGCTATTTCAAAGGGAGGCAGCATGTATGGTCGAAGTTTGCTTTATCGCAGACTTTCAGTGTGGGAATCTAGTAAAGGACAGATGTCTGGAATGTTTCCTGGTAAAACCCAGAAACTTCAACCAATCAACATATTACAAAAATCCAACGAATAAAAGCGAACATGTAATGAACCATAACTTGTGTGATCAAATAAATTTCTAGAAGGAACCAATTTCAATAATATTTATAGGAATTAAATTTTCCCGAGGGATGGAGCGAATTCACATAATAGATTATACATTAATTATAAGGAGTAAGTTTTAAGCATTCGAGAGGGAGAGTTGTAATAGTGGCAGTTAGTATCAGCATCAATCATTTCTTATTCAGCGTCACAGTAGATCAGTTAAGATGTCGCGGAGAGTCGAAATTAAATCGGTCGGTCAGTGAGAGTCAGTCAGTGCGAGGGTGATAGTAAGAATGATCAGTGAGAAGGTGACTGTCAGATTTCAAAATTGTGTCAAAGTGAGTAAATTTAAGAGTGAAGACAGTGGATTATAACCCGATAGTAGATTCTAAAGTACAATAGGACTAGAACAATAACCACACGACAGAAGCATAGCATGTTCCTGAACCTTCCAAATTGTCGAAGAAATTAAATGTCCAACCAGAGCTGAGCCTTGTATTATTACAGTGAACAATTCCCTTCCTCCCTAATGACTTAAAGTGATTAAAAAAAGTCCAAATTCCCCTGAGATCCCTATCCGCTGCATTGGAACCAGAGAAATAGGAAGCATCGAATTCATTTTTGGGAAACTTATTTATCTATTATTACTTTTAGATTGCCTTTTTTATGTTTTTGTTATTATATAGTGCCTTTATGTGTTTATTCTTATTGACTTCAAGAGCCAAGGCAAGACAAGAAGAACATCTAATTGTCCCATTAAATAAATAATAATAAATCACCGTCGATCACAAAATTATCCCACCCACTATACTTCCGGTTCCAAATATTCCCAAAACAATTGGGGCATATTTCTAAGTGTACGCTGTACAGACTGTAATTCTTACTTAATTCTGCATTAAGCAGATGACGATCATGACGCAATAGGAATGTTACTTCTTGTACATAGAAAAATTACTTTCAATGTACAGGAACATTCATTTCTGAAGTGCACAAAATCAATGAATGCAGCTTGCATTTCAACACCAGTCATGCTATAACCTGCCGCCTTCAACAGCCGAGTGACGGAACACCAAATTTTATAACCTGAATTCCGGCGAAGAACACGTTTCAATTTTCCTGATAGTCACCATAAATATTTTTAACACATCTTCAGATCGACACGAGTGGCCGAGGTCGTTAAGCCATGAACTCTTGAGCAAGAGGTCTGGGACTCGATTTCCACCACGATCGTCCTCTCTGACAGAAGTTTTGTTCAGTTTTCCTCAGTTCTCATAAATGACAAATGTCGGTGAGGTACCCTAAACTTAAATCTGAAACGCTTCCTTCTTTTAATAAAATAAAACACAAAATTACTATCCATTCAATAATTTTGTCTCATGTATCACCAATGACCACCATCCGTGATGCTTTAGCAGTGAAAAAGCGCGTTACTATTCAAATAACGCATCTGCGGATGTTTCTAACCACATCATTGAGATTCACATTATCTCTCAGACCCATAACGATTAGCAGAACCTCTGATGTTTGCGTAAGCGTGCTTATTTAAAACTTAAATAATACTCAATAAGAATAAACACATAAAAGCACTATATAATAACGAAAACAAAAAAGCGTTCTAAGAGTAATAATAGATAAATAGGTTCCCCAAAAGTAAACAAATAATTACGCAAAACTGAAATAAAAATGAACATAAACTGAAAAGAATGTAAAAATGTACAAAAATGCCCTAATAAATTAGGATATCATCCGGGTTTGTGTACAACTTATCTTTGTCAATGATTCACCAGTTAAAAGATGCCCTCCATCAAACTTCGGACCCTGGTAATGCTATTTTTATTGAGAAACAGACTTTTAAAATTAGGTCTGTAATTTTTGCATTTAAATGTTGGATGGGCTGTTGATGACTTGAAAAAATAAATTTCAGATAAAATTCACTATATAATATGTATATTTTTATTTTATTTTAGACAATATTTCGTAATGTAAATACTGATGTGGTATTTTTTTAATGTCAGTAGTTTAAAATAGATATTTTATTTTTGCATTGTAAGTGTTTTATTTTATCTAATTTCAGAAAATATTTTATTATCGTAATGGGCTATGGAGGAGTCGTAAATCTTAAGTCTCTAATTAACCTTTCATTTTAATATTAATAAGCTTAGGCTGCATTTTCTTTTAATTGGCAAAAAGGCCAGATTTATTGTGTTCGTCATTTGGATTTCTACGTTTTATAATCAGGCTGAAGAACACCAGACGTATTATGAGTTCAATTAAATTTGTATGGTTTTTCTACAAAATGGGGGCGTATTATAATAAGGCTGCCGGCTGAATTTGCAATTATCCATAACGGTCCACCTGACTGTAAACGCTTCTCTGATGTTAATATCGAAGGGACTCTCATTTTCCGATATCCTCGGTAATATAGTGCAATGGCAGAGCAGCTTTAGTTTTCATTCAGAAACTGCGATTGTCACGAATAGGACAGACATTTAGTACTTTCGTTTTGGACGCTAATTTATAGAAATTCTATCAGGGCTGGACACAAGATTTCCTATATAGAAGAGATATACTACACCTCACTTCTATGAATACAATCTCATACACCAATAACATCTCAAACGGTACTCAATCTATGTAGGTTTGAAGATGAGTGATAACAGTCATTGAGGTATTTAGTGTAACACACAGCTGAACACTCGCCCCAAGATCAAAGATTTCTATCTGCCGGAAATAGAACGGCATTTGCAGCGTAATACTTTTATAAAAGTTTAATTTATGTGCCATTTTGGTAGATAATGTTTGTTTTCTTTATTAGTATTTATTATGCAATTACTAGGGACGCTCAAAATTTATTTACTTGAGCAAATAAGATATGACTTCCAAAATTTTTTTCTTGTTTTATTTTTCATTATAATCCTCTCACACTTCAATACACATATCCACTTTTCCTGCAGCGACATTAAGCTCTTAGAAAAAAAAATTCTCTGGTTGATCTGAAACCAGGAATTTACGAGTACAGCCATCTTGACATTTTCATCACTTGAAAACTGCGGGAGAAATGTCTTCAAAAATTGAACAAGTAAATAAACCGAGGGCTAAATCAGGACTATAAGGTGTATAGTTCAGCTGCCGACGACCACATTAATAGACGACAGCCTGTGTTTTGCCTGACTTGCACTAACCTTGGACATGCCCAAGTTTACACAAATTATTTTCCAAAATGTACTTGCCAAAATGTCCATTTCTTCTGCTTCGAGGAATAAAAATTCTTGTTCTTGTGTCTGCCAAAATTACATGCTCAACTTTCTTGCACATTTCTCTGGAAGTTATGAAACATGCCCAAGTTTACACAAATTATTTTCCAAAATGTACTTGCCAAAATGTCCATTTCTTCTGCTTCGAGGAATAAAAATTCTTGTTCTTGTGTCTGCCAAAATTACATGCTCAACTTTCTTGCACATTTCTCTGGAAGTTATGAAACAAATTTTGAGGAAATATGGAGCAGGAAATAATGGTGCGGGGGCGTAGTGCAGTGTTGTGGGGCTGGTCGTGGTCTCGATGTCTCGGCCGGGCTGCTCACTGATGACGTCGTTTGCTCCAATTCTGTTGAATTTTATCTCAGGGTCCACTGGAGTGTTTCGGGATCGGTATAAATCCACGGGAACGAGAAATGCGTTGCCCAAAAATACACAAGGTTGACTTGTTTAAAATATTTTATTCCCATGTAAAGTATTTCCTAACCGTTCGCCGCTGACTTCGCTAGTCACTTAGACTGGCTTTAGAAAATGACTTACACTGCCCTCAACTGAACTTTAAGACTGATTACTTTTAAACGACTCAGGCTGCCTGCTTCTCGTATATTTCTTTCGTGTCTCTCGTATGATGTCCTCTGTTTCTCCTGAATGAATGTCTGAATCTGCATCTATGAATGTGTGAGTGTCTATCTTCTGCGAGTGTCCCTCTGAATCTATGAATGTGTATCTGAATCTATTAATGTCTGAATGTGCGAGAGAATGTCTCCGTGAATGTCTGAATGTATGACTATGTGCCTACTGAGTGCCCCTCTGCCTTCTGTACTCTAGTTTTTCTACTACATCGCCACGCCTTTCGCTAAATTAAATTCCCTCGTATTTTATTTATTTCTGTGTTACACGTTCGGCATTGGCTATCCTAAAATTATTTATTTGTATCTAAGTTCGCCTGATTCGTTAACTTTTATCCGAAGACCATTGGCTAGAATTATTCTTTCCCCCTTGATCTAATGTCTTCCCACGAACTTGAATTTTCCCAGAACAGCCTGTCATAAATTTCGGCCCGTTCCTTACATTCTGATTTCTATTGCTAATCTTTTGCCTTCCTTAGTTTGTAGATTCCTAAATGTTCCTAGAGATTAAGCACGTGTTTATGGCTGTTTTCGGCTTTCCTGTACTAAAACATTTTCGTTTCCGTTCTGACATTTTCATTTTCTCTTAAATTATTGCTACCTCTGACTTTGTTAAATACTGTCCCGTTACGGCCACATGTTTCTCTTATTGTCAACTCCTAAGTATTTCCTGGGTAGAAGGTTCGTGACCTAACAAAAGATAGTTTACCCTTTCTTCAGCCTTGTCTAAGGAGCGGTCAGTGAGTGGAGTCAGGTATACATATGCGTCTCTTTCTCACATATTTTACACAAAATGTATTCAAAACTCTTTTGTATGTTACAAGTTACAAATTATTTCTATTCCTGTTATACCTATCTCAAAATGGTTTTCTTATATATATATATATATATATATACATAACAATTATCCTTATCAAATATAATGCCTTTATAAATATAACTCTGCAGCCTTTTAATTAAATTAATAAAGGCAGCCATATTTCCGGCTTCAAGGAATAAAAATTCTTGTTCTTGTGTCTGCCAAAATTACATGCTCAACTTTCTTGCACATTTCTCTGGAAGTTATGAAACAAATTTTGAGGAAATATGAAATCTACATTACTGATAAAATTTTTTTAATTTTAAAAAATATTAAGATATTCAAATTGAAAGACATGGTTTTATTTTTATGCACAAAATTAATAAATGAGAACATATAGGACGCTATTTTGACAGCAAATCACAAGCATTTTCTCGGTGTTTTTATGGCAGGAAATTGTACCGCCTATCACGGAGAATGTTTTGTACACAAAAATGCTGCGTTCTACGTCACGTGATGCGAGAGGTGCAAACTTATATTGTAGATTTATGTTCAACGGAAGAAATTTTGCCTTATATTTCCTTACAGTATTCGCTTATCACAATTTTCCAAGATGTGTTACTTGAAACTTGAGCACCAATCTACACTTTCTTTCGGCATCATGATGTAAATCAAGCTTGTTAAACAGCATAACAATGAACGTCTGTACCACTGATTCTGGTATTATTAAATTACCAGTTATCACAATGTACTACAGCATTGTTATAGGAATGCTTGTATTTGTGGTATCACTAATCCTACCAGAATATCTGTTTATTTGTTAAAACTTTCTTCTTAGGCGGAGCTAAATTTTTCACACGACTATAAACACAAAATTCAGATGTTCTGGATTATGTTTTTGAATAATACAGAATTATGCTTCAAAGAATTCAAAGAAAAATAAAAGAATACATGTTTTCGCCCTGAACATGAAATTTAAAAGCATTAGATCTCAGGCCTACTGCCTCAGAAACTCGTAAATAGGTCATAGCTGCATAGAGGAGGAACGGTCGGTTACACCTTGCAGCTGAGTGCTAACAAAGTGAAAAAACTTAACCGTACAAGCCCACATAGAATAGGATAAAACAAAACTGATAAATATGTACAAATATTAAGGGTTGTCCAAAATGTTAAAAATTAAATTGTTTTATTGGATTCTATACACGCTAAAGGAAAATCCAGTGTTCTACGACTAATGGTTTAAAATAAGAAATGTGATATTTTTCCACTTCTTGACTTCGGAAAAAGTATTGCTAAAATTCAGTATTGCGACACATTATGTGCGCATTTACGAACAGAGCTGCAGGATACGGCTGTTACACAGCAAACAGGGTTAATGCAGCACACGAAAGGAACATAAATGTTCGTTCTGTTTCCTTCGGAATGCGCAAGCAGAAATCAAGTTATGAATGAATGAATGAATGGATAGTGTTTAACGCCCGTTTTTGCTACAGAGGCACCACAGGCAATGGACACTGATGATACATGAAATTATATATTGGAAAGGATTTATTTTTAAGGAAGGAATAGTTTCAGGCCTAAGTTTAGGGTACCTACCCGGCATTTGCCATTTATGAGGACTGAGGAAACTTGGAAAAAACCTCAGTCAGGGAGGACGGTCCTGGCGGGATTCGAACCCCAGACCTCCCGCTCACAAATTCGCGCCTGAACGACCTCGGCCACCCATGCCAGTTAAATCAAGTAAGAGTGATATATTACAGAATTAGGTTTCTCAGTAAGGAATTGGATGTATTTGCTGTAAATTACAGTTATCTTATGTGTGAATATTGCCTGGCGAAAGTACAAGCACTATGCCATTTAATATAAGGAATAGAAAATACATTTAATACTAAATATATACTTGCTTATAAATGGAAAAATGCTAGAATAGTGGGGTAACAGGATTCTACTACACAGTAGAGTTTATATTCTTCCTAGCAAACTACAGAAGGATAAACTATAAGTTCTTACAAGGAGAAAAGACGTACGCATATATGCCATACAATAAGTGAATTGAGAAGTGAGTGTAAAATGTGAACATGTATATTTCAATAGTCGAAAACGCAGATTCTGTGGGTCAACATGTTGCCAATGTATTTGTAGATAAATTCAATGTAGGAGATACCGGTAAGCCATGCCTTTAGTACGGAATCATTAAATACAGTTAATTCTTTTTTCAATATACGAGATTTTAACAGCTATGAATATAGTTTGGCAATCTTGTGTGAAGCATACAAATGTGTTACTATTTGTTACGGATACTGCAATATATATGGTGAAATGATCAAGGTATCTTAAACAGTAGCATTGCACTATTGTATGATATGCTAAATGTGTCTTACACCTGAGTGACATAAGCAAAATTTCCTGAAGTCGACAGACGTGTAGCTCATATTAAGAAAAGAATACTTAAGGCATCATACTACATTAGCGAATTCAAACAACAGTTGCAATCAAATAATGGGATTAATGCAATTTTCGTTTTGTGAGGATCATCTGTATTACTTCAGACACCTTGCCTCCCTCATTCTAGTCACTGAGTGCTATGTGACCGGCGCATATTGCTGCTCTGCATTTAAGTATGTACAAAAGATGTATTACTGACTTAGCAATACATTTTCCGAATTCTACTGATCATATATCTCTTGTAAAACTGCTCTTTATCAATAAAGGTGCAAAAGTAGGCAGAGGACGCAGCAGTGTCGCGGCCTGCCTTGCTTCTTGTCAAAGTAGTAACAATTAATTACCCTGCTATTTAAATGCTGCACGAAAACGGAGTTTAGCCAATAGAAGCGCAAATGTGAAGGGAAAATTTTCAGTTGATACCTCAAAGTTTATGCAATTAGGAGAGCGGAGGGACTCGTCTGCACGTGGAGGGCTACGGTAAACATATTAGCTGGAGACGAAACAAACGAGGCGACCTTGACATTGGGACCAATCCAATTACTGTAATAAAATACTGAAACAGCGAGTCACAAAATATCATTAGTAAGTTAAAACCAGATTTTAAACCCACGTCTTGTTTAAAGTATGCTTAATGTGAATCGTATTCACACATACAGTGGTAAAAAAAAAAAAAAAAAAAACTCTTTAAACTACAGTGCGACTGGCTTCTGACATGGCACACAAATGGAAAGCTCCTACAAAATCCCTTTTCTGGAGAGAAGTCATTATAGGTAGAAGGGTAGAGCAGCAAATAGAGCAACATGCATTATTCTCGCTATCTATGTTATTTGCAGCGGTTTTAGATAAGGAAGGTTAGAAAATAATTAATATGTAATGGATGGATGTAAAAATTGGATAAAGGGAAATTTGATTTGATAGATTATATGGAATCTCAGGGGTAATGTTAATTTCTTCCTCGCCGACGATTGGTTTCCGCTGACTTACGGTTTTGCCACGGCTGTTGAGACTCCACTGCTGGATACTTTTCTGGTCCTGTGACCAAAGAGGGAAGGAGTATATGGAGATTGATAAGATTTTTTCTTTATGTAAGATGAAAAACAATTTATTGTTCATAAACTATTGCACATAAAATGTACAGCACTCAACTAATAAAGCTCGTCTACTTAATACTCTTCCAAAACTAACTACAACTTTCTACTAAATGAAATGAAATGAGAAAGCCTTTCCACTGACCGCAGATTGGGAAAGAAGAAATGAAGAACGATCAGCAATATAATAAAATTGATCCATGTTCCGACTGGAAAAACAGCAGGGGATTTCCGGGAGATGAGTTGCCAGTGGGATCCAAGGCTGCATAGATAGGAAGCTACAACAAGCAGTCACAGACACGAAAATTTCAAAAACGTAAATGGTATATTGCTTGGAAACAAAGGAGAAATTTTAGGATAAAACTTAGTGATTAGAAAGAGAGAAATAATATGTAAATTAAAAATTTCGCAGGAGGACAAGAAAATCTAATGGAAAAGTTATAAATTATGTGAATAGGATTATAAGGGACTAAAATTTACGAGATCAAAATAAAGTTACCTAGCCAAACAAGCGAAACTATGGAGAAAAAGAGGAGGGTATTTTAAAGTGTAGGAGCAAAATAAGAACGCTACGTGATAAATAAAATAAGATAGGCTACGAGTTATATAAGAATAAAAATAAAGCGACGTAAAAGAAATAAAGGCAACGACGTAAGAATACAAATAAAATATATGAAACAAAGAGAAGCTCCGAGATCAAATAGAAGTAATTATCCTAGAGGAATTAGCGGCGAAAATTAGTCTAATAGTCTAGCCGAACTTGTGAGGTAACGAATATAATGAACTCAGGTAAAGAGGTAAAAAGGATGTCCAGCATTATCATCATAAGTCCTAAATCCTTCTGAAAAGAGAAACAGCTGAAAACCCCTACTCCAGTCTTTAAGGGTTGCCCCAGCAGAGTTGAATAGAAATACCCAACAGCTGACCATAACTAAGTCATAAAAATCCCCAAAATTCAAATTCTTAGTATACATGTATCAAACGAATAAATAAGCTAATACCCCAAGATTTGAAAGTAATGATAACTGTTGATGTCAATGAATTTTTTATGTCCTGTGCATTTTTTCAGTGTATATTTTGTTTATTGTTAACACAAGGAAAATTGAATGTCAAAATAAAATTTCTGCCATATTCATAATAATTAGAATTCTTTGAAATAGTTAAACTAATGCATTTAGATTCTGTTTAAAGGGGGGGGGGCATGGTAGTATTAAGTACAAAACCATATGTATCCTAGGTTAAGTTACCTTAGGTGTGAATACCCATCTGCTGTTAAATTAACAGGTAGTGTTATTATGTGAAAATGTAGTGAGAAAATAAAAATGATGTGGATTAGTGCAAGTGCTATGAAAGAAAACAATAAGAATAAAATGCATACACATAAATAAGACAGTGAAAAAGAAATACATAAATAAAAATGATTAAGCGTTCATCAATTCACGTTCTTTTTGATAATCTGTGTAATAAAATAATGAAGGTATTATTATGAGAATTTAAAAATGAAGGAAAACTGTGAAAAACAATATAACATATCAAGCAAAGACAATGGAAGATCTCCAAATGTTTGTATACACTTGGATCGATTAATTTTGTATTCATATACTTTCAGGTCTTAACGGGACCAATATAATAATCTTTCTTATTCTTACGATTAAGACACCTTATGAGGGATAGTATTTTACGAGTATTTCTGTACAGGAAACGCAGATATTTTTATATGAAGGTGTCAAAACATTAGACTGAGTATACCAAGTACGTTCTTAAGCCACGGAATAAGATCTTGCCCATGGACTGGGTAAACAGTGAGTGTGTCTCTCTTCATTATGTTGGCCGTATACACTTTAGACTGTTTTAAATTATAAACTGCAATGCAATAAGTATTTTCTTATTATTTCATATCATTGAAACTAAAGCGTTTTAAATACATTTTGTGCAAAAGTACTTTTATTTGTTTATAAAATTAGTTTATTATTATTGACATCGTATTGATCAATAGAATGTTGCTTCTACATTTAGTGATATATTATGATTTTTAAAAATAATCTACAATAAGCATGAAATGTTTTCCAGCATTTACATTACTATCTAAGAGATGTATATTTTTAAATCGCGTTTATATTAACCTTTAATATAAATTAAAATGTATAAAATAGTTTAATAAATTTAAAAAATAGCATTGAAAAAATGTTCTCAGAGGTACGGAACATTTCTCTATAAATTACTTTTAATTTAAAGGGAAAATCACACACAAATATTTAAAACTTACAAAAGTATTGGCAATTTTAGTGAAACGAAACTGTTGAAAAATTATGTTGCAGAAAATCGCAGTTAAAAATTTGACAACCTCCATTTCTCATCTTTTTTCCAGATATCGTGTCAGAAACATTCACTACTCCTTTGCAGCAGATTTGTCCTCCTCCTCCTCCTCCTCCTCCTCCTCCTCCTCCTCCTCCTTCCTCTTCTTTTTCTTTTTTTTCTTCTTCTTCTTCTTGAATTCTCTCAGGTATCTCCCCATTTTCCGGTGTTTAGAGAACTTTTTGGCGCAGTTGTTATCTAGTATTGTCGGAACTGTTGACAAACTCTTCCATAAACTTCCCAGTAATGATGTTTAGCCTTCTCGTAGCCTCCGTTTCTCACTCTTTTCTGCAGTTGAAATTACACATTGCATTCATTACAGTCAGTTTGAGGATGACCAGATAGTACTTTTGATGGATTCATTATTATTCTATGTCTTACTATGCAATCATTTGGCAAGCATTTCGGGAGATGTAAGGCGCTTATTAATAGGTTTTACTGACTAAATAAAGTCGTTTCCTTCCTTTTTGTGTAGTTCTCCATTGACCTTTGCTTTTTCAATGACTACGCCAACTTGCCTCCCGCTCTGAACACCTATCTATGGTGACTTGGAAAATCTTTTTCATCCGCTAGTTACATTTCTCATTTTGGATACATTGCAATGCCAAAATAGTTTTGATTTTTCTTATTTTGATCTTCGTAAGTTTAACTTTTCCTTCATATTTTTTTCTATAGCAAGCACCTTAACGGCTGTGTTAACTCCTTTTTGTTATGAACAATATACTCCTTTTTGCAATAGATTTACCTCTATAAGGATTAGCCCCAAAACCATTTGTAGCTCTTAGAACGACCATCATTGTACTCTATCTGTCTTGCATCAGACATCTTATTCACAGAGACGGTTTAGATGCTCACCTGCCCTTAAACAAACATGCCCGCAAACAAAGAATAAGCTCTAATAATTTCAAATCATCAAAAAAAGTCAATATATAAACTATCACCTTAAGGCTGAACGTCCGTTCTTAGCATCCCCAAACTTAATTCTTGGATTACAAATTTTAATAGTTTTAGAGCGTATTACAAGTTCTAAAAGCACCACAATATTTCGCCTTTAGGTAGGGCTATGTAAGAACCAACTCATATGTTCGGACACCAGGAAACCCTACAAATTAGCATTGCCTAGATAGAGATATGTGATTATTCCAAGGTCATTTTTCTGTAAGTATATCTTCTTTTCGTGGATAAAATGTATAATATATTTGTGAAAATCATAATTTCGAAGGACATAATCCCGAAAGGATCAATGCTAGACATTTTTAAAATATTGATCTTATAGCTGAGAACACATTTGCCTCTTCTTCTTTGTTTATGTCAAGATTTAGGTACTTTTTAACCTGTTCAGATTTCAGAGGAAACTGTCCCACAACCTACCGCAAGGTCTGTAGCCATTTGGTTTGCAATAGAAAAGTAGTTGTCGTACACGGTGACTTCATTCTTTTAACCCATCCCATTCCCTGTTTATTTATTTTTTCAAGGGTATTACATTTTGAAGTTAATGTCTCATTGTTGTATTTTTTACCTGAACTTTGGGGGAGTATACAGTTAGTGCTTTTCTCTTCCGTTTTTTTTTTTTTGCCCCTCATATCATATTTGGTGCTCAAATGATATAAAATTTCATTTGAACTAGGCGATATTTTTATTTATTAATAACGTACTTATGGTATTATATATCCATTGGAATTTGTTTAATTTTTATCTATATCAGTTTCCTACATAAATGAAATATTGTAGCCCAAAGAATTAATTAATACCTAAACCGTTTATATAATTTTACCGCTAATGATAATTTTTAATGTACATATAATATTGTTTTCCGCTGAAAGACAGTTCTTTAGTTTTAGTATAAGATATTTTCAAGTTAAAATCAGATAGTATGTTTGTGGTGCTGCTTTAAGTAATTGAAATAAATTATGACATATTCTATGATATATAACATATTTAATATAAAATTCAGCAGAAACAATTATTTCATATATGATTATCTTCACCACGGAATATATATTATGTCAATATTATTTTGATGTTTCATCAAGAAGAATTAAAATGAAATAATATTGGGAACACAGCCCAACTTGTCCTATTCCGCGAAATTTTTAATTTACATATTATTTCTCTCTTTCTAATCACTGAGTTTTTATCTTAAAAATTTCCCTTTGTTTCCAAGCAATATACCATTTACGTTTCAAAGCTAAATTTTATGTAGACATGCCTTTAGTGAAAGCAAACTGTTGAACCAAAGGACGATGAAGTACTGCAAACGCTACCCGATGCGATCTGTCACATCAGCCGCGACTGTTTGCGGGTTAAATTATAATAATCGTATGTACCCAACAGCACAATGGTAACAAAAGTTAATTATGATTATAGAAATACACCTAATGTAACTATTAGTATACCACAAGGAGCTGTGCTAGATCCCACATTTTTAATATAACAATCTGTTAGAAGCGAGTATAGAAAAATTGGGAAACTCTATATAATAATAAGCAGAGGACACTTGCAACGGGAGGTACCCTGAACTTTGGAAAACATCCTCCCTAAATTCCATTCCTATTGGCGGAATTTTGTTGCGTACTTAAAGTTTTTGAAATTTTCGTATCTGTGACTGCTTGTTGTAGCTTCCTATCTATGCAGCCTTGGATCCCACTGGCAACTCATCTCCCGGAAATCTACTGTTATTTTTCCAGTACTAAATGGTACTCTTACAGTTCATCAGCTTATCACATAATCAGCACTGACAAATGAAACTCTATTTTCCAGACGGAACATGGATTAATTTTATTGTAGTGCTGATCGTTCTAGTCGGTCCTGGTGGTGTAGTGGTTACCATACTTGCATCCTAAACCCAAGATCGCGGGTTCTAACCCGGCCAGGACCGATGGATTTTTTCGGGCGTAAAAATCCTAAGTATGGCTTACTTCGGAAGGAAAGTAAAGCTGTGGGTCCCGTGTCGTACATTTACGGCACGAAAAAGAACCTCAAGCCTGAAAGAGAGGCCTCTGAGCAAAATTTGTCGGCCGTTTCACGCCCTGAATAGAATGGGACGCTGATGACCTGAGATGTTAAAGAGCGTCCGTAAATAAATCAATCAATCTGATCGTTCTTTATTTCTTCTTTCGCGATCCGTGACATCTCGGTGGTGAACACCGATGATACATGAAATAAAACGAAACACGGATTTTATTATCTAGCACTCTAAGGGCGCAGAAAACAATTCTTTTCTGCATCAGAATCCGCAACTGAAATACTTTGATCATCTATCTCTATTAGCTGCAATTCCTCTGTAATCTTGTAATCTGCAATATTATCTTGTCTGCGTCAGTTTCTTCTTCACTGAACAACACAATCGTCTTCTTGTAGCACCTCCATCACGCCCTTTTCGTGTTTAGATGATATCTTCTGTTTGGATTTACGATAAATCTGGAGAAAAATAAATAGGTCGATATTAGTAGCGGGAGTCTCATAGATCGGTCAACTTTTAGTACAGAAATTGACCCAGCTAGAAATATATAACTTAATTCTTATTATTTTACACAGAATAAAAGGTTTCAAGATTTATAATCAGCAAATTCTGAAATTAAGAAATGTTCAATTTCGGCGGTCTGCAAAATTAAAGGAGTTGCTACAACAGATTACATTAACAATTGCAACATGTGACTCACACTAATGCAGGAAGATCAGGAAGATTGACATTAAGATTAATTTAAATTTTTTAAGGATATTGTAAAATATATGTGCTGCAGAAATTGGAATGAATCAAGGGGTACAAAGTACATTAGTGATATCTGTACGGGAATGAAATAAGTTTTAAGTATATAGAAACACGTGCTCAATGTCATACATATAGCAAAAATATATCAGCTGCATTACAAAAATAAAGAGAGCAATGAATGTTATACGCTGTCATAGCTATATGCTCATATTTTTCCATAATAAATGTATATGTGGTCTTAGGACTATTTGAACGTCATACCTTGTTCATCTGTAAATCTTTCAACTGAATCATAGATTTTATTGCATAGAGATTGTGTAAGGGCAGATGCGAATTTTTACCTATTGTCGGATGATAATTTCAGTGACTGGGAGAACATTATATATTCTGATGCAGTCATAATAAACTATTTTTTGATTGCAAGGTAAATGTGCAATGAACCTATGCCGATTAATCTTTTGCCCAGAGTTTATGTTGGGTATTTGCGTATTCTTATTGCAATAGTCTTGATTTTTAATATAAAAGTTCATAATTCGTAAGGGTGTACTCACAATGAAGTTTTAACAATTTTAGTGGGTGGAAATAAATATCTACATGATTTCTTTATTCGTATCACAAATTATTCGTATTGTCTTCTTTTGTAATATAAATACACGTTTGCTTTCAACTGAGTTTCCCCGGAATATTAATCCATAGTTGACAATCCACAAAAAAAAATTGCATAATATGCCGTTTAGAAGTTGGCTTCAGAACTAATATTATACACTGAGAAGCACATTGATTGTTCATTATAGTTTTTATTTATTATATTCTATATGTGCTTTCTAATGCAAGTATTTGTCAATTTGAAGAACTAGATATTTAGTATCATCATTTTTATCTTATGCGATTATTAGCTCTTACATTTAATACGGATTCAGATTATTTTTGTTATGAATTTCATGATGTTTTTTTTATCTATATTCAATGATAATTGGTTGGCTTTGAACCAGTTACAAATTGTATTAACAATATAATTAAACTTTTCCTCCAGATTATCATAGTTATTACTAGAAACTGGTATCATCAACAAACAGAACAGTAGTGATAATACTTTTTAATGACAGTGAGAGATAATTTATACAAACTAAACTAATTAGAGAGCCAAGAATTGATCCTTACAGAACTCCATGTTAAATATTTCTCCAATTGGGACATTGCATTGATTGTTTTCTGAACACTTAATTGTACCCTTTGTTTTCTGTTTTCAAGGTATAAGATGAACCATTTTCATGTTTTTATTCTATATGAATATAAACTTAGTTTTCCTATAAGAATTTCATGATTAACATAATCAAATGCTATGGCTACGCCACAAAACTCCGTCAATGAATTTTATTATTTAGTACTCATAGAGTTTCATTTGTAAGTTTTTAAGCTAAATTTTATGTAGACATGCCTTTAGTGATACCAAACTGTTGGACCAAAGGTCGATGAAGTACTACTAACGCTACCCGATGCGATCTGTCACGTCAGCCGCGACTGTAAGCGGGTTAAATTATTATAATCGTACGCACCCAAAGGACAACGGTAACAAAAGTTAATTATGATTATAGAGATACACCTAATGTAACTATTAGTATACCACAAGGAGCTGTGCTAGATCCCACATTTTTAATATAATAATCTGTTAGAAGCGAATATAGAAAAATTGGGAAACTCTATATAATAATAAGCAGACGACACTTCTGCAACGGGAGGTACCCTGAACTTTGGAAAACATCCTCCCTAAATTCCATTCCCATTGTTTCGTTTTATTTCATGTACCATCGGTGTCCACCATCGAGATGTCACGATCGTAAAAACGGGCATTAAATATATCGCTGCTACTGTCTCACTGCAGGTTTGGTGCATATGTACCTGGCCTACAGACATGTGGGAGTGCAGCAGTGATGATACCATTGGTATAGATGTTTTACGTTACATGTCCTTTCAGGAACTAGCGACACAATACAAAGCTTAAATTTATAGTGACTATTTCACTCATGTGACGTCATCTTAAAATGAACCAGTGAAACGGAACAAAATTTTGAATTTTGACCAATCACAGATGGATTATAGAGTGAAATTATGGGAAAAAAAAAAAAAAAAAAAAAAATCAAATATGTATGGTCACGCGACGTGCATTTGTCTAGTGGTCAGTGTAGCCAACTCTGTACCTTCACTAAATAACTCCTGAACATGCATCACTGGCCAATTTTGCAGGATGCGGTGGGGAGCTATTGATAGCAACAAAAACATGGACAATCGATAATCATAACGCAAAATGGAGAGTGTTTCAAAGCGTTTTGGTGATGCGTCAAATGTGAAAATTGGTCTTATGATTAGGAATTCTAAACTGCAGAATACAAAGAAAAATAGAGACACTGTATGCTATCTTCTTTTTTCTCTCTCTCTCTCTCATTTGGTATTAGAAAATCGTATTGTACCAATTGTAATAATCGACCTTCGTCTATTTCATTTTCACGGTTATACATTTGAAATCGTGCACACAATATGAACACTTGTTATATATAACTGTTATAATTATTATATCCATGAAATAATCCTAAATCCCTATTTTGCTCTGTTCTATTGGCATTACTGAAAATCGGCAATCTTTTGTCGAAAGATTGCTTGAAAATGTTAAGTACAAATAAAGAATTATTACAATTTATTAAGCCAAGTTTAGAGAAATTATATTGAAATTCTTATTTTATTCGTGAATAAAACTCACTATTGTTGTGAATTTATCGGTAATCTCAGATCTTCTCGTGATATTATTTGTGATAAATTTTCACAATTCGTTACCGATCTGTTTGTTTCTACAATGTTCCAGAGTTCTGTTGGAAATTAGCGAACCTATATTCCCTCAGATTTAATTCACGGAAAATGGGTTACAAAATATTCTGTAAATACCTATTACTATTAATTGCTTTTTTAAAGGATTTTTTTATTCTCTCGCCGCTAATGGAGCAGCAAACTCCTATCTTTGATCTTGCAGGGGTGCCTTGTGAAGTAGGTTATGTTTTTCTGAGCTCCAGTGTCTGTTATTTTGTGAATTAGCAAGCCCATTTGTGGAACCAAGATTTGTCCGTAAAGAAAAAGCCTCCGCCATGCACACTATTCAAAATCCATTCACAAAATGTAAACCTTAATGCAGAATCACCCGATCTGAGTTCAGTACCTTTGTAGCCGTTAGAACAGGGGAATAAGACTTTCCCGTTTGCTCAGAAAGACGTTCAAGTGATTTTTATAGAGGAGTGTTTCAGAACATGTCCAATGTTATCTGAAGTTTCTTCTGTGAGCACTGTACGTGACTGTGTACGCTTTTTTTATCAAGAATACTTCACGTTTCACGAAATGAATTCACAAATCTGTGAATCGACAGAAGTTGAATATCAGGAAATCTTTCTTGAAACAATCTCCGTGCATCACGAACCGAAGAGGTAAGCAAGTACGATTCGTAAATAAATACTCTTTGGGGAATTGAATACCTTACTCGAGTAATATTAACGTAATTAATGCACTGTATTGCCCGCCTAATGAGTACTTAATACATTGTCATGCAACACATAAGAATATGTCCGTACGTTCCAAGAGTTAAACTCGCACTGACCTCTCCTCGGGCTCCCTGGCCTGCTTTCAAGCACGCGAACAAGGTGAGAACTGCAGAACTCAGTCAACTGAGGTCAACTCCTCATGGAGCGGTTCCGCAAAGGAAAAAAATCACCTAGTACCATGTGCACAAAGCACAATAGCGAAGGAGCCCGGTGCGTTACCGATAGATGACTTTATGTTATGGCGACTCTGGACTGCTATCCGGCCCAAAATATGAAGCGATGCGGGTTGCAAACCATTACTTTTACTCGGCGTTGTCCAACCTTGCTCTATTTAACTACAATCGCCTACAGAGTAATTTTAAGCACTAACCTTTAGAAGTGGGGTATAAATATTAAACTTATATTCCGGTAACATGTAAAATATTAAGTGTAAGAATTTCAGCATGAATTAGGAAGTAAAAGTACAAACCGGTTGCTATTGTTATTATTATTATTATTATTATTATTGTAGTTATTGTTTTTACGTTTATTAAAGGCGCTCTTTAACATCTTTGGTGATGAGGATCTCATTCAATTTTTGGCGTAAAAGGCCGATAAATTTTGCTCAGAGGCCTCTTCTTTCAGACTTGAAGATCTTTTACATGCAGTAAATTTACAACACGGCCAACGACTTTATTTCCTTCCCGATGCAAGCCATATTTAGCATTTTTACTCCCTTAACATCCATCAACCGTGGCCACCATGTCTAAATCCGCGATCTTGGATCTACGAAGCAACTATGCTTACCACTACCACCAGGACCGAGGTACACTCCTGTGTTGCTAATTGTAACAATTATTGGATGCTATTTTTTAGAAAATGTAAACTTCGAAGCTACTTTGGTTATTTCGACTTTTATTGAAAAATAAATATTTTCCATACTATTCCAAGTTCTTGCAATATTGTTTGCTAACTAATATAAAATTAAGATGTCGGTGCACAATATCAACTTTATGTTCGTGCCATCTACTGCTGAAGTATAAACAACAAGACCGGGGGCTAATTTTATAAATATCAAACTTAAACACTCCATGATTTTATAACACTCATACTGTCTGATGCTATTTTTGTTTTTTGTAATAAAATAGGTTCAAACTTACAGAGAGTTAGTTTATAACAATGATGAAAACAAATGAATATAATAAAAATATTTCAAACACCAAACATTTTTTCTTCAGTTCAGTTATCTTAATAAGCAATAATACCAGTTATTGTGTTCAAACAGTACCACGTATAAAAGTTAAACCCCGTTTTTAAATTACAGTATTTATAACAGTCAGTGAATAAAATGCGGCAGCCATATAAATATGTTGTTTCAAAATTCAGTAATCCAGAACAGCAAACTCATCTCTTTTCTTCTAAACAAGCATATTTATAAAAATAATATTAAGAACAAGAAGTTAGCCTTCCTTACGTGTAAGGTGTACATAAATATTCTACTCGACAAGCATATAATATCAGATTTATAAAAGGTACAAAATCACTTGTATGTATCATGCCAGCGGTTCCAAAGGCGCAAATAGAATTAGAATTCAATTTTTTACTGTCATAGCCAAAGGAATTAATTTAAAAAAAAATCTGCATAGAGTTTCCGTTGAAAATTTGATAAATCCTTCATGTAACAGATTTAGAAATACTATAAAATAAAAAAGTGTTCAAATAGTTCCATGTTTCGCATGCTGTGCGTGGGAGCTCAAATACTAGGTCTTCAGAATCTCATCCCACATTCAATTCCCTTGGGGCAGGCCTTCCTCATCTTGAGTTTTTCGTGGTTTCCCCTGGTCGTTCAGGGCTTCTTCCAATTCACCTCATTTCATTCCTTTGGTTCTAATTGCGAAGTTCTAAAGTAACAGCTGAGGCGGGATGGTACCGTGTGCGGTGTGACGGTGGATTCTCGCTTTGTGATGAATTTTGCTCTGGCCTCTGGTATGGAAGCAGTCCTCTGATAGGCTTCAATCTCCTGTGAGAAAACTCCGTAAGAGTGGAACCCTCTGTCTCGAAACGATGCTATTCTCGGTGCATACTTACTGCCCGGTTCATTCTTTCTTGGCGGAAGTGCAACCTTGGGAAAGCCTGGGCAAAAACTATCCTTGGTATAGCTGAACTACAGAATTTCCTACTGCTGCCCCATCTGTTCAATTCAACCCCAGGTTTCGGCAGCATAGCTATGGGCTATTAATACATTGACAAATGGCTATTTTTGTTAAATGGGTAAGCTTTTTAGTTCTAATGAAAGAATGAATACTGCAACACTAATGACTTATGTCAGTCATTGTTTGAACCTTGCATTACTCAGTGGATTGGTCCCTGAGGTCGGCAGTCAAGAGCACGCACACCAACCGGCTCAGGGCCTTTAAATTAGTATTATCAATAATCGACAAAAAATTATTCACTCATTCTTATAAATCAAGAGCACACAAGTCACATCGTAGTAATAGCGGAAGAAACAACAGGACTAAACATTTTAAAAAATTGCACATACCTAAATATGTTTAGCTTTAAAAGAAGATTGCTGAAGTCTGTGGTAAGAGGGAATTTATAAAGGGTAGTGGCCTGTCCAATCTGCTCTTCTGAAATTTTTGGTTACAGTTTTAAGGGTAGAATCTATAGGTATAGTTCAAGAAATGTAGATGTAACTGCAAAGCATCATACGAAAATAAATACCGAACATTTTCGAAAAAAGTTGCTAAGTGTGAATCTGAATTTGCTGCCAATCGGCTAGCAAACTAAGGATTTTTTAACATCTTGAAGATGCTCTTTTTCTGAATAGAAGGCGAACGAAAACGGCAATGAGCTCTTCATATAACCATTGAACGAAACACATCTAAGGGAGCGTTTAGACAGTAAGTAATATATTTTAAAAAATTACTCTTTGTGTACGAAAAAATAATAGTGTTGTGCTTTGCCCACTTTAAATTCACCGAAATTTAAAGGAAAACCTACATAAAAATCATTTGCACAGTAAACATAATAAGTATACAGTCCTAAACGGACTTTTGTCTTTCAGGTATAGCTCGTAGCTTCAGAGATTACAGCTGCAATCCCCACCATTCTCTTCATGTGGGAGGATCCCGCAGGACGAATGAACTAAAATTTCTATAGAGCGTTGAACAATGCATTATCATTAGTAGATATGGGCATTCTCAAGCACTTTACATCAAGTTAGGTGCACTCAAACTAGGTAAATACAAAGCAGATATGAACCAACGCCCGGCACGTAAACAAGGACTGACAAGTGGTAGGCGCAAGGGGAGAGGGTGGTTTGTAGCTCATTAGGTAGTGTATACCTCCTGTTGTCTGCAGTCCAGCACTAACATAGCTTCATTCTGATTTTAGTGCTTAGACATTCTCCTTGCTAATCGAAAAGTGCCTTATTAGGGAAATAATTCATCCACCAGAAAGGTTGCAGAGACTGAAGAAACAGTATGAAAAAGGGTCCCTCTCTCTCAAATGCCAGAGATGGTAGAAAATGAATCAAACGTTCGACCAGAACGAACACTAAACACTGACGGCTCTAATGAATTTATTCAGGAAAATCTTTCAACATTAAATATATGTGTTAGTGGCGCACAATACACCAAAAAAATAACAGGCTCGTTCAGTTCCACGCACTTTGAGCGCCAAAAAGAAACTGATGGACATGCGACTGACCGTCTTATAGAACAGTTTGAAGATTAGAGAGAACAATTTTTTAAAATGTGTAATAACCCCTGATAAAAACCTACATTCTCTGTTTTTGTCTTGAGTCTAAACAGTTATAAAAGAATGGGTCATTCTGAAATTTTTTCAACAGAAGTGAAGCACAACAGACGATCCGATGGGGGGGGGGGCAACAACAATCTGCAGGAAAGCACATCTGGTTCCTGTAAGTCAACTCGAAGTTTCACACTACCAGGAAAAAGATGGAAACCATACAAAAATGTTTACTAGTGGACACTGATGATACATGAGATGAAATGACAAATTGAAAAAGGATATTTTTAAGAAAGGAAACGTTCCAGGTCTAATATTAGGGTACCTTCCCGGCATTTGCCATTTCTGAGTACAAGGAAAACCTGAAAATAATGCCACAGACAGGGAGAACGGTTCTGGCGGGAATCGAAGCCCAGACCTCGGCCATCTGTGTCATTCAGAAACTTAAATTGTGATCTCATACAGCAGCACCAGACAGTCCGGATACGACTCCAAGCGACTTGTTCCCGTATGGAAGGCCGGACGGCGTATGGTTAGAAGATAACGACGGAAGTGTTCTTCAGTGGATATGCAAGCAAACAAGACTTTTTGAAAAGAGAATAAAATAGGTGCCAGCAAAATGGAAAAATGCGCAGTAGTTTTGAAGAGTGTAGTGTAAAAGAAGCTGTTTTACAGCAAAGAAGCAATCTGTATTTAAATCACCTATGCGCAATCTCGGTTTTCAGTATATCGCGGTAAAGTCATTAGCTTTACGCCGATAAAGTCAAAATTCTGGTGCACCAAGGTCGCTTTCTTGAACGTAATGAGAAAGTAGCACGCGACAACCGGCATTTGAATGACGAACCTTTGCGACTGAAAAACGAAACAGTTCATAAGTTTATTGGTGGTGAATGCACTCATGTGACAATCCAGTGTCCTAGAGAGGGGAAATACGAGATCTTCAGTAACAGAAAAGATTATATTTAATTAAATGTACAGGCAGTAAGTGAATCAAATCTCTCCCAGGCTTTTTTGCTTTTCTTCAAACTCATTATGTCTGATTTTCTTTTTATAACTACTTTGTTTATTTGTGCAGTATCAAAAACCCGAAATGTTACAGTTCAATATACTTTAGCTCTCTTGGAAGTTTTAATTGCTTTATTTTCCATGTTACCACTAAAATACAAACACAAATAAAAAATAATCACGGTCTTCTGACCAGTATTAAAAATTTATTACTTATTAATGACTTTTGACCAAAAATCAGCCGAGGAAATTCAAGGGAAATCCTCCAAACTTTCGGTCATCGTAGTTCCGTGACTGCAGTGTTGGGACGTACGAAAAGTTGCGTTTATGTAGATGGGATCTCGTCTATATAAACGCACCTCTCAACACTGGAATACCTTGGAGAAGGCCACAAAGCTACGATAGGCGAACGCTTGCAGAACGAGATGCTCACTCGGCTGATTTCCCGTGAAATCGTCTTTATTAGTCAGCACAGAAAACCCCCAAGACTTTTTTCTAAGTCTGACATTTTTTCATGCATAAATTCACTAAATTTGCTGTAAATGATTAAAATTATACTTTTATAGAGAACTTTTATTATATAAAATGTACAATAGTCCATTTTAAAGATAATATCTTGCAGAACATAATGATTTTAAAAACATAATATTTAGAAAAAATTCTGTTTTACGCATATTTGATTAAGTTCTTCCCAAAGGTAATGAAAAATAAAAAAATATCAAAATTACAAATTATTAAAACAAAAAATATAGTTTTTATGCGGGAAAGTCAGCAAAGACAGAGTTATTTTTATGTATCGAGCAAAGAAACATTGTTGAAACAATTTTGCATTATGAAACGGGATCAGCCTTGATTAGTGACAAAAACAGAAGTTCGCTCGCGCATGCGCCTGTACACAGGTTGATTTGTTTTATTTTCGGACACTTTTTAACATCTCAGGTCATCAGCGTCTCATTCAATTCAGGGCGTGAAAAGGCCGGTAAATTTTGCTCAGAGGCCTCTTCTTTCAGGCTTGAGGTTCTTTTTACGCCCGAAAAAATCCATCGATCCTGGCCGGATTTGGACCCGCAATTTTGGGTTTAGAAGGCAAGTATGGTCACCACTACACCACCAGGACCGACAAGTTAACCGTTACAGCTTGCCACATCATGATATATGTGCGACTTGATTACTGCATTCCTCATTGGAGAGAACAGAGAAAATTATCAGTTTGTTCGTTAACACAGTTCACTCTTCACAGGCTATATACTTAAATGCATGTTTCTTGCATGTTTGCGGCAACTATATCCTCTGTTAGGTTTTTCCAAGTGCTCGTAAGACACAATTATGTTTACCAATCTGGGGAAAGAGACCCGGACGGAAGTACACTCAGCGGCAGAAAAAGCGAAATTGCAAGCTATATTTTTTACATCACAAGGTTCAATCCTTGTGTGAGACCAAACTTACAGAAACCGACATTACAGATACGCAACAACGTGCCTAATGACTAATCTATGGATTTAAAAAGCTTTGGTTCATTTCTTGGAACCTTTTTTCTATTCTGATTAACTTACCGTTAATTTGCGCGGTTTTTACAAAAATCACCGCAAAGCGATGTTTTACTGTTTAAAATTGTTGCTTGTGCATGTTGTGCCGTGTGATAATTTAAAGCATTCAGGCTTGCCTAGTTATCAGTCTTAAGTCAGTTTTAACATGTTGAAATGTCTCTTTGAGCTGGAGATGCAGCAAGGGCTGTGACAAGAGTGGAGGATGGACGAAGTCCACGTTAATTTGCTGACGACATTGGCACTTCTTACTCCAATGAACGCAGAAATGTCCAGAGGTTCAGAGAGGCTGGTATCTACATCAGGAGGCCCCATTCTGATCGTAGGGGGGTACATCTGATCGCGACAGTCGCTTTCTTTTACTGCAAATTCTTCGCGATCGGCACATAACATCGGTGGAGGACAGGAATAATTTGCAGAAAGTACGGCTATTAACATCAGTGGAGGACAGAAATAATTTGCAGAAAGTACGGCTAATCAGTGAAAGGACAGTTATGAGAAGTCTGTATGAAGTGAGTTTATAATCCAGGAGACATGTCAAAGGATCATTGCTGACCAGGGAACATCATATCTCTTGAATGCAGTTCGCGCGCACCCATCAAAACTGCACTATGGATCAATGGAGCACGCATGAGAGCCAGTTCTGTTTGAAGGCACCTGATGGGAGGGAGAGAGTATGGAGTACTGCGTTATGTACCCTGCACTTTCTGTTCAAGAACACCTTATAATGGAGGTTCAGTATTGGTTTCGGCAGAGACCGGCACTGAAGCAAGAACGGAGCTGGTGTTCAACGAGAATGGGTCACTGACAGCTCATCGATACATCGAGGAGATTCATGTAGTGCCTTCGCACCCGTTATAGGCAACAATAGTATCCCTATGCTCGATAACACTGGTTCACACAATGCTCAATGTGTTTCTCAGTTCCTGAACGTGGTTGGGATGTAACGTATGGCGGTCCAGACCCAATAGAAGATGCCTGGGACATGCTTAGGAGGCATGCTAAGGGTCGATTCCCGCACTCCCTGGCAGATTTTCGAGTTGCCCTTCAAGCGGAATGGGAACTGATACCACCAGAGGAGATTGCAGATGTTATCGAGCATCAGTTGCAACACTCATTACTGAGACCGTGGTTATCTTACACAAACTCCTAGAGAACCATAGAGCAATTAAAAGTGCCAATTTCCAACATGTTTAGAATGTTCCGTTTATTACGATGTTTGCCCATGTTGTTGGTCCTGGTGGTGTAGTGGTTACCATACTTGCCTCCTACCCCCAAGAACGCGGGTTCGAACCCAGCCAGTATCGATGGATTTTTTCGGGCGTAAAAATACTAAGTATGGCTTCCTTCGGAAGGGAAGTAAAGCAAAGCCGTGGGTCCCGTGTCGTACATTTACAGCATGAAAAAGAACCGCAAGCCTGTAAGAAAGGCCTCTGAGCAAAATTTGTCGGCCGTTTCACGCCCTGAGTTGAATGGGACGCTGATGACCTGAGATGTTAAAGAGCGTCCATAAATAAATCAAATAAATCTTGCCCATGTTTGAAGATTTCCTGCATTAAAATGAATAATGGGGTAGAATTTGTGCTTAAAATACTCCTTATGCATTACTTGGATGATAAAACATTGTTAAATAATTTTTAAAGAAATTCTAGATTAATCTTTATGTCTTCGTTTCATTAAACACAGTGTTTTATTTTAAATATGTTTTAAAATTAAGTGTTTCGCCTTTTTTCCGCTCAGTGTAGTTATTTTTATTTACATGAGGAGTAAACAGTGAATGCTCGTGCAAAAATCAAGTTTACGCTGCACTTGTTTTTTAAATAACCAATTAGATAAGTAAAAAGAAAGCAAAAAATAAACATAGGATAGGAGTTGAACCGTCACTCTCGATTTTAATTCTTATTTAATGACAACAATACTCCTCTCAATCGAGAGCATCGAAAGTGCATTAAGGAATTGTTCTGACGTTGTATTACGAAGAAAGGCCCTTATTCTCTTTTCCAAATTTTCCCGCAAACACCCGTTTTCTTACACTTCTCTGTTAAACTTTCTTACATACACACCGCTCTCTTCGCCGCTTATAACTTTTTGTGTGCGTGTTTTTTTTTTTTTTTTTTTTTTGAATTGTGTTTAACGCCCGTTTTTACTACTGAGCCACCACAGGCGGTGACACTGATGATTATGAGAAGAAATGATATATTGGAAATGGATTTTTTAAGGAAGGAATCATTCCAGGCCTAAGTTTACGTACCTCCCCGGCATTTGCCATTTATGAAGACTGAGGAAAACCTGGAAAAAACCTCAGTCAGGGAAGACGGTCCTGGCGTCTTTCTAACTTTCTAAAGATGTTAGGTATGGCATACTGACAACCTATTTGAAACCTGATAAATCATTCGTGCTTTCTGTACGTTTGCATGTGTCTAAGGGACTCGCATTTCAAAATAAGTGGCTGGATAGATGGGAGTGGCTAACACATTCAAAGATGCAGGAGGTGCTTACTGCCGTTATTGCGTTTTCTCTTGTAAGCAAGGCGTAGGTCAAGGTGGTCATCACATCTGGGGAGTTTTGATGACAAAGCCATTCTTTAAATGGAAGAATGCTATAGAAATATTTAACAATCACCAGGCAAATGGTTATCATACAAACTGTATCCTATCAGCTGAGCGGTTTTTGGCAATGGAGAATGGCCGAGAAGAACTTGCATCTTTGATCAACATAAAATAATATAAAATAAAATAAAAAATCTGTAATGCTATATCGCGGCACCTCGTTTCCTACACCGGAACGTGTATTCCAGAACTTTTATTCTTTATTTGAAAAATTATATGCTTACGTTTGTTACGTCATTATTGTTCAGAGTTACATAAATCTAGAAACAAACTAAAAATATAAAGCGATTAAAATAATAGTAATATTAATAATTATAAACCTTTTTTTAAAAAGTAGATAGAGGGAAAACAAAAGAAAAAGTACTAATTTTTTTGAATGGTGTTTAACGCCTGTTTTAACTACTGAGGCATCAGGCGGTGGACACTGATGATACATGAGATGAAATGATAAATTGGTAAAGGAGGTTTTTTAAGGAAGGAAACTTTCAGGTCTAAGTTTAGGGTACTTCCCCCGCATTTTCCATTAATGAGGACCGTGGAAAACCTGGCAAAATCCTCAGTCAGGGAGGACGGCCCTGAGGGGATTCGAACCCTAGACCTCACCAAGTCCGCGATTTAACGACCTCGGCCACCCGTGGCGGTCGTTTTGAGTTAGTTAACTAGGGAGCATATTATGTAAGAACAGTCAGATTTCGGATCTCCGCAGACAGTCCGATCTATAGTTAGAAAACCTAAACAAGTGAATAAATTGTGATTTATGGAAACTGTCTTGTGTTTCTCTCTGTGATTGGTGAGAAAATCCCTTCTCGTCCCGCTGACCCTGAGGGATTACAAAACATTCAATATAACGACACTTGAGAACCCAAAACCCACGATAAAACTCAGTCAAACGAAGCAGCAGTGTGTGGTAATGAAACCAATAATGAACCTTCAACCACATCCCCCGTACATACCATCTACCACTCCACCACAATTTCCGACTTCAAATTGGCGCAACTGGAGCAATGAGACAATAAATCATCATTATTCATCTAACCTATCTTATACACACACACCAGCTCTTCCCCTCTAAAGTCCGCCCTCAAGTATTACCGGTCTTATACCAGAATTCATTTGATTGCAGCGGTACGGTAAGTGGTTATGAGAAACCGTTCCAAAGCTCAAACTATCATCAATCGCGTGAGCCCACCTCACACTTGTACTTTCGACCCTGTAATAGAACCAGCAAAATGAAAGGGAAGAACGGAAAATTCGAGGAAAGAAATGCTCCATTCTAGTATTCGCCTAAGTGACCAAGGGAAACCACAAGTTCATAAAGGCTCTGAATCTCCTGAATGCATGTCCAGGGAGTTACGACATGTGTCATTCCGCTATCGGAAATAATTGCAGAAATAACGAAGAAAGATAGCATAGAAAGGTGATGCTGACGTCGTAGCAAAGAGTATCCTTACTCAGTTAAATCAACACCGAGATGCAAATTCGTTGATATCATTGTCAACAACTGACTTTATTCGCTCTGGCAATATTCCCATACAGAATTTACAGCAAACTGATTCACTTCTAATTGGATTACTGAGTGCAACCTTGTTTTTCTTCGAATGTTTTCATTGTCGCTGTTTTCCATTCATCTGGTATTATTCCTATACAAGTTAATAAAATATAATGTCTAAATTTTCAGCAGAAGTGCGCTACATTTCAAAATGTTTATGCCATCTATGCTGCCTGCATTGAGATTTTCGCCAAATGTACTATAGGTCGCTTACGTATACAAAACATTTGAAAGTCTGATATAGTAATAATTCCAAAGGTATTAGTGAAAAATTAACACCATTCACCACTAGTGATTAACTGCAACCTATGTGCCGGACATCTATGCTAATTTATCCTTCAATTTAGAAGGTTTGGTACTGAGTAATGTTACTGGCAGATAAAATTATCATGAACTCCTTTAATGCAACTGGTTAACTTAAACTAGATTAGGGATTACAATTTAAAATTGTTAAAATTTAACCTCCAGGATAACTTTAAGTTGGACTAAAAACGCTTGTGATTATGAATATTTAGTTTGGTCTGGTTAGGTTAGGTTTTTCCTTACGTTTGGTTTAAGAAATTTGCCTTAAATGTGTGTATACTTGTACTGGAATTCGTGACAACCAACCTTTTCACATAAACGACTTACAATTGTGTTTCAACAATGTTTGCTCTTAATTCTTAAAAGTTTTGTTTTTCTCTGCTTTATGTCGACCCATCGATATATCTCACATATGCCCGGGGGACTGGATTATAAATTTGTTCAAAATTTTATCATTATATTTCTCAACATTACAATATCTATTTGACAGGAAGTAAAGGCAATATCTTTCATGTGTTCTTTAGAACTCTTATTATATGGTACTTATTGTAACATGTAGATCATTGTTCTGTATTATATTCATTCCCGCTTTTGCTTTCATTTAGTTGAACGGTGGGAGAATTGTCGCACTCTGGGGGTGAATGCACTGCCAAAATATAGAAGTAATCAATTATGTCCACGTAACAGAGCATTCACATTACCAGGGAAACACAGAACTGGTTAGGTTAGTTAACCTGATATTTGTCTTTTCATGGCCCTCTTTATCTCCCCGTTTGAATATGATCGGAAATATTTGGGTTCCTATGGTTAAAAATGAGGCTGTAAAGCTAAAATAACACTTGAAAGTCAGTAGGAACTTAGTAGTTATTATTTATGTATTTGTCTATGTAATCTACAATTTACCGAAGAACATGTAATATACTTAATTATGCATAATTATAATTCCTGCTACAAGATGTAGATAATTGTCCTTAAATCATTTTAGACTGTTTCCTTCAATCTTTCATGTGAGGGGATGTAGCGCAGTAACAGACTTAGCAAGCACATCCACTCACTTTCCTCCAATCCCATTATCAACTAACTCATTCTGAAAAACATGTGTACACGAGTGTACAATCGAGGACAAACATATCCTTACTCATCTTTACACAGTAGAAGGATTTCTCTTCTTTTAATATGAACTTTCTATTCGTCCTTTCCTGTCTCAGTTCACGTCAGGGTGGGAAACGCACGATTAACCGTGGGCGCAATCATAACGCTATCTTTTGTTCTCCTCCAATCAGTTGATTTCTGACATAGAGCTACTACTCACCTTTCAAATGTATATTGTTTTGGACTCTGTCCTTGTCATCCTTCTCTTTTCTTTCTCCCACTTGTGTACTTAAGCAAAAAGCTCAGGGGGGAAGGTAACATTGACAGACTTCCTAGAAGTGTCTTTTGTTTGCTTCTATTTACGTGTGTTTTGCACAATATGAGGTTTTCATTCAGCAGTAGTGGCAGCAAAATGTTTCATAGGGGCACAGCTTGAAAACTGAAATGTCTACACTCAGTATTTACCAGAAATACCTATGTGATGTACTCGTGGGTAGTCATACATCACAATCGAGAGCATGGGTAGGCACTTCGGCTGCAGCAATAGCAGTATTTGTTGAAACTGGAAACAAACGGTTTTATAGGGTAATGCTGAAACAAAGTGGGGCTTCGTTTGAGACGTTTGTGTGAATATGGTGATGGTGCAAATGCAGTAAAATGGCTGTAAAATGGTTAAAATTGTTATATGACTATTTAAATAAAAAAAACTTTAAATATGCGGACGAGCTTGGCCATTTTCGTGACGGGAATGGATCTTTCACCCCCAAGAACAACCATGACATTCATTAATTGCTGACTTTGTTTAAGCATCAACTATAATATTTAAATAATATATTGTTTAATGCCGTTTACCAATGTGGTAACAAAGTCCTATTAATTAATTTATCTATTTAGCATGATAAGAGGAAATGTCTAATACCTGCCAAGTTTATTTTCCATTCACATTGGGAAATTTGCAAGTGTAATGATTTGCATTTGTTATGTTGATTACATATAGGATGGTTCGTGGTAAAATGTACTCCATGGCCTTTCCTACATACACGCTAGGGGCTGATTTGCCGTGTCCGAACCGGTATTTCGTAGGCATCCATGCAGCAATAGCATGCAGCGAGTAGCACACAAGTTTCATATCAGTTCATAAAGTACCTAAGAGATGTGATATGTATTAAAGAAACAACTTGAGGGTATATTTTTAATGTTAAAATATTCCACTTTTACAAAAGCATAAAAAACATATTTGTTGCGACTAAATATATCGTTAGAAACGCAAATGAAAATTCAGGAAACAGCTTCAGGCTTAAAACAGCGCCTGTATCGCTGGGTATGCCAATAATCGGCAACATCAGTTTGCCGCTTAAGGCTGGCAAGTTGCTTCGACATCTTTCTAATAGACATTTGGATAGAAATCAGTCAATCAGCTGACAAATAACATGCGATTATCAGTTAGCAGACATTCAGTCTTCTTAGTGCTCATTCCTCTCGTGGTTACAAGTTACAATGCGCGCAGTTTCCTAGTAAACAACTTGTTTCGCGTAGTCGTGCATTTACTTGTTAGGGCGCCTTACCTTTACAGCCGTCAAGTGTACATATATAATTATTTTAGTTGTGCCCGTGAGGATACGAAAACCAAAGCTGAACTGGTTGACATCCGAACTCAAATGGAGAAACTACTTTTTTCTTCTGTGCTGAATGGAACTCATACTGGGCATAATGTGCTACCTCTTCCAGCAGCTTCAGTCAGAGGAGTTAGATTTGATGGCAGATTTAGTCAGTATAGGAAGCGAAAGGAAAAATAGTTAGTGGAAAAGGCAAAGTCTCTGCTCATAGAATGTGTTGTGCATAAAAGACGAAGAACTGTGACGTCACGTTTAGCAAATAGCATAGTCCTCACTTTTGAGGTAAATTGAAATAGACATCAAGTCATTTTATTATAATACATTAGACACAATTATGCGCGAATTTGACCCTCAATTCTAGATTCAGGACATTATGGAAACACTGTGTGCGCTTCAAGCGGAAGAGGCTGTGGGTTGTTAATTGCATATATAGAAACAGTAGCTGTAGATAGGTGCGCCAGCATATGATTTTTGGAAACTTCCAGGAGCATAAGCAACCATTTTCTTTGTCTTGTAGAGGCTTGCATGTAACTGTTGCGTAGAGGTTGGTAATCTCTTCAGTCTGACCAGCGCACAATTCACACAAAGTTCATTCAACATTTAATTTAATATTGTCCTTTGGATTTGCAATGAAGATGGCTAAAGTTAAAACGCTCTGGTATTTAAAAGAGTAATACATTTATTCAAGAATTTGGCGGCAATTAATTGTCAACAAATTGGAACAAATTAATTTGTAAATTTTGTAACTTAGTGAAGGTACAAAGTACACACAGAAAACGTACACTCCTTCAGCGACATTGTGCCTCGAAATATTTACTGATATATTTCACTGTTCGAAAAAATAAAAATCAAGACATCTTGTAGTTCGACACCTGAATTAAACAAGCAGTCGGAATTCTTTGGTACTGTTGCTGTGCTAAAATATTCCGTTCTATAACGTGGATGACCAGCACTTTAAAACTTCATTAAATATACAGTTGAGACATTTCCAGAACACACAACATAACTCCAGGCCTGAGTATGATCGATGTTTGGATGAAACAAGAACAACAGTGGTGAAAATATTTTGGGGTTTCACTAGACGAAACCACGGACGTCATGCAATATTTTTGTAATTAACGTCGTTATGATTCATAGTCAAGGTCGTCCAGGTAGCTCCTTTTTATTAATGTCAGAAGTTATTGAAAAGGTGAAGCAATATTATTAGTAAACATTGCCGGCTATTCTGGCAGTCAAGATGTAAGATCGCATGAAGTCTGTGATGGCACTCCATGGCCTTTTCCGCATACAAGCTAGAGGCTGATTTGCCGTGTCCGAACCGGTATTTCGTAGTCATGCAGTAATAACGTGCAGCGAGTAGCACACAAGTTTCACATCGGTTTATAGAGTATCTCTTTTGTCAGAATATAATGTGAAAAATAAAGTCATTTCGGGGCTACTGAACAGAGATGTGATATGCATTAAAGAAACAACTCTGTTTGAAGAAGTAGACAGCAATCTCTCGCATCTGAAATTAACAGTAATTCTCATTTCCTAAGTCGAACAGCACAGCTCTATGTCATATGTCGTAGGGCTCTCTGCTTGATCAACTGGTAAGAAGGGGCGACTTGAAGACGATCACAAATTATTTTGCTTCCCTAATAAAATGTCAACCGCAACTGGAATAGGGCTGTATTGATGTTTTGACGTTCAAACGGGGGAAAAAAAAAAAAAAAAAAAAAAAAAAAAAACTACCATCGCAGGGGAACACGATAAGTGACTGCACTACATTGTCAAGATTGCGTATCTGTGTCGTGATAGGGGTGGATATCACGATACGGTTGTTGTGACGCTTAGGACATACTAAACTGTCTCAGATAAAAACATTCTCGAATCCATAATGAATCCTTCTGTGAGGATGAGATATCCTGATGGAATCAATAAATTCTACCAAGATAAATACGTGCCAACGGGCTTCAAAATAGTTCTCGTAGATGCAAAATATCACCAGAATTGAATCCTATTGTAAATGTGTGGGAGAGCTGAAAACTAGGGGTGAAGTTAAATTGATCTGCATACCGGACGTTTGGAAGGAAGTATCACAGTCAAAGTTTGTCTACGCTTTGATTTCATCCATGCCCAAAGAATGAGGGTAGTAATAGAAGCGAAGGGTTTACACATTTTATTTAAGTTATATATTCTTTTTCGTTTTTAATTTAAGGATATTGCTCCATTTCTGCGCTTATCCGTATGCCCGGATCAATTTTTCAGCCCAACCCTACCTTCCTTACTTGTACCATGGTCATGACCTTATGTTTAAGCGTTCACCATTGACTGAGACACCTTGCCTGTTAACGTAAACGACATGTAGATGTCTATCGTAATTTTCCTGTGGAAGAGACGCAGTCAAGCCGCTCCGTGTGTTTCGGTGTAATTTTAGACCTTTTCAATTAGAAAATTTAAGGAACCTGTTTGCTATATATTTCCCTTGACACAAGTATTTAAGAATCAAGAAAGTTGCATTGATAATGGGGTTCTTTTAATTTTTAAACTTTCTTGTGTTATAAATGCTTCTCCTTTAAGTAATATTTTATAATTATTTGTGAGGCATTTTATGGTGATTGTGTAGTGTATATAAAGTCAATTTTGTCTAAGTAATGAAATTGCACAGCCGTGTTATTTTTAAAAATGTTATTATCTCGGCTATAAAGACAAAGTGTATGTTATGTTAGGTATTTATTATGCTTTGCTCAATAGTTAATATAACTTGTCATTTAAATGGGCCAGGTTCTCTATGACTTGTTGCGGCGACCTTTTCTTTCAAACTTCTAGGAATATTAATCATTTTGTAGGTTAATACTCCTTATTGCTGCTGTAAGTTTGTGATATGATTTATCATAGTGCATTTTATAATTACCATTTTTAACAACCTTAAATCATCTATGTGTGAGTTATGCTAACTAATTATATTTTTAAATAAACGCATTTAAATAGTTATTCTTGAATTTTGTCAAGTGATTTCCTCTCTCTTATTATTATGTCACCATTCCAGTGTTACCTTTAGATGTTATGAATACGACACGTTTCACAGTTAGACGCCTACAAACATCAACGGGAGAATGTTGTTTACATTATTGAAATATGAGAAGTTTATTAGATTTCTATATACTTTAAAACAAACATTGCTTTATTATGTCTTTATGTGTGAGTATAAATGCCTTAAAATGCATATATGCCTTTCCAAATGGAAGTTATATTATCACGTGTATTCTAAGTATAACTGTTACTTGTAAAAAATAAATGAAATAATTCAATCCTGGGTAGAACTCGAACCCCTTCTTTTAACCGCTCGACTATGAATGCACCGATGCCATAGAGAACTCAATATGACTGATGAAGATAATATGAGGCTGTAAGAACCGCAGACAGAGACATGACAGTGTGAATGGAGTGCGGGGCCTAGCACAGTTTCCATTAACGCTTCGAGAATCTGATTATTATTATTATTATTATTATTATTATTATTATTATTATTATTATTATTATTATTATTATTTTGATCTGTTTTAGGGGGTGCATTTCATTTTTTATTATAATAATAGTGAAACAAGAGATGGACTTTTTATTTTCGTAGAGTCTAAACATTTTTGTAACTTATTGAAATTTGGAACAATTTATTTTATTATAATATTCAAAATATAATATCAATGTTTTCTGTACTTGATTTTACTAGTATGTAAAATGTTAACCAAATTGTCTCCTGTATTAGTAAATATGAAAATAAGAATGTATTACGTTTATTTCCTCAATACTGTTCTTTGTTGACAGACGCTAGAACTGACATTTCTAATTTCTATAGTTTTCAAGCTATTGAATTAGAACCTGGTACAGAATATAATTATGTTCATACTAAATAAAGTAAAAAAAGTCATTGCTCTGCGATAATTACTCTCAGAGACATAAATTATTTTATATAATTTTTATAAAAATGGCAATATTCAAAAGCTTGCTTGCGCCAGTAATACTCAAGTAAATAACTTTATTTTCTTCTCATTTCTTATTTTTAGGACTGCTAGAGTAGTAACTTGTTTTGTGATCATAGCATTACATGCAAGCAAATTAATTTTGTATCTCTTGAATATATTTTAGGAAAATAACTAGCTATTTTTAAAATTAAATTTTTGTTGCAGAAACTAAGGAGCATAAACTAAAAATTATAGCTAGATTTGTTACACATCTCTGAATAGCATGCACGAAAATTTTCACTCAAATTTACCAAAATTTAAGCACAAGTGACGTTTTCCATATTGAAAATTTTATATTTGATCAAAATAGAATTTTCTGTAAACATACATTTAATACCTTCTACAGGTACCCTCTGTCCTCAAAACAATGCAACTAAATTGCACAGTATTTATTTGGAAGTTGCGTTGGAAAGCAATACACAACCGTGTGGCTCACTACTAAATAGCAACATAATGCAAAGTAGAACTGTATATAATACAATATACAGAAAAAACGAGATAAACTTGTAAAAGTTGATGAAATTATGAGCTTAGATCCATTATATGAAGTGGGCGTAGTCATAAATACTGTCTGTAAGCAGTAGCTTTTACACTAGAGCCCTAAAAATGGCGGAAAATAAAGTGTTTATTTATTTGATCCCTAATACTCACAGGCACTTTAGTATGTATTAATCAAAATATCATATTTTATGTTATTTTTAGCCAAAAATTAAGTCCAAGAGTCTCTTAAATAGTAATTTAAAGATAAGTTTCTTTGCTTCGCGATTTTACGTCATGTTGCTCTGGTCTGTTGACATCGACAGTCGACAGTGGACAAAGCTCGCCCAATTGCACAATAATGGTACGATTTTCAAATCCATGTTCATTCTGATTCTTGTATCTTTCATAAAGCATTTTAATGTCCATTTCTTCCAAATAATTATATTCAAAACATTTGAAAATATTTCAAGTACGTAATTTCAACATCGAAATGTTCCAGCATATTGCTTCCAATTAGCTAAACGCTATATATTATACATAATATAAATGAAAAATAAAATAACTTAATGAACTGGAGCGGTATCTGAGGGAGTGTGGATTAATTTTATTTGCATTTAATAGGTGTTAAGGATAAATTGGGTCTCGGGGTTTTGTCACCCCCCTGGCTAGGAGACTGGAGTGAGTTAGGATGAGGAATCCTCTCAGTACGATCCACAAAGTGATGGTTGGTATTACTGTTTCTGTGGCTGGTGTATCCTCGTCCTCCGTCGGATTTTCTGGCAGGTCCTATTACTCCTGGCCGGTACCTACTCCAAGTAAACTATTGTTGAGACAGTCTTCTCAACTGTTGCCATTTTTAAAGAGTGGTATTTTAGTCGATAATATAGCGAACAGGGAAAATGTGAATGGGAAGATATTCACAGTCGAAAGGAGGCGATGACGTCACTCTCAAATTGTTTATTTTTAACGTTTCACCAAGAGTACCAGGAGATCGAAACACAAAGGGCTTCTGGTATGCTCATGTAGATAGCCCTCTCCCGAGAAATCTTGCCTGTCCAGGATTGTTAAAAGAAAATCGGTCAATTTATATTCTCGGAATTTTAACTTTAAAACTTTAATAAGATCAAGAAAAAAATCGACGTCCCGACAAATGAAACTGAGAAACTTGGAGAACCACTGGGAGACACACTGCGAACTGTACCAAGCGAAAAACTGCCTGCCGCCGAACGATCTCAGCTTCTTTTAATAAAACTACAGTCGTTCGGTCCGGTGTCTCCTAAACCAGTTACAATTTTCAAAATATTGCCTGTAATTGGTCGTTGATCTCGCGCCGTTTTTACTAAAGCGAATCAGACCGATCCTGAGTTGCGCCAATTTTGGACATCGGTTGCTACCCACATTCCTGTAGTCAATGAGGTCTGGTCTAACGGTACAAACTTCGAAAACAAGTTATGAGGGTTTTCTTATTGTTCTCGCGCATTCTTCCTATTCATTGGCTTTGGAATGTTTTCTCTTCGAACCCTCGTTTTATGGTTTTAAACAGTAAAGGTTCAAGGATTTTATGGTCAATTAATTCATAAGATCGATTCTCAAAGATCTTGTTAACGGCGAACGGTCCCTTGTACAGGAGTTCTAACCTGTTCGACTTCCCTTCTATTTTTTTTCGAAATTTTTTTTATCACGCACCAAAACTAAATCTGTTTCTCTCGGATTCCACTTGTGCATTCGTCGCTTTACTTTCTTCATCCGCCTATCGGCTCTTTCGCTAATACGAGCAAAAATCTTATTATACAAATTTTCATCGGTTTCCGGTTTCCTGGGTGTAGGGAGCGGTAAGCCAGAAATAAGGGGTGCTGGCGGTTGCTTCGCTAATAATTCTATGAACAATCGTAATGTAACTGGATTGATAGCATGGTTCAGTAATCTCTCGATCTTTGGACAGTGTTCCACCCAGTCAGAGTGTTTCTTGTGACACAAAATTCTCAGAAATGATCCCACTTCTTTCACAGCGCGTTCTGCGGGGTTACTTTGGGGGTGATAATATGAACTATTTAATATCTTAGTTCCCATTTCCTCTAGGGTTTTTAGAAAAATGCTACTCTTGAAAATAGTTGCACTGTCGGTTAAAATGGCGTCCATTTTCCCGTAGTCATTGATAAAAAATTCATAATTCTTGAAAGACAAGCTTTGATTGTTATGCTCCTGAGAGGGTATATTTTCACAAATTTAGAAAATACATTGTACAAAATGAGTACCAACCTGTGTCCAAACCGTCCCCTAGGCATTTCGCCGTGTGTATCCACAGTAATTAAGGCGTTGGGGCGATCCCGAATAACAGTTCCAAGATCTGCGTCATATTTAATGTTGGAGGGCTTTGCCTTCTGGCACAGTTCACGGTTGCTACTATTCGCCGAACTTTTCTTGCTAAATGATTTATATACAAATTTTCAGCATTATTAATGCACACACTTTTCGTTCCGGCGTGAATTTTGGCCTCATGGAATGCCAGAATCAACCGGTCTGCCATAACCGGAGGAATAACAGCGCGGTTGCTCTCGACCACGAGACTTGTATAGGACCTGCTGAAACAGGGCATAAGTGTTGCTAACGTCTGGGCCTAATTCTGGGACTTTTGCTCTTAATTTTCTGAGGTCCTCATCCTGCTCTTGGAATATAACTAATTTCTTAAAATATTTCTTTACTGAATTTTCGAGTTGGCTCCCGATTCTCATCACTACTATTTCAAAATTTGGAGAGTTTACTGTGTCAGAAATATGTTCTCGGTAGTTCAGCCTGGACAACGTATTACTAAAGATGTTGTCTGGGCCCGACACGTGTTCCACAGTAATGTCACGAGAAGTAATCTCATGGATGTATTGGAAAATCTTTGAGGTGGTTAATTTACATTGCCGGAATAACGCCAGGCTCACGTGGTCCGTCCTCAGAATTACTTTATGATTGTAAATATATGTTTTAAACTTCTGGAGGGCAAAAAATAAAGCAGATATTTCCAACTCGGTGACACAAGCGTATATTTCACTACGAGAAAACCCTCTAGAGGCCGTAGCTATCACATGCGCTGATTTATTTCCATATTCTTGCATTAAGACAGCGCCGAACCCTTTTGTCGAAGCATCTGTGTAAATAATGAAAGGTAGGTCGAATCTTGGCCTTTCCAGTAAAATGACATTTTTAAATAACTGTTTAACTTGATCAAACGCGGATTGCTCTAAGTCTGACACTTCCATTTTCGATCACTTCTCAGAAGGTCTCGAAGGGGAGCTGCGGCCGACGCATAGTTTATCAGGAAACGGGATTGGTACTGGAGGATACCAAAAAACCTTCTCAGCTATCTGATATTGTGTGGCCTAGGTAAGTTTAGAATTCCCTCTACATTCTCTGGGTCAGGTGTTATGCCTTCCTCTGAAATAATAAATCCCAAAAATTTCGTTTCAGCTCAAAAAAAATTGTTTTTTCTAATTTAATAGTCATGCCTGATTCTCTCAATTTGGTTAGTACGTAATCGATGTGCCGGAGGTGGGCGTCAACGCAGTCGTCAAAGATGAAAAAGTCGTCGACGTACTGAGCTGCGAATTCCTTTGTAGTATCTTAGAAATTTGGTATAAGACGCGTAATAAAGCGTTCCCGGATGTGGCCAATCCAAATGCACAGCGTCGAAATTGGTAACTGCGTCCCTTGTGAAGAAATGCAGTGTACACCGGACATCCCGATGAAGAGGAATCTGCTAATACGAAGATGTCAAGTCAAGATTGGTGAAAAATCTCCCACTTGACAATTTTGACAGCAGGTCATTGATTCCTTCCGTTCGGAAGCGAATAGGAACTATGTGATTATTCAAACGGCGTGCATCAATTGTTACTCGAAGTTGCCCTGTAGCCTTTCGAACCCAGCACAAAGGATTCACAAAGCTGGATTCTGAAATTTCTATAATACCATCGGCAAGCATGCCATCTATCACGCGGTCGGCCATGTCTCTCAGAACAATGGGAATTGGTCGTGGCTTATAAGAGTAGGGGGTCAAATCCCTCACCTCAAATCGATGAGCATAAACAGAACATTTACCTGGAGAATCAGAAAATACACTTAGGTTGTTAATCAGAATAGTTTCCAAACTTTTTCTTTGCCTTTCATCTAGCCCGTGAGCCTGGATTATCTTGCCTTTAATTAGTTGAATAAGTTCGTCATGGCTGCACAATCTCACGTGGTTTAGCATAGGGTCCTTGGTTCGAGCCTCCTCTACTGGTGAAGCAATATTTAGGCGATTTACTGGAAGTTGGCATTCCTCGAAGTCATCTATTATGCTATGGCATCCCATTTCTTCCTCATCCAGCGTTCCTTAAGGCGCTTCAGTTCTAACTCTCATAATTACGCTTCCCATGCCAGCGTCTATTCTCTCTACGAAAAACACTTCATCTTGGATCTCCTTCTCCGCTTGAGATGCCGTCATTCTCCCAGAACGGTCTTCATCTACGAAAGCAGTACATATTAACACAGATCCTTGATGTATTTCAAAATATCTGTCTTTGAAATTAAATATGGCGTGTCTAGGGAAAAATGTGACACAGCCTAATATGACTACCGCGGTCAGTCTTGGGACCACCAAAAATAAAATATCAAAGTTGTTCTTCTCAATTTCTACTCGAAATATTACCTGGAAACGAACTTTTTCCCTCTTCTTCCCAACAGTCAGGGAGCAAGACTGCATACATTATGTGTTGCACCAGTGTCAAGAAGAACATTCTGTAGGGTATTATTGATATGAACCTTAATTTTAGGTGTATCTAAGACTTCCTCGGGGTTTTCTCTAGCCGAATGGGGACTTTGTTTCTAATTAAATAAATTGGGTATAGGTGGTCAGTGACCGGTGAACTTTTGGTCATGTCCACCTCCAGTTCCGGATCTAGTCGACCCCTAAAGTTCCGAAATTCTGGTTTCCCTGATTTCCAGAGTTTTCAAGCGGGATTGGAGAAACATTTTGATGACTGTGTTGGTTTTGGAGTCGGGCGTTATTATGTTCAGGCATCTCCCTCGGCGGATTTCTTCTTCCCGGGGATTGATATCGTGGACTATTCCTCCTTCTTCGGGATCAATATGGCCTCCTCTGATCCGCGGTCAATGGTTCGTATCTTGGTCCATGTCATTGGTCCTCACGCCTTCCATCTCGTGCGTACGGGCTGTTCCATGGAACGGAAATTTGGTCATCATGAATTCTTCCCGAAGTCCTGATCATGTTAACATGGGCTCTTCCTGGCCCTTGGAACGATCCTCGTTCGAACCCCTGATGAGGCTGTGCCCTCACCCAGCGGTTTGACTCTCTGTCTCTTCTCATCGGGCGCTCGTACTCTCCTCTGGAGCTTGGGAATCCTTCCCAATGAAAATCACGCTGATAACTCCTTTGCACGTCGAAGGCTGACAGCAGGTCTATCATCTCCGTGAATGAAACAGGTTTCGCCACGATTAAATGATTCCCGATGCTCTCCGGGAAATGGTGAGTTACGATATTGATGAACTCCCTGTCTTCCATTGGTGGGTTCAGCATCTTACAGCGTTTTCCGAGTGCCAGGAAATAATCCACCATGCTCTGTCCTTGCCTAGGATCGTATTTGCTGTTTGACAAGTCTAATCTAGTCATATTCTAAGGAAGTGAACTCCAGTATCTCGAAAGGAATAGCAGTTTAAAGCGGCTATAAGAGGTACAGTCAGAACGCTAACTGGTACCAACTGGCAGCTTGTCCTTTCAAGCACTTCCGAAGAAACAGTACTTTCATCTCTTCAGGGACAATATTTATTTTGAAAAAAAGCATCCATTTTTTGTAGGAATGCTTTCGGCGAATCTCCGTGCTCTTCGTAGAAATTAGGGGGATTGATATCATGCATCAATGGGTGTGACCAAGGTTGATAACACACGTTATTTGCATATTGAAGAAAAGGCGTGTTCAGGCGGGCAACTACTAGCAAGGTTTGTGTTGACTCTTGGGAGTGGCAAGCTGTCTGGTGAGTTTTCTCTACCTGCTGCTAGTAAGGGTCCACTGCCCTCTGTCAGCTGTTGACCGGTTGTGCTTGTATCAGTTGATCGACCGCTAGTGCTGGAGTGATTTGAGGGACGTGGCTCTGCAGCGGATCTGTTTACAGTATATTCTCTTTCACCCAAATCCGCCAATTTCTTATTCATTGCTTCCTGATTCTTCTCAATGGCTTGAACGATAAGTTGCATCGATCTATGTTCTGCGTTTAAATGCTCTTCAAATTCTGAGCATTTTCTCGTGATCACTGAGCCAACCTCGCCTCCAATTCTCTCACAGCTTCCCATTCTAATCTCCAATTGTTCATAATTTTGCCTGACCTCATCCACGTCCTGCCGAATCTTATATAGATCATTTTCCCCTGTTTCCTTTCCTTCCTGCAATTTCCTGGCTAGGTCTACCTGGGCTTCTTCAATTTCATTAATCTTTAATTCAAATCTCGAACTAATGTTGTCCTCCAATTGCTGAAATTTTTCTCTGCTAACTTGCTCTAATCTCCCTAACCTTTCTTCCAGCAATCTGTCTCTTTCTAAATTCGCCTGTTCACTTCTCCTTTCTCTTTCTAGATTCGCCTGTTCGGTTTTCTTCTCCCTTTCTTTGTTCTCCTGATCATTCCTCAGCTGAATTTGCATTAACCTTTCCATATAACCTCTAGGACCTTATCCTCCTTACTTAGGTTTGCGTCATTCTCTCCTTCCCTTTTGGAATTAGTCTCAATAATTCTCTCGGCACTTATAGCTGGGTCATCTAATTCTACGGACTCTTCTCTAGGTTCTCTCAATGGGGCGTTTTCTGTCATGTTGATTATCTTATAGCTTCGTAATAACATAAATTAAATATACAATTCCCTTCCAAAATAACGTTACAATAATATATCTAACCTGTAGATCAAAGTTACTTTCCGGCAGTGTTACAATGAACAGGATCAATTTTAAGTCAGTGTTATAAAAGTAACTGGGAAATTTATCTGCATCTTGTAGAGTAGAATCTCTTCGTTGGCGTCTCGGAGATCTGCCACAGTCTCGAAGTTAGCGTTCGATGCTCTCCCGACAGCGTTTCCTCGTGATCTGCAATGTTGTATCCTCAGGCGATGTCTCCTGTGATAGTCTTCCTCGACGCGGTCCTCCTTCCTGTACGATTCTCGAGTATCTTCCCTATTCACCCTCCGCTATATTTTTATCGTGCCCCTAAGGTGGGTCGCAATTTTGGAACGGTATCTGAGGGAGTGTGGATTAATTTTATTTGCATTTAATAGGTGTTAAGGATAAATTGGGTCTCAGGGTTTTGTCACCCCCCTGGCTAGGAGAGTGGAGTGGTTTAGGATGAGGAATCCTCTCAGGACGATCCACAAAGTGATGATTGGTATTATTGTTTCTGTGGCTGGTGTATCCTCGTCCTGTCCTCCGTCGGATTTTCTGGCAGGTCCTATTACTCCTGGCCGGTACCTACTCCAAGTAAACTATTGTTGAGACAGTCTTCTCAACTGTTGCCCTTTTTACAGAGTGGTATTTTAGTCGATAATCATAGCGAACAGGGAAAATGAGAATGGGAAGATATTCACAGTCGAAAAAAAGGAGGCGATGACGTCACTCTCAAATTGTTTATTTTTAACGTTTCACCAAGAGTACCAGGAGATCGAAACACAAAGGGCTTCTGGTATGCTCATATAGATAGCCCTCTCCCGAGAAATCTTGCCTGTCCAGGATTGTTAAAAAAAATCAGTGAATTTATATTCTCGGAATTTTAACTTTAAAACTCTAATAAGATCAAGAAAAAATCAACGTCCCGACAAATGAAACTGAGAAACTTGGAGAACCACTGGGAGACACACTGCGAACTGTACCAAGCGAAAAACTGCCTGCCGCCGAACGATCTCAGCTTCTTTTAATAAAACTACAGTCGTTCGGTCCGGTGTCTCCTAAACCAGTTACAATTTTCAAAATATTGCCTGTAATTGGTCGTTGATCTCGCGCCTTTTTTACTAAAGCGAATCAGATCGATCCTGAGTAACGCCAATTTCTGGACATCGGTTGCTACCCACGTTCCTCTAGTCAATGAGGTCTGGTCTAACGGTACAAACTTCGAAAACAAGTTATGAGGGTTTTCTTATTGTTCTCGCGCATTCTTCCTATTCAATGACTTTGGAATGTTTTCTCTTCGAACCCTCGTTTTATGGTTTTAAACAGTAAAGGTTCAAGGATTTTAAGCGAGGTGAAACATACCGAAGATACAGATGTTGCTTCTTCTCTGGAGTTTAGCAAGTTTCGATGCGTAAGCTAAAATCCTTGATCCCAATAATGTATTTTCCTCATTATAATACTATTGAGAATTATAGATGTTAATATACATTTTAAGTGCTCTTGTCGGGTCTAATAACTGCTTCAGAACAATGTAATTAAATTATCAAAATAGTAATAGCTAGATAAGCAGAAAAGGGATAAAACATTGAGAAACACAAAGGTTTAGTTTCGCAATATTTCGAACAGCTCGTGTTCTTCTTAGGCAAGAAGACAATTTTTGTCCTTATTCTGCTTATCTCATTATATATATATCGTTATATTTCGAACTCGTGGAGTCCTTCTATGGCAAGAAGACATGTGACTTGATTTCTTGCAATATAAGGACTCCACGAGTTCGAAATAAATACAGCGATCTCAAGTGGGCTTTTACTTATCCTTTTCTATTATAATTACTATTAATTTGTTACATTGTTAATAGTGTTACTTTATTTTTCTTTTTCGATATATATTCTATATATATAAAAGAAAAAGAAAAATAAAATAACACTATTAACAATGTAACAAATTAACGGTAATTATAATAGTAGAAAAGGATAAAACACTAAACAAATGCGCACTTAAGATCGCTATATTTCGAACTCGTGGAGTCCTTCTATTGCAAGAAATAAAGTCACTTGTCTTCTTGCCATAGAAGGACTCCACGAGTTCGAAATATAACGATCTCAAGTGTGCTTTTTCTTAGTGTTTTATCCTTTTCTACTATTATAATTACTGTTAATATATATATATATATATATATATATATATATATATATATATATATATTGCCTTTGGTCTGGGAATATTTAGCCAGTCAATCTTTGTAAGGACTAAATTAAAAAGAACGTTATGGATATTTTTGTGCTGATCATGTTGTAATATTGAATAAAAATGCTGAAAATAGAAAATGTAGCCAAAGCAACCAAGGAAAAATAGAAATTATCACAACTGTATATGGACATCATAAAAAAAGCGAATGAGTGTCATGTTAGTTGATTTATTGCAGCCATGTAGAGACTGCAGATGTCTATAAAATATGTCAGTTTGTTTGATGTAAATTTGTTGATTTGTTTTATTTACGGACGTCCTTTAACATCTCAGGTCATCAACGCCTCATTCTATTCAGGACGTGAAACGGCCGAAAATTTTTGCTCAGAGGCCTTTTCTTTTAGGCTTGAGGTTCTTTTTCGTGCCGTAAATGTACGACATGGGACCCACGGCATTACTTCCGTTTCGAAGGAAGCCGTACTTAGGATTTTTATGCCCCAAAAAAATCCATCGATCCTGGCCGGGTTTGAACCCGCGATCTTGTGTTTAGAAGGCAAATATGGTTACCACTACACCACCAGGACCGAGTTTTGTTGTAAACGCAGAAATTGCGATACGGGAACAAATTAAGATACTCGTGTGGGTTGACGCTCTATACTTTAGTGAAGACAGTAATGGGAAATTGCATATTCTCCAATACCGTGCATTTAGCTGACAGTGACTTTACACTACCTAACATGCCTAGCTTGAATGACACACTTGAATTAACCTCTTTGCGTTTTAAACCCAAATTTAATGTTAGGCATATTTAGAATGTTCTTCTATATTTCCGATTCATTTCATTGTTACGCACAATGTGCATGGTCATATTTTCACAGTTTCTTAGGCGTATTCGCACTATCAATTCCCTATTTCACATATTTAAACCATATAAAATCCTTCATGAGCTGTTATGCAAAGTACGAACGCAGCCACAGTAATTAACATATTTTCTGGCATCCATAAACCGTGCATTCTGTCAGCGGACGGACAACGCCGGTCGACTGTTATTGCTTGGTAGCAGATGGTTTACTGGAACCCATAGAACAATAACGAAAGCATGCACGTACAGTAATATGACGTCACGTTATAATGATAATGCACTTTGGTTAAACCATCCGTTTGTGTCTTGATTGGGCGTCCAGGGTTATTGTTTACACATAACGCTTTGAGAGTATGTGCTTCTTTCATGTGAAAGCTGTTCTAAGAATATATGTTAAGAATCAATATTTATGATGGCTACAGTCAGAAAGAGGGCTCTACTTCTGTGGGAAGTGAGGTCACTGTATCAGGGTACGAAGAGGTTCGCCTTCAGTTCTGTAGGGTGCATTATCGTTGGCTTACGTGTTTCGCATGACATCCTTGTAGTGGGGGGAGGCGAAGAATGTACGCTTGGGGAAGGGGTACTAGTAATAGCTGTGCCAAGGTCAGCACAATATTGGATGCGGATATCAAGGATTGAGTATTTGTGGCGGTCAGGAAACTTCTGTACTACCTATCTTATAGTGCACACTTATAATTTTCAATAGTTTTTAACGGTTCTTGCACAAACTGATAAAAATTCACGCAAACCTTGGCGTGATTGTTTGTCACGGAAAAAATAATAAACGCATGCTTTCTTAAAGGTCTATCTATATACCCAGTACTGCATATAGCAAAGCTTTATAACTCCACAGATACGGCATGTAGAGTTTAATGCAATATTGGAAGAGACTGGCTATATCTCGCTTAAAAGTTTTAGTTTATTTATTGCTTAACATAATGTATAAAACTTAATAATTTCAAATGACCTAGAAATGCACGAAAAACAGTTTTTAGCTACGCGTTATACTTTTTACTATAATTAACTATCTTGCTGCACTAGAGTGTTCACGGACGTTATTGTAATTATAAAAATGCATTAATAAGGCTTACAGTGTAGTAACAAAGAAAAAAACATGGGCTTACATAAATTTTTGTGCTCTCTGTACGGCTTGGTTTAACATTCCGTTAGAAACGATAGAGGAAAAACCAAGGAGATTTTATTTCATAAGCTAGAAAAGGCTAAGAGTGCGCACTTAAGAGATGGTTGCTGTTGACTTGGTTTATTTGCTGACGCTCTTTAACATATCACGTCATCAGCGTCCCATTCAATTCAGGGCGTGAAACGGCAGATAAATTTTACTCACGGGCCTCTTCTTTCAGGCTTGAGGTTCTTTTACATTCCGAAAATCTACGACATGGGATCCACGGGTTACTTCCCTTCTAAAGGAAGCCATACTAAGACATGGTGAGTACAACCTTTCTGCAAAGGGTGGGGAATGATTTGACAGTTTCAATTGAAAGATAGTGGATACATATAGAATAACTGTAAAACTTAACTAATATAAGTATTTTAGAATCATAAGGTGTTACATTAAATCATTGTACTGCGCGTTCTTAGCCTCACTGAGCGGGAAAGAGTAATCAAAAATTGCGTCGCATTGGATTATGCAAACAACTTTTTATATCTATAAAATTTAATTTCAATGTATATTTTGTTCCTAAACCACTTTGCTTACTGTATTTCAACAAAACATTTAGTTACAACGTTAAAAACATAAATAATTGAATTTAAAATATTATAATGACAAAAATTACACATTTTAGGCTTAAACATCAGGAATCGTTTCAGGATAAGTTGTTTTAAACACATGAGATATAACTTACGACATTTGGTAGCATTACGAACGTTAAACAACAATCTCGCTCTAATGTACCCTTGCCAATATGTAACCACAATATCATTCAATGCAAATTACTGAGCAGATATGCTTATTTACACTCTTCTTACTTTATAACACAAAACAGCGCTTAATAGTAGGCACTTTATAGCAAAAACGTGGGAAACCAATTACTGGTCAGCCAATATATGAACTAATTCGGTGCATACTCCTAGCCGACAGTTTACTCTTAATCTCCTTTGCCTTATATTTGCGAAAAATTAAAAATATAAAATAGGTTATCTGCTGCTAAACTGAAAAGTACTTGTTTACTGTGTGTTATATATGTATCTAAATGAAGTTTATTTCGACACAGATTTCCATTTTGGTAATTATTGCTATTAGACATGCATAATTGTTGACACGGTTTCTCACTATTTCAGGTGGTAATCATAGTTCCATGACGTCAATATCACTAACATCCAACGATTTTAATTACTACTTACGTGTATGTAGGGGGTTGTATAAAAAGCTCGCCAAGGTTCGCGTTGTAATTTAGTACTCTTTATCTTAATAGCTATAATTATATGATCGTTTCATGATATGCTAATATTTTTCTGTATTTTGAACAAGATATTAAGAAAGGTGATATAGTTATCTCACGACAAATGCGTGAGTTCTGTACACTAGCAAATCGACAAATTAAATTCGTGTTGCAGCATATTGCATTTAGATAGAACAAATACTGAAGGATATATAATATTCATTATTAATAATGTTAAAGTTCCCTGTGTATGGGAAATAATTTTACGAAACTACATACCAAAAGGACAAAAATGGCTTATGAACACAAATACAAGAAGCCTGGGACGTTGCAGCGTCTCATTCACACTACTGTAGAAATCTGACATCATCAATGACCCCAAAGACTGAGGGCAGTTACACGTGCTGTAGGTTCATACACGATCCCAATTTGTGTTTATTTCTTTGTGTTTTTACTTTAGAATATAATTTTTCATTTCGTGTATTTATTTGGTTATTTATAAAGAATACGCTAGTTGGTGAATACGTTTTGTGTGTGCATAGGTAATGTCATAAAACTGAAATGATAGGTTAAAGTATAATATGATATTAAGGCAACATAATGTTCTACATACACAATTATAAAACCAATAATTAAAACAAAGAAACAAAATTGTCATGCGGGGTTTGAGCCCAGGAACTTACGCAAAAGAGCAATGACTTCTAAACCGCTCGAGCACCGATACTGTACCCTGACATTCTCTTTCCAGATGGTTAACTATTTAATTTATAGGCAAAGTGTCCACTTCAGTGTGCATTCGCTGCATGCGCTTGTGAATACGACGTTTACGAGCGTCCCCGAAGTTGTCCGATCGACACGTGGAATCTGGCTATAGGTATCCCCTCTGTCAAAGGGTATACATATACACCGTGTAATGGAAAGGTACTTACGTGATGAGTTGACGGGCATTTATTTGGTTATGGTTGTGTGGCTCGGAGGCTGTACCAGGAAATACATTTGGCAGCATTGATCGTAGTCTATTCGAGCTGTGCTATTGTATAGAAGAGCAGAGACGGCGGCGTTCTGTGCCAACTCCTTAGGTTGAGGAAGCCATGCTGCAAGGTGTAGAAGCAAATACTAGCGTGTCGCTCCTCAAGTGAACATTAATTGTTACCCGGTGTGGACAATTTTGCAGGTACAGCTATTGGATCCCAATCATTTTGAAAGAGCCAGTGCTACTAGGCAGGTTACTACAGCAAATGTCCTCGGTATTTGTACCAATCTACACTCCAACCACACCTTTCAAAGTGTATGATCTTCAGGAATGAAGAAGCATGTTCGTAATTTACATGCTTGGGCAATCGAAAACACCTCGTGCCACGTTTGTGCGATCACATTATGTGAGTTTTTATGCCAATATGTGGATAAAGGTTGTGAATGGTTCCCTTGTGAGACCATACACTTTGCTGCTGCGACTAAGTGCCAACAATTACTTGGTACACTTGTAAAAAGTTCTACTTGAGTTACTTGTCCGTTTTCTCTTAATATTAGACAAGCAATGTGATTTCAATACGACCGAGCATCAGTTCATTTTGGGAATGGAGTACGTCATAATTTTAAGACTACATTCTGCGATCACTGGATAGGCCGGGGTTGGTCCGTTGCCGGCCGCCGCACTTGCCTGGTCTTATTCTACTTATTATTCCATAGTGTGGGACATATGAAGTCTAGCTTTTATGAAACCATTGTTGAAAGATTCCAAAGATCCAGAATATGGCAAATGGAACACTCTCTATCTGTAAGTCAATGAATAAGTTTCAGCACTTATTGTGGGGATGAAAATACAGTAACGTAATGAGTTTATACCGCTAATTTAACAATAAAGTTTTTTTTGTTCTTTTGTTGTTTTTCTGTACATTTTGTGCCAAATAAATGAAATATCAATAATGATAATACATAATAAAATATCAAGAATGATATTTTATTAAATTCATGAACTATTTTCATATAACTAATAGTCTAAAACCTTCTCTGTAAGAACACCCAATGTCATGAAATAACATCGTGTTGTACTGATTTATTTTTTCTTTTGATTAGTGTTTAACGTCCGCTTTTACTACTGAGGCACCACAGGCGGTGTACACTGATGATGTATGAGATGAAATGACATATTGGTAATGGATTTTTTAAGGAAGGAAACGTTCCAGGCCTAAGTTTAGGGTACCCCCCCCCCGGCATTTGCCATTTGTGAGGACTGAGAAGGTAAAAACCTCAGTCAGGGAGGACGATCGTGGCAGGATTCGTACCCTAGACCTCCCGTTCACGAATTTGGGCCTTAACGACCTTGGCCACCCATGGGGGTACTTGTGTTGCACTGAAAAGTAACGGAGCAGCCCATTGGCTCTTTGAGAAAAGTTTTTTTTTTAAAGTGTTATCTGCTCGATCTCAAAGTTTGTTGGTTTAATTTAGAGATGCTCCATATAAAACTGTTAACATTGTCACTTATTACTCCGTACTTTCATTTTGAGTTAATTTCGAATTTCCAGAAACATGCTTAAGTCCGATTAATACTTTGAATTTCTACGGAGTTGTACTCAATATGAAAATATAATAATGCATTAAAAGTTTCGATGTTCACTGTCCCAACTGCAGAGAACCATTTCCATTTACTTAAAAACAATAATGCCGTAGATAGATAATGCATCAAAAGTGCATCATTCTTGTTTTGTTTAATTATGTGTAGTTTTAAGCATATCTTAGAGTATTTCCAATTATTATTTTATTTTCTAATTCCTTGAAAAGTGTCTTTTCTCTAAATGCTTAAGAGAAAATGTTCGCATTTGAAAAATGCAGGTGCAGCATTGTTTTAATTGATTACATAATTTTTGTTTCATACATATTTTAACAAACACAGCCAACAGTACAGTCGTTTTTATAAAAGAGCTTAAATAACTATTTATGACCTTATACCAATGGCATTTAGACCTCTTGTGAATGTTTCGAATTAGTATTATATTTGGCATTACATAATTTCTCCTTCTAAAGCATAAATTTCAATCTACTGGTATTAAATATATCATGTTTATCTCATTTCCAAGTTGAAAAAATGTCTAGGGTATAACTAAAATAAAGAACCCAATAAATTTTAATTAACTTATGTTGCACTTATAAAATAATATGAAGTACTTAAATTAACCCACATAACCAATCCCACTGCCTGGTTGCTTTGTCCAGGCTGCAAACTACAATAACATTCATCCTATAATATGTCTTTGTCGCATTCTATTATGTGCGTGCTGTAATATTCTAAACTATCCGGACCAACTAAGGTGCAATCCAAAAAAAAAAAAAAAAAAAAAAAAAAAAAAAAGTTTTTAATAATTCGTCTTTAGACTGTGGTAGATCGCCATTTTGACATCACTATAAAAGCGTTACCCATGAGATACAAAATGGCGGGAAACAGTAGAAAATTGTGCTTCATCCGCAAGAGATATCCTTGTGTTTTGCTAAAATTCCTCTCCATCTTGCAACTCATTGCTTGTATAAATAAGCACAAATTATAAAACAGAATTACAGTATAGTAAATACTGTGTTTATTACAATTAATTTGTCTAAAAATAGATACGTACTTCATGTTAATATAAACTGGCATTAAACAGTTTATTCAGGGATGTGTGCAAGGGGCCAATAGGGGCAGTTTTTCCTACGAGATTTTAATAAACGATACACAACTTTATGATATTTTTCTGTGTTAATAAATGCATAGGGTAAGTTAAATTGTCTTTGTTGTCTGCTTGAAAATCTTGTACTCGATGACCATAGTTAAAAATCTAAGTTTTGCTAATTAAGGGGGGACTTCACATCCTGGAGACTTTTTGCTTGAAAGGGATGCTTTTCATTCATATTTCCTCTTACAATGTGATGCAGAAGGGGAAAGTCTTCTGTATTTACAAGATTTGAATCATTGGTTTTGTTCGAAATAAACGGAATTATAAAAAATTGAGTACTGAAAACAAATTGAATAGGTTTTATTGCAGCCGCCTCTCCACTGCAACCATATGAACACGGTGAACCCTTTGTCGGTAGATTTAAAGAAATAGTAGTTTACGAATATTGATGCCTAACTGGCTGAATCCTAGAAAACCTAGTTCGAGCCACTAAGGGTAGGAAAGCGTTAGTGTGTGTTTGTAAAATTGTGTTACCCTTCAGACAGCCTGTGGTGCCTCAGTAGTGAAAACGGGCGTTAAACACTACTCCAAAAAGACAGCAATATTTGGAAGTTACAAACTCTTACCAAAGATTCGATCGTGTAGCAATATATTATCATGACATGTTAATAAAGTTAACGACGGCATACAAAATAACATATGTTGCAGCTATGCCGACGTTACCCTTTAGGAACTAGAGTGGAGCGATAATATTGTTTTAAAATTTGGACCAACCAATCAAATTTCATTTTACATGGAGTTTTAAAAAATATAGAAACATTTGAATTATCAGATCATGGAACTTCCGTGAAGGTGCGGAGTATCTTGTTTGGTTTAGTTGATTTGGTTTTTTTATTTACGGCCGCTCTTTAACATCTCAGGTCATCAGCGTCCCATTCAATTCAGGGCGTGAAACGGCCAATCAATTTTGCTCAGAGGTCTCTTCTTTCAGACTTGAGGTTCTTTATCATGCCGTAAATGTATGACACCGGACCCATAGCAGAACTTCTATTCCGAAGACCGAAGGAAATCATGCTTAGAGTTTTTACGTCCGAAAAAAAAATCTATCGGACCTGGTCGTGATCGAACCCACGATCTTTGGTTTAGGAAGCAAGTATGGCTACCACTACACCACCAAGACCGACTCCGACCGATGTGGAGTATCTTGGTATAGATATTGGTAAAGCTTTATTTTGGAAAATAATTTAATGTAATATTACACTTTGATTTTTTGTTTGTTTGTAATGTTCTTAAAACACATGAACAATGGCTAAGAGCAACAATGCGTGGTTTGCGTATGGCATCAGTTAATTGAGAAAAAATAAAGTCATAGCAAATTCCTTTATAGAAAAAAAACCAAGGCAATTCCGCATTTTATAATTCCGATATAAACGTAAGTAGAGAAATTTTATTTTGTTCCAACAGAATTTTAAAATTCCACCTTCTTTCTTGTCTTTAAATGTGATAAAACATTTTTTTTTTCAATTTTCAAACCGCAAGTTAATTTGTTATATAAGAAATTATTTTACGTCAATTTTTCCTTAGACTTCTTATTACATTTAACAAAAATTATGAATCGCACTACCTTTAATGATAATAAGCGATAATCCGTCAGTGATTATAACACTTCTAATTATTAAATTCGTTAGCATGTGCATTTGGTTTGCTATAAATTCCTCAAGTATTTCAAAGCATAAACTGACAGATTCGTAGGTTAAGAGCAGTAGAAGCCATTGAAACATTATGTGACATGAACCTACTAAGATGAAAACGTGCTTGCGACCCTGTTTTGATTTCTTTGAAGTTTGTGGCATCAGTTATTGTGACTCCGAAACGTGGTACCAAATTATTTCCTAAATCGAGCTGTTGCACACTTTTTTTTTCATCAGGAATTCTGATATCAAAAATCAACAAGGCGGTTTTCACGTTGTGAATTTAAAGCGTTCCCGAAATGTGAACATCATCAACACTTTCAGCCTCTTTATAGAATTAATATTGTCTAAAGTTTATAACAATAGGAACATATTTTAGTATTATTTTTTTGCCGAATATGTATAATATCACACAATTTACTGTGTTTATATTATCTGTCATTCCCCATATTACTTATTTAGGTTTCTTTTATGAAATTTTCATTGTACAGCACGTCCAATAAATGCGTTTAATCCGTTTCTTAGTATAAATTACCTGTATACACTAGGATGCTGCAGAAACTTTCGAAGTAAATCTGTGTATGCTATGGCACTCACATTATCTTTTAATTAACCACTCAAAAATTGCTAATAATTGCATCACAACAAAAATAAATATATATATAACTACCGCTTTTCACTGTAAAAATAATTCATACCGCACACGACAGGACAAAACCTCCGATGGCCCTCTAGGTATCTGCTCTGTACGGCTTTTCGGCAGTGAAATGCTGCTCTGTTCCGGCTTTCAGCATCTCGTAGGCAGCGATAAAACAAGACAAGTCCTACAGGCCCAGTTTAATTCTGTTGTCATGGCAACTAATAGGCTTCCTCCTACAGATTTCAAATGAAGATGAGGCTGTTGTATTTGAAATAACCTCTAGCCAGCGATTGTAAAAGTAGGTGCCCAGAGTTGCTGGGCGCACGGAAAAAGAAAAATTATATTAGAGTCAATAGTTATTGCCAATACAAAACCAAATATCTTTATTATAGAAACAAATTAATAAAACCATTTCAAAAATGTATGTTATCGAAAACTTAGGGGACCGTATCAGAAAACCACCATTGATGTTCACCAAAACACTGCAGATACTCAGCACAGATGAAGTTAACGTTTTCTGATAGTGGGAATAAAGAATTGAACAATTTTTTCCGTGAACCTTGTGCCAAAAATAACTTCAGTTACCTTAGTAACAATTTTGTAAATAGAAACCATAAATAGGACACTCCTTGCGTGCGTTTCAAAGCGAAAAAAAAAAAAAAAATTACGAGTCTATACATAAACAATAAATTGAAAGAAAAACAGAAACGAATTTTTTATGAAAAGTCTATTCAATAATTCACTAAAATGTAAATGCATTCTTTTAAATGTTATTCAGAGAGTAATATTTTGAACGTAGACTTTGTATTTATGAAAAGGAAAGTATGAATCAATGGCAGAATGTTGGAATGAAACTTTGATGACTTTTGCAATGACTTTTTAAAACGGCATAGAAATCTGTCTATGAGTATACTGTCGAGGTAGAACATCAGACCTCAGTGAACAAACGTAGGAATAAGTATTTTCTTTATTAATCATTGAGTCAAGAAATCGAAATTCAAAGAAAAAAATATATAAACACATCAAAACCCGTCGGACTCGGTCTGGGGGTAATGCGGTCACCTCTGATCCCAAAGTTCGCGGATTCAAACTTGGCCGAAGTCGATAGGCTTTTCGAGATGTAAACATCTCAAACGCAAGTCCTCCGGGAGGGACTTAAGCCATAGGTACCGTGTCTTAGATTTACGGTGCAGTAAATAAATCTACACCTGAAAAAAGAGGCTGCTGGACAAAATTATGGCCACTTTACGTCCAAGCTATGCTTCAGCATCACTTTATATGACACTGGAAGCGATGTGCTGATCACCTTTCCTTCTGACATCTGTGGGTGCTTAGTGTAGCAAAATTCGAATGCTTCATTTGGTTCGTTATGATTCGGAACAATCCTTTGATCTACTGATTATAAGTCGATGACATATCAAAAACTTTTAGCACAACATTCTGCACTTAGATTATTTGAAATACTCAAGCGCCGCTGCTTACTGCGGAAGGACAGTGAAAATGAAGATAGGTTCCCCGCGCTTAAAGTTAGCATTTTTACTTTTTACTGAAAGTATAAAATTATACTGTACCTTAAAATGATAATAATAAGAACTAAACTATGTTATAAGACTTTGAAAATGATGTCCTTCAGAAGCAATACGTTACTGGCATCTACTTAGGAAATTCCTGCATTTCAGCTAACTCTTCTTTCATAAGAACCCATTTCAGCTCGTAACTTTGTAACAAGTTCGTGAAAAATGTCTTTACCGGAACACGATTACTAGGATATTTTCTTGCGAATCGCCATAGCACTTCTTTGCAAGAATCCTTTTTCATAAATTCCACGTTCTTTAAGAATATATTTATGAAGTGACTTAACCAACAATGAACAATTTACAGCACCAAGTAAAACAGGAATGCGCACACACTCAAAACTAAATATAAGCTGATATTTGCACATGGATTATGAAATCTTGACGAGAGGATTCTCCCAGTACGTAATCGCGCTCATCTGGCTCCTAAGGCAACTCAAACTACCGCATTGTAAAGACAGTGTATAGAGTCATTCAGTATAAGGGGATATGAAACCTCTTTGCTCCTTTCTTACCGCCTTTAATAATTTCAATAAACGTTTTAAACGTTGAGGAGTATATAACTGACAAAATGGAGTTTCATATATTTGCTGGTGCCTTTGAAAAAAAAAGTTTAATTAGAATGAATCGCTTGTGATTTCAGTCTGAGTGAGGCAATATTCTGTAAAATCAGAATAGCCCCGTTTACTTTCATGAGCTATTTGCACATATTTATTTCATTGTTCATTCATTTTGGCATTCATTAACATTACTGTATGCAAAATTACATAATTATTAATGCTTCAGGTACTTTTACATATGCAAAACATTTTCAAAATCTTTAACTACTATAAATTTTAAGAAACTCCAGCATATACTGTCCTGAATCATAGATTAGTATTTCCGATCACTGTAAACTTACATTTAACAGCGACATCTCTAAAGAGTCGGCCATAATTCACGTTACTACCCCTTTATTTCATAATTACAACAGACATTGTCATTCGCTTTACATTGAAAATAGGATTCAGAATATTGGCATGAGCACAACCGTTATCATAACACAACGATACGAAGTCATGTTTAGTGAGAAGTTTTGCAGATAAAATAATTTGTGATGCATCTGTTACAGCAATTTGCAATTCCACCGTTGTTCGGTAAGGTGGTTGACTCACTTTATCCTTAATAAAACCCCACAAAGCATTGTCTTTGAGTGGACAAGTCCGGTTTCTTTAATGGGTAAACCAGGGGGGCCACTACTACCTTCGATCCACATCCATTCCGCTTGTCAGGAAACAATTCATTTAGACTTTCTCGAACACTGATAGCAAAATGCAAAGGGGCTTGGTCTTGCAGGATTATGTTGTTGTTGTTATTATTATTATTATTATTATTATTATTATTATTATTATTATTATTATTATTATTATTATTATGTTTAAGTGTTTAAAATAACGGCACCAGTGATGTGTTAACCGTGCATATATGCTATTTATTATCGGGGCTTTCGCTGGCGTTCCTCATTTTTCTATGTAGAGTGCAAAAAGCAGGAACATTTTTGCAGTCAGATGAAGAGAAATTATTAATATGGACAAATTTTGTACTTATGAATATGAAGAGCTGAAAGCAGGAAAGTTAACAATGTCGGTGACGGATATCAGGGAAGAACAACTGCAGTTCTGGTGTGTATCTCGTAGGATCTTGAAAAAAAAGCTTCATTTGCTGCTTCGGCTATAAGAACAACTTATTCCCCCTATAGGACACATTTTCTTCCTAGCGTAAATGACATAGGGAAGGTTTTAAAGGAAACTGATATATTTCATGGATTAAAATGGACTTTAAAATCGTTAAAAATTTAACCCGACAAGTGGGGTCGTAAATTTTTTATGTAAATAAGTAATGTTGTGTGCAAGATGTATTTTAATTTGAAAAATGAAAGAGATTCGTTATACTGGCAGACCTGTAATATACTTAGACGAGACCAGGGTTAATGTAAATCCCGCTAAAAATAAGGGACCAAACGATGATTATGATGTTTCACTTAAATTTCCATCTTTGAGCAAAGGTCAGCAATTCACGGTTGTAGTTCTAACGGAATTATCCTGGGACCATTTTGTGTTGGCAATCAAAATCTACTAGAGACTATCATGAGGACTTAGTGGTAGAATGTTCAAAAAGTGGTTTTCATAGCAGCTACTACCTAATGTTCCCAAAAACACCATTGCCATTTATTATTTTGAATAGTGCTTAACACCCATTTTTACTGCTGAGACACCACAGGTGTTGGACACTGATGATACATGAGATGAATTGATAAATTGGGAAAAGATTTCTTTTAAGAAAGGATACGTTCCAGGGCTAAGTTTAGGGTACTTACCCGGAATTTGCCATTTATGAGGGCTGAGGAAAATACTTCAGTCAGGAAGGTAATCCATCCCAAGACCTCCTGCTCATAAGTCTGTGACTTAACGACCTCAGCCACCCGTGCATCCTACCATTCAAAGGAATTAAGCAAGGCACCGATATCATCATCACTAAAAGCAAATATGCAAGCGGGAAAATAATTTACAATATGACTTACGCGTAACGAAGCCAATGTTGTAGTATATTATAAAATACAAGACGGTCATAATAAATATGAAGTTAATATAATGGGGAAAGTACTAGATCTTGATATAGTATGATTATTTCATCATTTTGAACTAATGTGGGCGCAAATGAAGAATGGGGTTGCTAAACATAAAGTACCTTTTAAACCAGTGACGTTAACGCTTTGTTCCAGACTGCTGTGTCTAAAGTGAAGTGAAATACTGGAAGCATATGAAAAATGTATAGGCCAGTTTCATTGCAATAGTGATGGTTTAGTAGATGGGTTTCTGGACAGATTTTGTATTAATTTAAATGGTTCTGGTAACGAGGAAGAGGGAGAAAAGGATTGCAGTGATGTGGGAAAATCCATCACAACTTCATCGAGCAGTTGAAGGATTGCCAGGTTTCACATCTGAAACATTGAAAGATAGAGAGAATAAAGTTAAAGTAATAAAAGGAGAGTTATGTGGTTGCTTGATGTTGTATGAGATCAGGAAGAAAACAGATGGATTGGGTAACATTTCGTTGGTTATGTTGATTTTGGGGAGAATAATGGTGAAAATTTTTCTTGTGCAAAGGAAGCATTGGTGTTTATGGTGCTATCTTTAAATTACTCATGGAAAGTGCCTACAGGTTATTTGGTTGCAAACTTGCTAATATAAAGATACAGGTTGTAATTGCCTATAGCTACCACCCCAATATATGTATTATGTATAATATTTGTTTGTCTTTTGCATACTTTCTATTACAAATGAGAAATAACATCTTAATAATACATAAGTGACAATTTTATTTAGTAATATCAATATCCCTATAACTGTGTACCATTAATATAATCATAGTGTAATAAATCTTTTGATGTGAACCAAATCTTGGCGAGAATTTCAACCGCTAGCCGGCTGAGGGGACCTGTATGGGAGTCACGTCTTTAAACCTCAGAGAGCGCCTATGGCCCGGCTCGTATTTTCAATAAATATTTCTAGCAAATAAGACGTTAGAAAGATTTTCGGAAGGCATCCAATAGCTGACGGTTTTTGAAAACGGCTCCAAAAAGTGGCATGGGCAGCGTCATAGTAGCTGGATTGGTGTTGCCTATATAAACGAGCCTTCGCCCCGTTTTGGCACGACTGTTATAACAGCATCCGTCTTATTACTGAGCTTCTAGGTGCGTAGATCGACTGAGAACACAGGATGTTTCAGCCAAGCTGTGGCAAAAACCCGAAGTATCAATTTCAGTATTGCTTAGCAAAGCGTTATATTGCTCGCGACTGTTATATTCCTAAGCGACGAGGTTCACCAATCGACCATTAAATGATCCAACGATTAATAAACAGTAGTTCTATCATATGTCGTGTGGAGTGTTCTATTTCACCAGTTAAGTCCCATTTTATCCTTTGAACCCCCTGAACGAAAATCAGCGAAAGACCCGTGAGACGGAGTCCCAGAGGAAATGTTGGCGGTCGACGTGTAGCTACTACGTCATCTACTCACGCCACACTACAATCGACCAACGACAACCTCAAGGTTTTAGATAATATCAGAAATGCTATGTTGCCTTCATTAGAAAGCCATGAATTTGAGAGTGAATATTCAGAAAAGCATCTGTTCTAACTTATGAAAATTATAGTTGATACACATTTTGATGTATTGTTGCCAGAACACATGCACAAAAAACAATTTTAGAAGTAGATTTTATAAAACTATTTTATTTCATTTGTTTATTTATTTGTTTTTTCATTCAGTAAACTAGGAAGTAATTTTGTGTTCATTTATATATTTATTTTATTTTATAATTTAAACATTTAGTGCTATAATTAAATAATGGATAAACGTATATTTTAATCTAAATTATATATGTATATAAATTGCTATTATTAGTACTCATTAATATTTGGAAGTTTTGAAAGACAGGTTTGTAAAGTTTTTCAATAGTAAACAGTAGCATATTTAGTAACTGTGTATGCATGTTTGTGTGAAATAGTTGATTATGCAGAATGAAATTCATATCTCACTAATCATGAACATTGCATGTTAGCAATCGGCCCTGGTGGTCTAATGGTAACCATACTTGCCTGGTAAACCTAAGATTGCGGGTTCAATACCGGCCCAGGTCCATGAATTTTTTGGGCGTAAAGTCCTAGCTATTGCGTCTTTCGGAAGGGGAATAAAGCAGTGGAGGAATAAAGCAGTGGATCCCGTGTCGTACATTTAAAAACCTCAAGCTTGAAAAAGAGATCTCTGAGCAAAATTTACTGGTTATTTCACGTCTTAATCGAATGGGACGCTGATGACTTTAGATGTTAAAGAGCGTCCGTAAAGAAAACAAATGAACAAATGTACGTTCACAACTTTCTATATCATTAGCCAGTTGGATTGTTAATAGTTATCTAACTCCGAAAGCATTTATTTGTTAAATTAAGCCTACTGTATATTATACATGTATTACGAATTATCACATAATATAACTAACTACGTTATCCTGCATTAGTAAATAATTAAATGCATATTACAGTTTGTTCTACTAGCGGCACGTTTTATTCAACATTTATATATGAGTTTCGATGGAATTTCGCGTGTATGACATATGAATTAGTACAAATCACCCAACTTCTCCATACCAAAGAGTAAGCAGCTTCCGGCCTGTTCAATTTGCAAATCCAAAGAAGCGAATATCGCATAGAACTAGCGTAGCATGGTAGACATTCATCTGATGTAGGTATAAATTCATCCTCCAAATCTCCAGAAAGTGTGCACGTGTTTTTCCAGAACTTTTAGGGGCTCAGGCAAAAGTTCAACTTGTAAATATTTTTGTGACATTCTGCATTATCACATGCACGTTAAGAAACTATTTTTTCATTTTGCACGCTGTTGCGCTTTTCCCTTACCGAAGGCACTTTTCTTTAATTTACGGCCATTTCTGCTCAAGTACATGCAATAGCCTGAAAAAGTCATGAATACCAAAAGAAAACAAAGGTCTTACACGGGTCAAAGTGACCCATTTGGGTGGTTTAGAAAAATCGCAATACACTTTTATCAATTTACAATAGTATATATCTATTTTGATAAACTGCCTCTAAAATGAGTAAAACTTTGAAGAGAAAACGGTTTTACAGCAATTTAAATTTACAAAAAAAAGTATATGGAACTGGATGTTTCGCCGGTCGAATTGATCCGCTTGATTGTTCTAGTGTTAAATACTTTCATACAAGCAGTAATGTTATTTATAAACATCACTTTCCACGTTACAGGCTTTATGAGAAAAAGCAAGAAATTGCCTGGCGTGCAAAGTGATTGGAAGAACAGTTAAGAAATTTCAATATTACATTAGCAGCGTTGGCGAAAGCATTATCATTGTGAACACGATTGGGTCTTGGAACTTGTGTTTTTAACTGCACTGAATATCAAAATAGGGAAAACACTTTAATATCTTCTCAGTCTCTGTTTGTTTGCCTACACTGATAGGGCAATTACTTCCCCCCCCCCAAGAAAAATATTTTCTCTCCATGACCTTCATGGGAATATTGATTCAGGCTGTCAGCTTATACGTTGTTTCGTCTTCTGTGTATTAGATTCAGTTCTTGTAGTCTTAATGATCTCTAAAACGTGAAGACATTCACTATTTTCACATTTCAGAAGCACTTTCTTATATTCTACCCATGGCAGAGTTTGCTCTTCTGGGTGATTCCGGTTTACCCATCTGAGTAAACTTTTCCTAAAACATACACAGTATCTCACATTAGGAAAACAGTTGATAGTGGTACCTAAATCTCCTTTTGCGTCGCTTGAGGTCTTAGTATTTGCTCCATATGTTTTATCTTTCCCTGAATGATAAATGCAGACATTTTGTAACTTCACTTCCCATCTGTAAGGTATTTGATCATTTTTAAATTCAACAAAACAACTGAATGTAGTTCTTTGAAAGAAAATAAAAAAACATTTTTCAAGTATTCCAAAGATTAGGAATGATTTAAACAAGATTTGTAATCATAATGCATTAATTGCTCGAAAAACTCCAAGGCACGTCTCATTTCCTACATTATAAACTATAGAGGAATGTGATCAGCAGTCGCCAACTGGTAGTTACCAAGAGTGGACACATCTACGTATCAAATCCATCTCAAATATGCAAATGTATATATGACACCATGACCTCTCATCTCCTTCACTACTAACTACTTACGTGCAAGGGAGGACAATTTGTTTAGTTTCAACTCTTGAGTTCATTGTGATAGGCTGTCTTTTTCAAACCGTGTTCTGTGAAACCCATATACCTGCTATAGTTTTGGGGTTTAGCTAAGCGTTTCGGCGGATAGATTTACCAGTTCCGAAAAAAGATAATGTACTTATGAAGCTGGTTCCGGTCAAATAAGATATACGGAATGAAATTCTATGCCCCAAAGTAAAAAATGAAAACTAAATTAATGTATATAAGAGAAATGCATATTCATATTACAATGGCACTGCCACGGGTGGCTGAGGTAGTTAAATCGCGGACTCGTGAGCGGGAGGTATGGGGTTCGAATCCCGCCAGTACCGTCCTCCCTTACTGAGGTTTTTTCCAGGTTTTTCTCACTCCTCATAAATGGCAAATTCCGGGGGAAGTACCCTAAACTTAGGCCTGGAACGTTTCCTTCCTTAAAAATCAATCCTTTCTCAATATTTCATTTCAAGTATTACCAATGTTCATCGCCTGTGGTGCCTCAATAGTAAAAACGGGCGTTAAACACACTATTCATTCATTCAAATTACAATGGGAGGTCTCGGGTTCGAACCCGGCCAGGACCGATGGATTTTTTCAGGAGTAAAAATCGTAAGTATGGCTTCCTTTGAAAGTGAAATGAAGCCGTGGGTCCCGTGTCGTATATTTACGGCACGATAAAGAACCTCAAGCCTGAAAAAAGAGGCCTTTGAGCAAAATTTGTCGACCGTTTCACGCCCTGAATAGAATGGGACGCTGATGACCTGAGATGTTAAAGAGCATCCTTAAATAAACAAATCAAAAAAAATATTACAATGAGTACACAAAAAGGCGGTATCAAATTGATATCTAAATAAGATACATTAAAAAGTGAATAAACCAATAGATTATAAACAGGCAAGACACCTTCGGGTTAAATCTTATAAGGTGCATAACAAATTTTACTCCTCTACTAACCGTCGTTCGTTACTTCGCCTAACATTTGCATTGAAAGTGGGGCAGTTCCACAGCGAATTCCCTCAAGTCGAAAGTGAGTAGTAACCACACGTCTAAAATGATGGAGTGGCAAGCACGCCACGCCTCCATTGCATGCTCTCACTACATCATTATTGTTTGATCCTAACGTAAACAAACAAATGTCACATTCTTCCGCTCTCTTTTAATGCGATCAGCTATTACCTCTTATTTGATGCGTGTAATGTCAAAACGTTGTTAAAACCAATACATTTTAGTACTTTGGGTAAGTATATATAGCTAGTCTTTTATACGGCAATATATTAATACGTAACTTGCAACACGTTTCTTTTAAGTATTTTAAAATTTGCCGCAAGCTGTAGCTTATTGTCTGCAACTATCACTTAAATGGAACTTCGTGTTTTCTTGATTTTCTAAGTCCAAACACAATAGTCTGACCAATGCTGGAAATAAAAGGAATAATATTTATACATCATACCGCAACAAATATTGCTTCACTAACTTAAACACTTAATATCGCACACGTTTATTTATGATAATTAGCAATGCTAATATTACGTATCGCCCTTAGATATGCTTCTATGAAGTGAATTAGTGAATTTTTCACTAACATCTTAGTGTTCATCGTCATCTCTTTCATTACCAGTATTGACTGTGAGATATAAGACCTCAAAGTCTGTTGGTAGATTTTTGCAAACTGAATGAGCAAAGCCAGACACTGACGTAAATGACATACTTTTGAGAAAATCAATATCATCCGTTTTCACTATTCCTAACAATTCGAAAATTTAACAATTCAAATTAACTGACCACACTGAAACTTGAATACTATTTTGTTATTCAGTAATAAAAATGCATTTTCTAACGTGTACTCCTTCAAACAGTTATTTCTAGAAACATCAAACAAAACATGCTCTTAAGGGCAATGGGAGACCAATATGCAGTTTTGCAAACCACGTGATCAAGTACTCATACTAGTTTCTTTGTTTTGGGTATGATTTAGTGTTTTTTTTAATCTAACTTGGATCTACTCTATTTTGAGATTATAGCATCAAGAAGGAAGAGTATGTGTGCAAAAGAAAATAAGGAACATGCTGAAGGGAACACGTATCGATACTGAAGATAAAGTAAATGCATTTACTTATTAAACAGTGAAACTGTATTTAGCAGTCTGTTACCGTTATATACCATTAAACAAATGTCAATGTCTTACACGTGTAAAACTTGTATACATGGTGAATCCGAACTTGCCAATAAACATTCACAAGTTGTTCGGGGATCTTTGCTGAGTGTTTTGATGTAAGGAACCCATGGTTTCCAGCGGCTCATTACCGGGTAATTTCTTTGTTTTCGTTTTGTAATAGCTCAATTATCTTTGTACCTACTTACTCGGAATATGATTGTTTCCTAACAAAACACAACATTTGACTACTGTAGAGCGTGTTTACATTACGGTCCACCAACCAACTGCTCACCACCTCCTGACAATTGCTACTATTTATTTTTAAGGATAGCTGACTAAACATTACAAAAATTACATAAAAAACCAAATCACACTATTACACTGTTTAAAGTAAATGTTCAAAATGTCGATCGCCATGATAACGACAAATTTTAGAGCGACGCCTCATGGACTATTTCACACGCTCTAGCAACCTAGGAGATTGACGTACAATGTTAGCGGTTGCTTTAATCCAGGCAAACAAGTCTATGTTAGTTCCTACAGGAGTCACATACACTAGGCTCTTCAAGTGACCCCAGAAGAAAAAGTCCATGGGTGTTAGATCTGGTGATCGAGATGCCCATGGAACAGGACCACTACGACCAATCTAACTGTACCCGAACGATTCATCAAGGTATTCTCCAACATTCACTGCAAATGTGCTGGCGCCTCATCATGTTGAGACCACATACGCCTGTGTAATGTACTGCAGGAAAGAAAAGCTGAGACAGAACTGAGCAAGAGCTCAAGCCTGGTGCTGGGCAACACAGAAAACATGCACTAATACGGTCTACTGACAGTTAACAGGTTATTCTTACAAATACTGAAATGGAAAGGAAAATGTTCGAAATGAGACAGGTGGCATCAATGAATTCCTGTAATTTCGCTTTGAACGTAACGATGAGTAACACAGTAATGTTAAAACATGCACAATTATGTAATATTGAAAAAATGTAATATTGTACCAAGTATTTAAGGACATGTAAAATTAAATTTATGGGTAACTTCCTCTCTACTTACCTATCTCGTAAACATTTGCTTTTATTTGTGTGTAAATATGTGACATTAACAGATGTAATTACATAAAATCCTGACTGCATTCATTATTTTCAGTTCGTATAGCTAGTGATGTACGGATTCTAATGAAATTGTTTTAGTAGGCCTGCACGAAAAATACAAGTGTGGCGAACCCAAATTCCAGGTATTGTGTGTAAAGTTTATAACTATATCAAAAAGTGCTCCATGGGCTTAAAGAGAAAATAAATTGACTTTGAAATGTTGCAGTCTCTCATTTCAAAAACTTGAGGTGTTAGCATCACGCATGTACTGTGAGCACAAGATATTAGACTCGAGCAGCGTTTAAGATTTTCTGTCACCAAAGAAACATGGCGGACCTACAAAGAAACATACAAACTTACGTGACTTTCGCAAGAAGTTGTACGATGGACTGTTTTGGATTTCTATGAAAAAGATGGCTTTTCAAAAAGATACAAATTATGTTTTAAGAAACAAAATTCACTCAAGTATTCTGCTTCATCTATTACAGAATACTGCATAATTTAGTTTTCAGGTACAGAGAGACGAAGATGGACGTAAATGTTTAATAGAAGGAAGTGACATTATGGCCAGAAGGTTAAAATCCTTGCGCACAAAGCACCAAGTTAGAACTTCACGGTATCCCAGAATCGCATGCAGTTTTTAAAGGTATACTCTCTTGTACCACTGCATCGGCATGGTTGTATCTTTCAGCTGTTTTAGGGTTGGACAAAATCACAAGCAATGTACGTTTCTTTCCATTCTTTTCTTTAATTTTCTCTGTAATATTTTCCTTGTCGAATAAGCTGCAAATCTAATATTCAATCGATGCAGAGTAATAAATACATGTTCATTTCCTCCTCGATAAGTATAATTTATTTTAGCTGTTAGTGATGACCTGCCGAATTTGCTGTCAGTTGATATGGGTAAAGCATTATGCAGTCAATCAAAGCGAGCCATTTTCTAAGAAAAAGATATGCTAATTAACTATAACACTTTTCAGTACTCTGGTATTGGTGGTTGTTAAAGAGCTGCTGCTTTTCCCAACCTTTACAGCGTAATGTGGGTTGCCTATTCAGAAAAAATATTTGGCGATTTTCATACACCGTAAATCTTACTTGAGATAATAAAAACTCACACGTTAAAGTCAGTTTTGCAAGATTCCACTAAAACAGTTGACTTGGGTGTTACAGTGTCGTCATCTAATTGTCTCCCACATCAGGTTCACGAAAACAGTCCTCAAAGAAGAAAGAAATTGTATACTTAGGTGGGGGAAAACCATCAGATTATCTTAAGGAAATTGCAGCTCTTACATTTAAGAATTGTTTTTGAACATATTTATAAATTATTTGTCGGAAATAATAATAATAATAATAATAATAATAAAAGCACAAATAACGCACCGTTTCACTCGATCATTTTAAAACAAATTCCAAAATAGCATAAATTCTGAATTATTCAATAGGCATAACAAAAATGTGTAGAATTTTTGGCCACCAAAACTGAAACTGAGCCACTACAACGCGTATTACTGTTAAAAAAATAAACGTACAATGTATGAACTCCATATTTCTGTCAATGAAATGGCAATACGTTTACGTACTTACTGATATCACGAGAGGGTCTGAGATTGCCGATAAATTCACGAACGTAGTTTCACGAATAAAATATGGATTTAAATATAGTCCCTCTAAACTTGAGTTACAAAATTGTAATAATTGTACATATGTACTTAAACATTTCAAGTTATCATGCAACAGCAGAATGACGATTGTCAGAAATGTTAATAGAGAAAAGTAAAATACTGGTTTAGGAGTATTTCATGAAGAGTAAAAGTATTATATATATATTTGAAATTCGCGTACGGACTATAAACACTTGTATGAATTGTTATACTTATAAATATATGTTGTATTCAGAAACCCTGAGACTGAAATGGACAAAAGTCCACTATCACAATCGCTACCGTTCCATTTTCTAATTCCAACCGAGGAAAATAAAAGAAAAAGATGATACAATGTCTCTGTTTTTCTTTGTATTCTACGGTTTGGAATTCCTAATGAGATGATCAATTAGCACATTGGATGCATCACCAAAACGCTTTAAAGAGCCCTCCATTTTGCGTTATGATTGTCGATTGTCCATGTTTTTGTTGCTATCAATAGATCCCCACCTCCTCTAGCAAAAGTGGTCAGTGATGCATACTCAGGAATTATTTAGTGGAGGTATAGAGTTGGCTACACTGACAACAAGACAAATGCACGTCGCGTGATAAAACGGTTTTGATTATTTTTTTTCGATAATTTCACTGCGTAATCCACCTGTGATTGTTCAAAATTAAAAATTTTGTTTCGTTTCAGTGGTCGATTTTAAGATGACGTCACATGAGTGAAATAAACATTACAATTTAATGGAACTTGTTTAGACAAAGATAAAATTGAGGGAGGTTCAAATATAAATAACACTTTTAAACTGATAGATGTGGAAATGCTCATTAACAAAGAAATACATAATGTACTCTAACTGACTGGTAATTTTTATTAAAACATGGAGAATAAATGCAAAAATATTACTTCATAAAAGAAAAAGGATGTGCCAAAAATTTAAAACCGATTTTTGCAACTTTACAATATTTTGATAATGAGGACAATGATGAATAACATTCGACATAGATAACTGAAGACAATCAGGTAATTTACCTTACGAGTAATTTATGTTCAAGTACGATTTCCGTTTCGAGCAAAGTAGAAATATATTATTATATATGTTTAGTTGAAAAACTTTTATTGTTAGTTTTGTAATCGTTTCAGTTAATTACAGTGCAAGTAGGATAACTGTGTCACTTAGAAGAAGGTACATTGCGGTGTGGAATAATGATATAGAAAGCGAAGCTCGGAGATTTATGAATTTTGGCAACGTGTTGCTGATACTCAGCCCTCGTTCGCTGTGAGCCAAATCGCTTCACGTTTGAAAACCACAATTGTCTAGTCCTAATTGATGGCTTTGCCAAATAATCTGATGTGAGGGTGTGTCAACGAAACTTTAGGAAAATCCTGTAAAAAATGATTCATTTATATAATAAGTTTTGCTCTTTAACTCATCATCATTGTTGTCAACAATAAAACCAGCTTCTAGAAATACCTCTGTTTCTTCTTCTCAGGGAAAGTCTATAAAAGTTTTATCAGATTATCCAATGACGCAATACGGTAAGCATAAAATGGTATTAACCTGTAAAAAAAGCACCTGCTTCCTTTGTTTTCTCGGTGTAAATGCAATGAAGTTGGCCCAAGGTTTGGCTGTGTGGTAGGAAATCATGAAAGTGTGGTCTTAGTTAAAAAAACAAACAAAGCAATGGAACATGCGGACTACTCAAAGTAGCTGTTTCATGATATGGACTTCCCCAGACCTTCACTTCGTAACCGGAGGAAAAAAAATTAGCAATAACTTTTGATTAAACACACAAATACATAGCTCGTTTTCTAAAGTGTTCAAACCCAAAGCATTAAAAATGGAGACAATATGCGACAGAAAAACTTATCGAAGCATCTATGGAGTAAAAATATTTATTTATGCAAGGGCGTGACATGTACGCCACAAATTTCATATTTAAAAACCTTATTTCGCTGAAAAAGATACTAAACCTATGTCATTAAGTACTAAACTAAGACAGACAGCAAATCAAAAGGATTGGTTTCTTGCGGTTACATAATGTCACTGTTTTTATAGCTTTGAGTTTTTAATTTAAAATACAGAATATATAATTCAACTTTTTGTCACTTTGTGCTCAAAATATTGATAACTTCAAGTAATTACAATTTCACGAATTTCAAATAAAAACTAGTTTGCACCATCCAAGAGAAGTGATGTCACCTGATATCTTGAGGTATTAAAATGAAGATTTATTTCCTTTCTAATAATATAGTACTAAATGGCGATATCTATGCAGAAGGACGTAATAACGTAAACAATGATGCTGTTATCCATGAAGTTGAAGATAAGAGTTTGTTCAACTTTAGAAAACAGGAAATTGCACTGGTATTCAAATGTTTTTCTCACAATAGAGAACATTACTTACTTTTCTTAATATTAATTAAAATCCTCCTTTAGTACATTTCCGTTGTAGTATTTTTTTGTGTGTGTTTAATGCCCATTTTTACTACTGAGGCACCACAGGCGGTGAACACGGAACATACATAAAATGAAATGATATATTGGGAAAGGATGCATTTTATTATGGTATACTATAAAATAATAATGGGAAAAATTAACGTGATAGAAATAACAATGCTTTTAAAGCAACACTTCTTTAATAAACATGTCAGTTGTGTGTAATATACAAATGTAAAAGAAGTACCAATACAAACTTCAGGAGTCAGGTTTGCAGAGCTGAACAAGGAAAAACATCTTAAGAAATTTCTGTTAAACGGTAGTATAAATGTTCTATCTTGTTTATGTTAAATTTAGCAAATTCATTGTCTACTACCTCATTGGCCGCCTACAATAATTATCTACTGAATTTTAACTATGCATTTAACTAAAGCTTTGTACATGACTGATGGGAAGAAAGAAGGAAAGCTTTGTTTATTATGAAGAAAGTTGTGATTTGTTATAATAATATTTTACTAATTTGTTTCCTATTTATCAAAAATAATTTTGGTACTGGTTTGGAATTTTTTGGTTCAAACTTCTATCTAGTTGCAAAATAATGGAAAACGGTTTAGGATTTTAATAACTAACTTTTAACAAACAGGCATTTTATCGAAGTATTTAATTTTCATAAAATGCAAATAAATATAGAACAGTGAAATTTTTATAATTAAAAATGTTTAATTAATTTCCCCCTTATGCTATAATTCATCAAAAGCAATAACAATATACATATTGCCATTGTTTTCTTCCATAATTTTTCGGCTTGCAGTCCCAAAGGTAAAATTCGCAAGGGTAAATAAAAACACATGTACAAGACAAACTCAAAAAGCCTGCAAGAATTTCAACAAAATGTCGGGCAGGAAATAGCATACTACAGTAAGGATAGCTTTTTAAAGAACTTCCAATAATGCATGGACAGTGACGGTAGTCCCTCCTTCAATAAAATTGGTTAGTAAAAGTTTTTGAAATAGTCAAGGAAATTGTTATTTGTTTGTCAGCACCGCTCTCATCTGTAGGCAAAACATCATAAGTTGGTTCATAGTTCATTCCGTTTCTTTGTACTACGCGAGTTAAGACTCCATTACGTACGTCAGTGGAGGAAGGGTGGAGTCAAGGTGGGTACATAAACTTTCAATACCTACATATAAACAACATGTTTTCCGTTTCACCAACACTTCGCCTTTGCGCCTCAATTTTTTTTTTTTTTTTTTTTAATGTATTTGCAATGTACGGCCGATGCTCAAACAACTTGGAGTCCATTTTAGCATGTCCTATTAGTATCATCCGAGAAGAAGGAGAAAAATTTAATTTGACATATTTTGCGTTTGTAGATCATATCAAAGCTACTACAATATAAATATTAGTAATGTTGTTTGACATATAATGACAAAAAGAGGTTTCCTAAATCATTTAATGCGAACAACATGTAGTAGTCTTTATGTCATTATGAGACACTCTCTCTCTCTCTCACACACACACACACACACACACACACACACACACAAATATATATATATATATATATAAATTAACACTAAAGTTCTTTAAAAAGCTATCCTTACTGTAGTATGCTATTTCCTGCCCGACATTTTGTTGAAATTCTTGCAGGCTTTTTGAGTTTGTCTTGTACATGTGTTTTTATTTACATATATATATATATAAGAAAAATTAAGTAACACTATTAACAATGTAACAAATTAACAGTAATTATGACAGTAGAAAAAGATAAAACACAAAGAAAAAGTCACACTTGAGATCGCTATATTTCGGACTCGTGGAGTCCTTGACTTGTCTTCTTGCCATAGAAGGACTCCACGAGTCCGAAATATAGCGATCTCAAGTGTGTTTTTTCTCAGTGTTTTATCTTTTTCTACTATCATAATTACTGTTAATTTATATATATAACTTAAACATTTATTCCCTTGTCGCCATATTTTTACACATGCATAAGATGACAGTATTTAACACTTTGCCATAATTAGGAAATATTAGTACCAAAATATGCTCTTTCAAGAAAAATACCCAAAGCGTATACAAATAATTTTATAATACCAATCATTAAATCAGCATTTGATCATAGTAACTATTTAGGAACAAGAGAAGATTTAGAAACAGAAAAGGCATAAAAAATAAAGTTAACAAATTGCAACAAACTTTCTGCACCGTCATAAGCACGGTATAAATTTTGAAGATATATCCGGATAATCCAATTGTCATATTCAGGCGGTGGCGGAATCGCATCGGACGGTAAGCCAACGCTAAGGCCAACAGAACTACACTTTGCAGTGTTTCCCCAATTAAAATGGGATGGTGTTACTTTTTCCTCGGAGAACTTCCCTTTCGCCACCACCGATTGTATTCGATGGGATGTCTAGAGGCTTGAACCATCACCTTAAAACGATGTATTCCAAACTTCCAGGCAGACTTTCCAGAGACCCTAGACCGTGCTGGGACGTCTATAAGCAATATCTTCTTTCAGCAGACCAAACCAGCACAAGTCCAAGGGTGGTAACTTCATTGGGATTATTTTAAAGGATTTCACGTTGACATCCGTTTTCGCTGCTTTCTGGCTGTAATAGGCAAGCGATGATCTGACAGTGTGATTGCATGCCTTATCCACGTGGATCCAAACATTTGGAGCATCATCACCATACAACCAGGGAATCTCATCATAAAAATTGGGTCCATAACGTACTCTTAGAAATAGACTGCATTTACTTTTATATTAATGGCAACCCTTTTAATCTTTAGTTGCCACGCAGTAACCTGCAATCACTATAAACCCCTTTGAGAACTTTTCTTTGTTTTCCCGGAAGCAGTTGGAGCGTCCCTTGTGGTCTAATGGACGCTAATAAATTGCACGAGTTTTTATTGTATCATCAGGATAAACCCATGCTTCATTTTGAGAAAGCACCCATTGCCACCTTTCATGCACTTTTCTAACACTTGAAACGTTCTGTCATGTGTCGCTTTCTCAAGACATGATCGTGCCGCCGTTCTTGACTCGAATTCCCATGGATTATGCGACAAACTCTGTCTTTAAATGTTGTAAGGTGGTTGGAAGTATTTCTTTATGTTGGTGGGTTTTCTTATGTCATTGCAGCTGGGCCACTACTCCTTTTGTTCTTGTTGGTTGGTACCTTTATCTCGTTAATTACTGGGCCTCAGGTGGAAATCCATTTTTATGTAGCTGTATTATACGACCAGCATATGACTTACTTTTACGTTGTTTTACAATCATTGAAAGACAATAACCAGGTTCGAAAATTCCAATAATTTCCTGCCACAAATCCACAATTCTTGAAGCCATTATTGACCTACTTTTGTGCCCTAGTGCACCAGTTGTGTCTCCAGACACGCGGTTGCAATAGTAGAAACCAGGAGAGGGGGGAGCAATTCAAGGTCGTTGCAGCTTAAGAGGAGCAACATTCCCTATTGTCGGGCCGGACGGGATGAGCGGGGGAAAAGATACACGTGGTAGAAACAGTAAAGGGACTAGTAAATTCTTTAGAATTGAAATTTTAAAGAACTTGCAAAAGTCACGCAAGTAGATGCTGGAGCTGCCTGCCTTCATTTTACGCAGATTTCTGGCATGTGCTTATGAAATTACCCATTATCCTTGTTAATGTATTTGGGAAATTGAATTGATTTCTTTACGGATGTTATCCTTTAGTTTGTCTAAAGTGTATTGGTACTCTTGATTGATTTGTTTTATTTGTACACCCTCTTTAACATCTCAGGTCATTAGCGTTCCATTCAAATTACAGCGTGAAACGGCTACAAATTTTGCTCAGAGGCCTCTTTTTCATGCTTGAGGTTCTTTATCCTGCCGTAAATGAATGACACGGGAGCCGAAGGAAGCCATACTTAGAATTTTTATGCCCGAAAAAATCCATCGACCCTGCCCGGAATTGAACCCGCGATCTTAAGCTTATCAGCCGATGAAGTTTCCCGGACCCATGGCTGTCATCAGTCAATTGGTTGACCCGATATAAACTACTGGTGGTTCCCACTTGATGCATGCCTTAGAATGCTGGGTAGCCACTGAAAATATGAAGAGAATAAAAGTGGCTGAAAATGGAATTCTTGAGATCAATATATAAGCTTTCAGATATGAAAAAATAATGCAGAAATGTCAGGAACAACTGCAAATGATTTTCTATCAATCATCTTCTCCGAATAAATTTCTGCAATTATTTACTTTCCCGAATAAGAAATTCCTGAGTTGACCATACCGAATATAGCTTTCCCAAATAGCCTAAGCCCTTAACGGTAATTCCCAAATGTTTTTTTTTTTTTCCCTGAATGCTTAATTATGGAAGAAAGAAGGCTCATGCAACATGTGTTTCCTAATATTATGAAGTATTGTGAATGCAGTTGTTACTATTATATAAGTCTGTCATCGATCAGATTTTATGAGCCTTAATTCATAAATAGTTTACAGAATGAATTTGTGATCCAAGAAACGCAGGTATTCCAGTTGATTGCCATCCTTATATACTGGATACTCCATTACAGTGGTTTTTATCCTGGCCTGTGAGGTGTCCACATTCTTTTAGTTGCGCCTTTAACATGCTTTCCTAATCGGAATTCTCTTATAACAGTCGCATTATCGGTTGATTCCTTTTGAAGTTTCGACACAAAGGAATGAACTACGACGCACAGTGTTTAATTTCGCCAATTTAAATGTGAAAAAATTATATTTTCACATTAACGAATTGAGAAAAAGAACCGATAAATTGTTTGACAAAAGAACCGTTAAATTGTTTCAAGATAGTGACAGAAAATTTTCTCTGCTGTTTAACTTGTTCTAACCCAGTGTGTGGTTTATGTACCTAACCTCATGCAAGGCAACCTCTTACTTTGAGAGCGGTATGGCAGGAGCTATGCAAACATTCTGTTGTAGGTTGTGAAGTGATGTGAAGTGCTTTTAATCCCAAACAATATGCAATTGGAGCATAAAGGTATGCTCTTTAATACTGTTAGGTGTATTTAAAAAACCAAGTGTGATTTTTGCCTTCAAATCGGTAATAGCCATTGATTACCCCATTAAAGTAACAATTTTAACAGTTCTAACATCAAACAAAATTATATTAGTGTACACACTGCTGCACGCGTGAATGCCATACAGTACCTTATTCAGGAAATTCGTATCTTTCAAATTCACTTTTTAAATTTTCCAAATGCACGGGAATGTGCCTGATTTAAATTATTTTCTGTTTCGTGGCTAAAAGTGACCCGCTCTAAGTCTTTGCAGGGGTGACTCACGGCTGCTTAAAGCCGGGGTGAACAACTTTACCTTGGTATACTCGCCACAGGTGGCCGAGATCGTTAAAGCGCGAACTCGTGAACGGGAGATCTGGGGTTCGAATCCCGCCAGAACCATCCTCCCTGACTGAGGTGTTTTCCAGATTTTCCTCAGTCTTCATAAATGGCAAATGCCGGGGAGGTACCCTGAACTTAGGCATGGAACGATTTCTTCCTAAAAAACAAATCCTTTTCCAATATTATTTCATTTCATGTTTCATCAGTGTCACCGCCTGTGATGCCTCAGTAGTTAAAACCATTCATTGCAGCTGATGAATACAGATTCACAATCTTCTAGAACTTTGATAATTAAAAATAATACTCACACCTGCACCATTAAACATATACAACAGAAAGATAGGTTAATACAAGTATATTAGTGACGCATCTATTTAAATAAATTTTATTCCTCTGGTTTTCATTCCGATGACCCTTTAATTAAATAAAGTATGAAATGAGTAGGATGATGCATATATCTACGAAAGCATTATAAACTTCCTACATTTTGAAATTACAGTGTCACTCTAATTAATACTTGAAGTTTGTTTACCCAGTTTTTCAAATTTAAATTTCGCTTCCAATGATCACAAGTAACAAAGCTTGGAATGAAATTTGTGTACAGTGCGCGCTTTGTTTACATTCAAAGAACACAAAGCGAAATACAGCAGCAACTTCAGGAATTCACAGGAAACTTCGCCACTCTACCATCCCCAACAACAGTTTACTACTAACGAGAAAAAGTATTACCGCTGCTGGAATGTATCTGCACGAGAGCGTTGCTACTTCAAATAAAATAATGTTTTATATTAAAACCAGTGCAAGTTTTCTCCTAAATTAATATGTACCTGAGAATGATCATAATTTTTACAGACATAAATTCTCGCGCTAAAATATAACTTCACAGTGTTTTGTCAGTTTAATACCTAATTACATTGTTGTCACTTCCAGTTCATGTCTGTAAGAGGCATGCAAATTGGAACATGTTCGGTTCAGCCTTCAGCAAAATGGAGGTGACATGCGACGAAAGATATGCTGCTCAGAAATTCTGCTTTCATCTCAACAAATCTTCAGTTGAGGCCTATAAAATGTAAAAGAAGAATTTGTTCTTCCTGTAACACAGCTCAAAGATTGTTTAAATTTTTCAAACAGGGAGGCAATTCATTTCAAAGGAAAATGGACAAATTGTTCTAGTTTTTGCTCTTAACGGAAGAGTACCTTAACACCTGTCTGTCATTGTAAGGATCATTAAGAATACTTTCAAAAGTTGAAATTCAAACATTTTTTTTTTGAATGGTGTTTAACGCCTACTTATACTACTGAGGTACCACAGGCGGTGTCTAACTGGGTACAGCCCATACGTTAGTAACTGAAAAATTTCCCATGAGAAATGTTTGTGCTCGATGGGTTGCAAGACTGCAGATTCCCAAACTAAAGGACTTTAGCAAGTGGGTGTACACGCAATTGAAGATGATGCTACAGTAAGATGGAGGGCTTCTTTCAAAGGAAATAGGCGCTGATGGAACTTGGCTACATAATTTTGTCCTGACAGCAAACAGCAAAGTTCTGTGTAAAAATCTTCATCACCAATAATTTTTTAAAAAAAAAAAACGGCTGCGTCTGCTGGGAAAATTACAGTCATCTCATTTCATGATAAGCAAGGAATGGTTTGTTAGCATGCCGTATCTGCGCACACAACTGTAACTGGGTAATACATCAGAGATATCCTGAAAACTCTGCAAGGCCATATCACACGCAAAGCGCCACATTTGCGTACAAAAACTGGATGCTGCTTCACAATAATGCAGGGCTGTATATCGCAGATCGATATATCACAAAAATCAATGAGAACTGTGTCCCTTCCTTCCCTTTGTTACAGATTTAGTTACGTTTTCGCAAATTGGATGTAATTTTCATCATCACAGGGCTGCGGAGGTGATTCAGAAGGACCTATCAAAAAAAGGTTTCCAATATGACTTTGAAGACTGGCAGAAACGCAGGGACAGGTGGTTGCCACCAACGGGGATTACTTTGGGAAAGATCGTCAAAATAAGAAGGCGAGTAAAGGAATGTTGTAGAAAATAATGATAACTCTTTATTGAACATCCCTCGTGTTATATGTAGCGTTAATGTGATTTTTCATTATAAATATCTAATAACCTATAAAACATTGTGTTTAAATTTGATCTGTAACAACAATCAGTATGTATAAACTGGATACAAACTTTTCTGAGAACGTACATGACGAAAAATGATATTTCAGCTAGTGCATGCACGCAATGGGAAAGAACCCCCCCCCCCTTTTCCACCTCTTCAGGTAAAAAGACACCACAAGCTCACAGAGACAATTGGTTTGCAATCCCCTACAGGTAATAAACTGTAAATGCAAACATTAGCCGCTATATAGAAGTCTCCTACAGACTGTATTCCGCTTAATAATGCATCATACAACAATTGTAAGAAATTTTACTTGGAAATATTTAAGTGTACCACAAACAAGTTATCTCCTAAAGCAGCCACCCAGGGTGTTTGACGTTTGGTTAAAAGGCAATGTTGAAACCGCAATTATATTTTCATCACACTGCCAGTTAATTTAATATTAGAAAATTTCCTAATGATATCGAACGTTGAGATAAGCTTTAGTTAGAGCCTTTTCATATAGATATAATGCTTACTGGTTGAAATATTTTGGACATAAATTGTAATTTGGATGAAAGCAGAATGCATGAAATCCATAACTTCATTTCACTAGTTGATTGTTGAGTCTAGGCGGAGTAGGGCTTTACCTAGAATACTTTTTGGTAACAGTGGGAAGTATTCAAATAAAAGGCAAGTTAACGGCCTGATGTAACATCGAAGCCCCGAGTAAATATGCTTTGCGGCAGAAACAAACCCATGAGCTTTAAGAAGAGAGTTGGAGCATCTATTGTTAGAGAATTTGCAGATGCATCCCCGCACCGAACAACAAACATTTAAAAAATGGAAAGATCAATGCCAGAAGAGGAAATTAAAAAGTATAGCAATGAAACGGTATTTTTCCTTTTATGTTGGCACTAAATTGAGTGTCCATAAATGCAAATTGATTCAAAGTAAACTTAAAAATCGCAATTGTGAAGTCTATTGTAAATTTCTGAAAAGCACAAAACAATGTTACCCACCTGAAAAAGTAATTTCCATGAATGCAACCTATGCAGAAATAAAATTGCAGCAGTTGTTAAACCATGATGTACAGCGTACTATTTTTAGCACTTTCTGAAGTTGTCCACTAATACTTATGTTTCAACACACAGTCCTGAAATAATAAAGCATTGCATTTTGCAAATTGGAGAGCTCTCAGGAAAGGCTCAAGAATCTCAAATCACCGGAGATTCAGAGAAAGTTGTACTAAAAGATGTTCAAGAGTGCAACAAATCCACCGATGTTGTTGCTTGTTACTTGTATGATTGTAATATTTCCGGTGAAGTAAACAGGAAGCGTGTTTACTGAACTCTTTTAAGCATATTGTCCAGTTTAACCGCAAATTTTGCGATTCAAGATATCTCCGATTCCAGCGATGAACAATGAGCAGGGGAGATAATGAATTTTGTGTCATTTTTTCGTTTATATTTTATTTATATTTTAACTTTTTTATTCCTTGCTTTATTGCATTACTGTCCTTAAGCAAGTGAAAGTAGTCTAATTTTTGCTTTCAAAGTACCTTGTTTTTTTTTCGAAATATGTATAAATTATGTGTCTAACTATCAACAAAATAAATATATGTAAATGCATAAAGTTTTCAGTATGAGTACGTAGTGTATGAAATATTTTTTTTTAAAATCGATATTTCTTTAGTTTTGAAAATAAAAAATGTGTTTATTTATTGCATCTTTAGTTCACTTTGTGGTTATACATCAAACCTTACAAAATAAACTAGAATCCGCAGGTGATAGTTAGTGTAAACAATTAGTACACTTTTGCAGTGAGTTAAAATCAACATACTCCATAAAAAAGTATTTTTATAACGGAAATCAACTGAGTAGAGCGTTTGCTATTCTCCGCTCCATTTACACGAAAGCAAAAATTCCACGGGGCCAGATTGTTAGAAAAACACCTCTTCCAATCAAATCCTCCAATTAACATGATTGAATGCCGGAAAAATTCTTCAAATATTATCAATAAACATAATTTATAATAATACAAATAGTTTTCTAAAAAGAATTGATATGTTACAAAAGCAATATTTGTCCCCATCTAGATTAGTGAAATTGAACACATAGCCTCGATTTGAAAACGTTTTATTTTGTTACAGTTTAACGTCATAACAAGGAAGGTATAACGAGACAAGGATTAAATGTTTCATTAAATGAGTGCGTAAATGAGCCCGAAGTCCACGACACTTAAGTTATCAAAAAATCATTTTTTCAGGGGAAGGAAAAACTCCGGGAGAAACTTTACCTAGGCAACTGGCCTTACAGGATTCGAACTTAACAACCTCAAGTTGGTGGTATTTTTGGAGCGGTTTAGTCGGCGAGGACTGGTTGGTTGCCAATTATGAAACGATTTAGTTGCTGATCGCCATATTTTATATTTGCCTATCGTTAATTCACTGTTTGACCGTTTTGGTGTTGTTGCCCACGCTTCATGACAACAATATCTCAGGGGTTTCTTTCACTATTTTGTGACTCGTGCTCAACAGGATTGGGAGATGATATCAACTGTGTAAATAAATACGCTATGCGAAATATTAACATGGTAATTTATTATTTGCAAGATCTTTCGCGTCCTCTGGTATTCTACATACGGTAGAACTTACCTATATCGAATATAAACTTAGCTGCCGCGATTTCCTAGGAAACGAACTTACTCTGATTATCTGAACTACACTCACTGAACTGCCGAACTGCATTTTTCTGCTTAACTGATTTATCCGACTGCTGATCTCAAAACTGAGTTGCTGAACTGCTCGATTTTGAGAACCGCATCTCTTTGCTTAACTGATGAACTGATGTTTGCGACTTTTGCCCCAGAGCAGCAAACGCCTCCTTATTTATTCGATTCAAATTAACTAGACGTTGGTTTTACCAAGCCTACGGGAGTAACACAAGCATGTGCAAGTTCCTTGCTTTAAACATTCAAAATATACACGTACTATTGGTTGGTTGAAATTCACCTGCCAAGGCATGCCACCCGCTACTATTTGAAAGTTTAAAATATTTATTTACTTTGGTTGGTTTAACGTTAACTGTACAACCGGCTGGCGATTCATTGCCCTGACGTATTCGAAAGCCTGGACTTTATTATCCCTCGCCAACGGAAGGTATTTTAAGAAGTGGCATACACTTTCCCTTTCCTTTGGAAAGCGATTTATGCCCTCCTTGGCTCTGTCCCGTTCTGGGGGCTACCATAGATAGTTACACCAGATACTATCTCTTTTCATGACATACAATTTAACATATTAAAGTTATACACACACACGCACGCACATACATATACACATATACACATTACTAATTAAAATGCACAAAATATGATGATTAGGCTAGAACATGTACATTATATTTATATTGTGGTTCGGGTGGGCCGTAGGGCTGTTTCAAACTAGGAACATCCGGATTTGCTGGCAGACACGCTGTCTACAAGACCGCGGAGGCGATCAATTTGAAAACGGTGCACTGATGATTGTGTAATGTTGCTAGGTACTGGTTCCAAAGAGCGGTGGCAAATCGAGGCGGTAATTCCCGCCTGGTCGCCCAGATATGTGAATGATAACGAAAGTAATCGATGAAGGAATTAGCTTCTGGTGCTGCGTCGAAACAAACAGAACAGCGAGGTGTACAGGATTGTTGCAGGAATGTTGCAAAATCCTCAGCCTGTGTTATTCTTTCGATTGACTAGCTAGGTGGAAGGTGCAGCATAACACTGCGATTGTGGTATTTCACTCGTGGCGCTGTTAATTGTTCATCTACTTGCGCGCGCGCACACACACACACACACACACACACACAAGACAGTAATATAGCGTCTAGTGCCTTTCTGCACGTTCCCTCACTCTCATTAACTTATAACCCATAAGCTAGAGGTGCAGCGATGGTATCATTTTGTGTAGTACGTTTAAAGGGGACCTACCTGAGAAAACCAAAAATGATAAATTTCTTGACAAATGCCCTTCATTTGTACCACACATTAATCGTATGTAATTAAAATAAACTACCGAATTTCAGACAATATTTACCGGAAAAAATATATATTGTGGTTCTTACGCACTCTAATAAATTGCTCCTTGCGGCAACGTTTTCAATATTTTGGAAAAGAAAAACTACAGATTTATGTTACAAGCACATTATAGAGACCAACTATCTGCATAATTTTCATTTGAATAAGATATTATTTTAGTAAAATTTGCATTTACATTGTTATAATTTTAAATATAAATATAAAAAATATTTTCCTTTATCTACTTAAATGCTTCTGTTACTTTTATTTATCCACGTCTCAAGAGCCTCTGTTGAAAATTTTATTACATTTATTTTTCTAATAAAACATTCATTAATTGTGGTGCCTCAGTATCTGTTTTGTTGCAATCCCAAACTAGTAATGGATGTGTCCTTGGTAATTTATTATTTTCCCAGCTGACCACTAATAGAACGCTGTTGTGATCGCTAATTTTCTGTAGCACTTCGCAGGCAATGTAAAGTGACACGGGTCTCTCTAGATAATATCTAACATAACATTGTTCTTGGTGGGACCAGGAGTTACCTGGGTAAACCCATTTCCCCAAAACAATTTATTTGTTTGAAGCTCGGAATTTTTGCCCGACAACCCCTTCCAACTTACCGTATGTAAGTTTAAATCTCTGAAAGTTATCATTTTACAATCATGCGCTTATGAACTAAGTTTTGCTTATAATTTTTGTTAAGTTAATTAATTAGGTGGTTTGTATATAGGCTAACACTTTTAGTTTGTTTTAGACATTTCCGCATCGTTTATAATATCCCGGAGTCATGATTCCGTACCGATTATTACTTCGGGACTGTACACATACATTATATTCCAACATACAATTGTTTATTCATATTCAACGGCAATTAGCCTGCAGCAGTTTGATGAGACCTAACCTTGCTTGACTATTCTGAAAGTGTCCTGTATCATCGATCTCCTCGATGCTTTAATGTCACCGGTCACCGCCTCCACCGCTGGTGAATGATGCCGCTATTCGCGAAACGAACGATCATCCATTCTGTTGAGATGGGCACCATGTCTTCCTAGGTCTCTGTCTTCCAAGCTGTCGTTTAGAGCTATATAACGTAGCCCCAGTCGATCTGCGACCCAAGGGAAGGAATCGTTGATCTTTCTAATCTTCCTCCAGTAGATGTCCCGTCATCTGACAACAATCTTGGGCGCAGGAATCTGTTTCTTCGCCGTTGTCGCCAGATCATACTCATCTCTCATTAAGCATCTACACGCCTCCTCGCATCTTTCGATCTTACATGACAGTATAACAATCTCCAGCTCTGCCTTCTCGTGCTGCGCCATGACCCGCTCCAATTCTTCAGTCAGAATGCCAGGGAAACATTCCACAGGTATGTCTGTGTTTACGGTACCTGCTGTACAATACATCCGCGAATAGGGCAAGGTGCAGTCCTCCTCTCTTGCTGTCCTGGTCTCCTTCAGTCCCTGGTTTTCCTCCTTCAAGCACCGAATCTCCTCCTCAGTCAGTCAAGTTTCATCTGCAGCTCCTGAACCTCGCCCTACAGATATCTAATGGCTTCGGAGTCGCAACATCGTTCACTTCTGGTCCTTCTTAGTCATCTGCCAGCTGAAGTGAAAGCACTTCACACTGAAGCTGCACGATAGGTTAGACAATAAGTTCTTCTTACAAAACTCACACTTAGAGGTCTCTGGCACTGTCTTCTCATCTCCAGATGCAGGATTGAGTTCCACTCTACCCACAACAAGCAAAGTAGCGATTACAATTAATTAAGAAATAAAAGTTTACACTTGACTCACTACTTGAGATACTGAATTTAGCAGCCCTCTAGCCCGCTGCAGCCCAAGCATTAACCCTTGCACGGTAGCTAGCAAAGTCCTAACCCATTAGAACAATCGATACTAACAGATAGAAAGCTCAAAAACGGTTGTCCAATTCCGAGAGTCATTCTGCTGTAATTCAGTATACACTCACTTTGTCGTAAGATTTTACACGTCAATAACTTTTGGTTGAGTGGTGTACCTATAAGGAAGTTTGTAACAAAAATCTTATTGCTTTGGAAGTAAATATGGTAACGGACTGTCAGCGGAATGATAGAAATTCTACTTAAAGTTGTGAAGGGTGAAAAGTAAACAGTCAGCAGATTTCATATTTCAAATTGTTGTGAAGGACTATACATTATTTCACACTTTGGTTTCCTCTAAATTCGAAAATGTCCTTTTGAATGGTAAGAATCACAGAACCGTATCATTAAACGTTTGCAAATGAAAGTTGAAGAAAAAGCATTGACTTTTTATGAGAAATGTACTGTATGTTTGTGGAGTTCAAGGCACTTGTTAGGAACGTTTTCCATAATCTAGGAAACATTTGGAAAAATAATTACTCAAAAGTAATTATTAACAATATTGTATCCACAAACAAACGAAAAAATAAAGATATTCATGGCACAGTAATTCCATTTTTTTTTTTTTGCCCCCATAGGCCTGGGCCGAACTTTTCTTTAGTTAATTTAAAGTGTATATTTTGCGTAGTCATTACTTGGAAAGTGTTTGTTGAAGGTTTTTGGTATTTAAGTTTTGTTTATTTAAAGCTTATTTATTTTACTTGCAATATTATGTTAAGAAGATATCATATCGGTCATCTATATAAGAATAAACGTTACCGGAGTGTAAGCAAGAGGTGGTCGAGGTCGTTAAGGCGCAAACTCGTGAGTAAGTAGGTCCTGTTTTTTTTTAATTGTGTTTAACGGCCGTTTTAACTACTGAGGCACCACAGGCGGTGAACACTGATGATATATGAGGTGAAAAGATGTATTGGGAAAGGATTTTTTTTAAGGAAGGAAGCGTTCCAGGCCTAAGTTGAGGTTACCTCCCAGGCATTTGCTTTTATGAGTACTGAGGAAAACCTGGAAAAAAACCCAGTCAGGAAGGACGGTCCCGGTGTGATTCGAACCCCTGATCTCATGAATCCGCGCTTTAACGACCTCGGCCACCCCTGGCGGTAGTCGGTCCTGGTAATGTAGTGGTAACCATACTTGCCTCCTACACCCAAGATCGCGGGCTCGATCCCCGCCAGGATCGATCGATTTTTTCAGGCGTAAAAATTCGAAATATGGCTTTCTTCGAAAGGGAAGTAAAGTCGTGGGTCCCGTGTCGTACATTTACGGCACGATAAAGAACCTCAAGCCTGAAAGAAGAGGTCTCTGAGTCAAATTTGTCGGCCGTTTCACGCCCTGAGTTGAATGGGATGCTGATGACCTGATACGTCGGGGAAAAAAAAAAACCTGATTGGGAGGTATGGGGTTCGATTAAAGTTAAGACCGTCCTCCATGATTGAGGTTTTTTTTCCAGCGTTTCCTCAGGCATTTATCGAGATTCTCACCCTAAATTGAATGGGATGCTGAAGATCTCATATGTTAAAGAGCTTCCGGAAATATATAAAATATTACTACTCTCCTTCCCAAAGGATACACGGGACTCGAACTGGCGACCCTTAAGTAGCGTCCTGTATTTGTAGTGTAGACGCCGTCAGCTAAGTTTTAGCCACATGCACACCATTTCAAGCAAAGTATGTTCCAACTTGTGTAAATAATAATCTATTCAATTGGAATGCCTTACATCCAAAGGGGAATGACAATTAATAAGCTAATAAACAAAATACTAGAGACATCACCTATTTTTGCACGGCAGCATACATTTGCTTTCAACAAATAAAAAGACAGCAGGTGACCTCTAGGAATGCGCGATATCACAATGCGTATTTTCAGCAGCTTAGTACCTACTAAAACCAGAGATTACCTGTTTCAAATATCGAACAACAGAAGATCGTAACATTACTAAAAATAAAAAAAAAAAAAAAAAAAAACACACACACACACTTTCATCTGCTCGAATTTAGCAGCCACGGAATTTTAAAATAACTTTTAAAGTACATATATGTACTTTTATAATTTCACAAATTATCAAAAAAAAAAAAACATAAAAGGGGGCGGGGGCCGAGGCGGCGGCCTGCCAGCAATGGAGGAAATTGCTTATCAAAGCTAGACGACTTGTTGTGTTTAAGAAAAACTTTATAAATGCTTATCAACAGTGGTGGGACCGGGAGCTAGCTAGGGTGTGGCTGGGGACGAGATTTAAAATATTCAACAATATCAAGTAAATACTTATGCAGGTGTGCATAGGTGGGAGAGGGGAGAGAATATAAATGGCATGGAATAGGGACATAAGGGGTGTAAAAGTCGACGGATCGCCTAGATATCCCTATAGGCAACTGAGATATTCATCATTTGTATTCAATCTTAGATGTACGTAAGTAACAGTGACAACGTCGTATCTCGTAGCGGTGCGTCACTGTTTAGGCGGAAGCGATAACACTAGACACTTGCAACTCGGTAGGCTGGGGCTAGATAAATTTTCATCTAGGCGTATAACCTTGAAATTTTACTGATAATTAAAGGCTTATTGAATTATGATATATCATTACAACAACTAAAATCGTGGAAATTATATTAACGTATATGTATATGCATATACAGAGTTTAACAAAAAGGCATGCATAAACAGATACTGTCAAACTAGCAGCAGTCTGTTGGAGCGAGTACGGTTTGGAGGTGGTAAAAATGAAATATTATCTCTACAGAGCTCTAGTTCCTGTCGCTAAGCCTCATGCTTTCTGTCAGTCAGCTGTTCTTGACCTGGGTGTTGTGCGGAACAGTTATTAGCCCCCCCCCCCGAGACTCCTTGAATTGAGTATTAACTTCTATCATTTTCAATACTAATATAATTAATATAATGAGGATAATATTTGATTGGGATAAAGGATTTTAGCTTGCTAATAAATGGAAACTCTCTAGAAACTCCAGAGAAGAAGAAATATCTGTAATTTCGATGTTTCCCCTCGCTCAAAGTTATTGTTAAAGTACAGAAGAAAGTTAGGGCACGGAGAGGCCATAAAAGTTATCTGCAAGGAAAATTCAAGGCCAAAGACCCAGTTTAAAACCATAAAATGAGGATTCGAAGAGAAATCTTGCCAAAGCCATTGAATAGGAAGGCTGCGCGAGAATAATAAGAAAGCTCTCAAAGCTTATTTTCGAAGTTTGTGCTGTTAGACCAGATCTCGTAGTCTGGAGGGATGTCGGTAGCAACAGATGTCCAGAAATTGACGTTACTCTCTAGCAATTTGATTCGCTTAAGTGTAAACGACGCGAAATCACCGACCAATCAGGAAAATTACGGGCGATATTTTGAAAATTTCAATTAGTTGATGAAACACATGACCGAACGACAGAAATTTTATTAAAAGAGGCTGAGATCGTTTGACGGAAAGCAGTTTACTTTTTGCAGCTCGCACTTTGCCTTCCAGTGGCTCAACGAGTTTGCATTTCGCAGTTTTATTTGTCGGGACGTTGATTTTTTGAGCATAGTAAAGTTTTAAAGTTAAAATCTGTGCATAGAAAGTCACTTATCTTTAATGAAGCTTGACAGGCAAGATTTCTCGCGAGCTCTGTGTGTGCGTGTGTCTGTAGTCTTTTTGCAAGTGTTTCGATCTCCTGATACGCCCAGTGAATCTTAAACAATAAACAATTTTGGAGTGACGTCATCGTATTCTCATTTCGTATGTGAATCTCTTCCTATTCTCCTTTTCCCCGTTCGCGATGATTCGCAACTAAAATACCACTATACAAAAAGGGCAACATGTTGAGAATACTGTCTAAACAATAATGAACTTGGAGCAGGTACAGGCCAGAAGAAGCAGGTCCTGCCAGAAGATTCGACGGAGTATGAGGATACTTCCGCATCTTCCTGATTCACCAGCCGCACGAATAATAAAACATACCATTCCTTTCTTATAGATCGTCCTTGGAATCTTTTTCATCCTTATCCATTCCATTCTCCTCGCCAGGCTGTGATAAAACCCTGAGAACCAATTTATCCATATGCCTGGTTAACCTGAATCATAACACCAGTTAATCAAATTATAATCAATTAATGCACACCCACATAAATATCGCTCCAAAATGGCGACCCATCTTATGAGCACGATAAAAATATAATGGAAGGCGAATAGGGAAGAAACTCGAGAAACTTAGAGGAAGGAGGACTGCGTCGAGGCAGACTATCACATCGCCTGAGTACATAACATTGCAGATCAAAAAGAAACGTCATCGAGAGAGCATCGAACGCTAACCTCGAGACTGCGGAAGATCCCCGAGATGCCAACGAAGAGGATCTACTCTCCAAGGTACAGATAAACTTCCCAATTACTTTTATAACACTGGCATTAAATTGACCCTATTCATTGTGAAACTGCCGCATATTATCTTCGATCAACAGGTTAGATTTATTGTAACGTTATTTTGGAAGGGAATTGTATATTTAATTTATGTTGTTGAGAAAAAATAAAATAATCATCATGACAGAAAACGCCCCATTGACAGAACCTAGCGTAGAGTCCATAGAAATAGATGACTCAGCAGTAGGTGCAGAGAGAATTATTGAGGCTAATTCCAAAAGGGAAGGAGAAAATGACGCGAACCTAAGTAAGGAGATGGTTCTGGAGATAATAGAAAGGTTAAGCAAATCCAGCTGAGAGGTAATCAGGAGAACAAAGAAAGCGAAAAGATAATGGAACAGGCGAATTTAGAAAGAGACAGGTTATTAGAGGAGAAGCAAGGGAAGCAGGAACAGTCAAATTCAGAAAGAGAAAAGAGAATCGAGGATTTAGAATTTAGAAAGAGACAGATTGCTGGAAGAAAGGTTAGGGAGATTAGAGTAAGCTAGCAGAAAAAAAAAAATCAGGAGTTGGTGGACAACATTACTTCGAATTTTGAATTAAAGATTAATGAAAATTAAAGAGGTCCAGGTAGACCTAGCCAGGAAATTCCAGGAAGGAAAGGAAACATGGGAGAATGATCCTGATAAGATTCGGTTGGACGTGGATGAGGTCAAGCAGAATTAAGACAATTGGAGATTAGGCTGTGAGGTTGTGAGAGAATTGGAGGCGAGGTTAGCTCAATGATCACGAGAAAAGGCTTGAGTTTGAGGAGCATTTTAACGAATAACTTAGATCGATGCAGCTTATCGTTCAAGCCATTGAATCAAGAAGCAATGAGTAAGAAATTGGCGAATTTAGATGAAAGAGAACATACTGTAAATAGGTCCGCTGTAGAGTCACGCGCCCCCCATATCACTCCAGTGCTAGCAGTGGATCAGCTGACACAAACACGGCCGGTCAACAGCTGACAGAGGGCGGTGAACCTCAGTAGCAGCCAGACAGCTTGCCACTCCCAAGAGTCAACACAAACGCTGCCAGCAGTTGCTCGCCTGAGCATTCCTTCGCTCAATGATGTCTTCTGTCAGCACCGCGCATTTGAGAATTCTTCTTCTAACAGTTTCCAAAATTACTGATAAAACAGATGAATCTGTTAGAAAGTGGTAACAATTGCATCGACAGTCTTAGAAGATTTTGAACTGATATCTAAATATGACGGACGACAGCATATTAATAGATAAGAGTATGATTCAACGAAAAGTGGGGAAAAATCGCAGTGCTGTCCATAAAGAGATAATAAAGAAAACAAGAATTTCTTGGGGCAGTTATTTTGAGGGAAAAATGGTTTTGACATAAAAAGAGGGCAAAAGAGTCAGACACAAACCAAGATGAAAGGGCAATATGTTCTAGTTGAAGTACCAAGTATAAAACATGTCGGTCATGCTTCACTTTCTAAGTCAGCTACAGCAAGCAATACTTTTCGGTAATACTTAAATCTTTTGTTTAGAACATCTGAACCTTTCACTTTAATTCCCATGGGATGTAATGGTGCTAATAATGTCGATTCTAGAGGAGGCATGTTATAACTTCTCCAGAATCATGCTGGAAGATTTCTGCAATGGTGCATTTGTTTCTTACATTTCTTTGAGCTATGTGTATTCTATGTCCATTCAGAAAACATTCTATTTGCCATGTTAGTGAATGACAGATTTTATGCGATCCATTTTCTAACACCGCGAATACGCTACAGTTCCGCTCTGTTCTGTTCCATGAGATAAGAGCGGCAGAAGACGTTTGTTTTGCTTCGCTTTGGTTCGGTTTCGCTAAGAGGGATTTTTTTTTTTGATTCGTTTTATTTAAGGACGCTCTTTAACATCTCAGGTCATCAGCGTCCCATTCAATTCCGGGCGTGAAACGGCCGACAAGTTTTGCTCAGAGGTCTCTTCTTTCAGGCTTGAGGTTTTTTCATGCCGTAAATGTACGACCCACGGCTTTACTTACCTTAAGAAGGAAGCCATACTTAGGATTTTTACGCCCGAAAAAATCTATCGATCCTGGCCGGGTTTGATCCCGCGACCTTGGGTTTAGAAGGCAAGTATGGTTACTACTACACCACCAGGACCGACGCGCTAAGTGGGAGGGACCTTATGACAGAATTAGGGGGAGGTGCGTAGTAATCGACAGCAGCCATGTTCTCGTATTAAAGTTCTGTTTAATATTTATATAATTACATTAATTTGTGATTATTTACCTTAATTTTAAGCTTGTGTACCCATTTTAAGTTAACACATGACGATTGAATGAATATTAGTCTGTGGCAATCCAAGAGCTGAGGTGTAATTAAAATATAAATTTAAATGAAATCAGGCCAGTGCGCCAAGGCTAAAATCATCCATTGGGAACGAAATTTGGTTATACATGATGTTGATCCCACTTTTTAGACCTCCGCTTATTTAAATGTTTAGAAGAAAAATGTCCCCATTCCTTTGTATACACCCTACTCTCCAAGTGCTGTTGGGATGGAAGGTAAATGGTCACGGCGCTTTCTCTTTAAAGTGTGCTTCAAATACTCCCGAACTGGTAAGAGGTTCTGGGATCACCAGATGTAACCCTCGGCAGTTCTTATAGGCGAATTATTTCCGCCTCCACCTCTTCTCTGTTAGGAGATTGTGAATGTGCAGAGTGATTTGGACCTTGTAAATGACTGATGTGTTCCCCCATCTGCGGGCTATGGCCGTGGTGGTGCATTCCTTCCTCGCAGTTTGTTGCAATCCCATTAAATTTTGTCATTCTTTCCATTTTTACCTTTAACAATAATTTAGTCCCGCCTTCAGTCATTTATAATTGCTGCTGCTCTGCCCATATTGAATTTTGATTATTTTTGGTCGAAATTTAGAATGTGTGTGGACTTGACTTGACTCTTGTTTAACAACGAGAGTGTTTTGTTTGTGATATTTTGCATTATCGTTATTCTGCTTTTTCGTGGTGTAGGCGTTCGGGATCAGCAAGGCGGGGAAATAAATACGGGAAATTAAACGTTTCATTAAAAAAAATATATTTCGGAAAATTGCATGTGGAAAGGTTATTAGGAACGACCCCAAATACCCCAATGTTCCAAGTAATGGAAGCATTCCTAAATAGTTGATGTCAGCATATCAACATTATATTTGTTGAAAGAAGTCCTTACAAAATATTAAATAACAGACTTCAAGGTAGTAGGAATCCAGGAAGACCAATTACAAGACAGATATCACAAGTATCTCGAACCAGAACCTGAATAGGTTCCATTGACTTTATTCCTGTGTATTGTTGATTTTTAAATAGTGTTTTGAGGCCCGTTTTTACTACTGAGGCATCAAGTCGGTGATGATCAATGATGGTGACCTGTATACTAATGCTGAATTAAAAATAATGATAACACTGGCAGCATGCCGCGTCGGGTCCGTGGTACTTATATGGTGCATGGATCCGACATTGGAATATTCAGTGACCTTCAGCAGGGAGTGGAGACAGTTCAGTGACTTACTGCGATGCCTTGAAGTAGAGGTGAATAGTGCAAATGCTTGAACAATGTTTTCGAAACTAGAACAACGTTTTTGGATCAAAATTGAAGTAGCATGAGGTTGTAGTACTCAGGATTGTTATCAGGGACTACATGCAGCATGAGGCGATGCAGCGTTGCTATATGGGTGACAAGATGAGTAAAAGTGTTTCGTGCAGGTAGGGATGCTGTTCGGGACAACCCTCGTTCAGAACGACTCCAAACTGACAACCACATGAATTAGCCGCAGAGATAGGCGTAAACCACAAAATCACACTCCTCATTCTGCACGCCATTCTTGGGTTCCGCAAAATTGCAGCGCGTTGGATACCCTTGTCATCATGGAGGCGCAACAATGGCCGTTATGCAATGCATAGGACTTCCTAAACAGTTTCCAGAGAGTTGATGGTTTCCTTGGGAAGATCCTCACTATGGATGAAACCTGAATTCATTCCTACACTTGAAACGGCAATCAAATGAATGGAAACATCCAAGCTCTCCTCGTCCAAAGGTAGTGGTGTGAAGGTGATGATCATTGTCACGTATGAACTTCACGGTATTGTGCTGCACATGAAAGGCAAAGAGTAAATGCTGCGTACTATTGCAATTTCTTGGAACACCACCTTCGTCCAGCACTAAAGAGAAAACATCGACACTTGCTGGTAGTGAAATTCTTATCTTAAATGACAATGCGAGGTGTCACACTGCTAACATTGTCACGAACTTAGGAGCATCAATGGAACTAGGAGATTCTGAAGCATCCACTTCATCCGATATGAGACCGTGGGGCTCTTAAGATCTCTTCGCAAAAATAAAAGAACAAATTCGAGCGAGGCGTTTTGCTACATGAAACGGCATTTTTAATGCTGTAGGGTGGTCACTTCAGAACATTAACAGAGAGGGGCGTGCTGATAGAGCATGGCGCCTTCCACATGTATGGCACATGGCAGGAGATTACATTTAAAGAATGTACATAATAAAACTGCTTTGACATTACAGCACTGTTGCCTTTACTTTTTATTCAACATGTATTAAGCAACAAGTAAGCCGTGGGTTCCGGGTCGTAAATTTACTGCATATAAAACAATCTCAAGCCTGAAGAAGAGACCTCTGAGAAAAATGTATCTGCTGTTTCATCCCCTGAATTGAATGGGGCGCCAATGACCATAGATGTTAAGTAGTGCCCGTAAATACATAAATTAAAAAAAACTTGTCAAAAAGTCATCTCGGTATGTATTTTATTCAAATGTTTATCGGCAGCATGCTTTGCAAATGTTCCTAGCAGATGCGAACGACCTCCCCCCCAAAAAAATTCTTCTCTTTACAACTAATATTAATTACATTAATCACACATTTTACAAAGCGGATGGCCTGAAAAAGGACTAAATAATTTTATACCGCTTTAATTTAAAGCACCTTGAAGTATTTAAATTTAGCATACCGCTTTATAAACACACCAAATTAAGTGCGAAATTCCAAAAAATAATATGCAATCAAACATGAAAATGGAAAAATCACAAGGATAACCATTTCTACTTCTCTTAACATGAAATGATCAAAATGCCACCTTCAGTATTTTGGTTTTTGACATAATCCTGTAATTTAATTGTCCATGAAACAAGTCTTGAACCTCCACGGGTAGCCAAGGTCGTTAAGGTGCGGACTCGTGAGCGGGAGGTCTGGGGTTCGAATCTCGCCAGGACCGTCCTCCCTGACTGTGATTTTTTTTTCCAGGTTTTCCTCAGTCTTCATAAATGGCAAATGCCAGAGAGGTACCCCAAACTTAGGCCTGGAACATTCCTTCCTACCCCCCCCCCAAAAAAAATCCTTTCCCAACATACCTCACATGTTGGCCCTGATGGTGTAGTGGTAACCATACTTGCCTTCTAAACCCAAGATCGCGGATTCAAACCCGGTCAGGATCGATGAATTTTTTGGGCGTAAAAATCCTAACTAAGTATGGCCTCCTTCAGAAGGGAAGTAAATCCGTGGGTCCCGTGTCGTACCCTTAAGGCACGATAAAGAACCTCACGCCTGAAAGAAGAGGCCTCTGAGCAAAATTTGTTGGCCGTTTCTCGCCCTGAATTGAATGGGACGCTGATGACCTGTGATGTTAAAGAACGTCTGTAAATAAACAAATCAATAAAAATCCAACTTACCATTTTATCTCGTGTATCATCAGTGTCCACCGCCTGTGGTGCCTCAGTAGTAAAAACGGGCGTTAAACAAATACCCAAGTCGTGTAAATAAGAAATGTTCTTGTTCGTTTATTACCTATTTATGTCATATAGGGAATGGTTACTAAAAGAGAAGTAGGAACAAAGGTAGATAAACGGATCAGAACGTTCTTTCACTTTTCACGAAAAAGAGGGTATTTCCTTTTATTGGTTTAGACTTGCCTCTCCCTCATTACATCCTCCATTATCTCGTTTGCAAACAGAACACGTGAGTTGTCTGCATAACAGCATTGTGCAGTGCAGTACGTATTGCTTTGGAGTCTCTCGCCTGTCTAACGTAGTTTTCCACGAGTATCACAGTGCACCCTACTTAATTCAACTACAGATTCTACTCTCAGTGTACTTGCCATCCAATTATTTCTGTATAAAGGTATATGTTTTAATCTCACTAATTAAAATGTTCTCTATAACACATGGAGGTCCAGGTCTCGCCTTAATAGATGCACCAAATGTAGCTTTCACTATGCTGAAGACTTCTCGAGGAACAAGAAAAAAATATTGCGGTAGCTATGGGCAGTTGGTTGCCTTGTTGACAGCAGCTTGAAACACAGGAACACGGGCCATATTTATGCACAATCCTTGTCGATATACTCTGTTAATATTTTTAAAACACGCATTTTCCAAAGTATCACAGAAGTTGCCAATATTTTCATCTGAGCCATTCTCTCCATTTCAGGTCCTCACCTAAATACTCAGGCTAAATTGAACGACCTAGTTCAATACTTGGATTTTACCAAAACGAAGGCACAGCTGTTTGGATCTTTCATGTTCATTTGCACAATTGTGTTATTTATTATTTTCTTGTCCATTTATAACAATATAAACAATTGATTTTATCTGGTTTTTCTGTTATTCTCTCATCTTTATATTTCCGAGTGGAATTTTTAAATGATTTTGTACAATGAAGGGAAGGTCTTTATCCCCTAAAATTATTAAAGATAAATTTTATGTATTCCATACAAAACGGGGCTTGATTTGCATTTTCAGCACAGTTGCTGAAACATGCGTATTACGATTTTTCACCTTCAATAGTTATATTTATTTGTCATTTTTAAAGGTAATATAACTGACCAGTAAAAGAAAGTAAGGTTATTAGCTTAGCGCTACCCATTAGATCAGAAATTGTTTATCTCACAACTATTTATAAAATTATGATCCGCAAATAATCTAGAATGAATTTTGAAATATCGCGCATTAGCCGGAAATATAAGTGGAAAATAAAATCCAAACTCATTTTGGACCACGCTGAATTTTTGAGAAACAAACAAAAAATGCATTGAAACTTTTTTCTTTCATGGAAACACTTTGAACGCTGTTTATGATGTTTAGAAATTCTTTGCAGCAGGCCATATATCTTTATACCTTAATCGCAACAAAATACAAAAATTTAACAACTCCATAAAGATCTGCGGCCTGACACAGTTCCTCCAATTCACCCCCACTGAAATATAATTATAATGTATATTTATCTAGCCCAGTCGACATATTTTGGCATTATAATTAGTAATATAAATATTGTGTATATATTGTGTCATAAGTTTTAATTTCGGTGTAAGAATTGTACAAAAGAGAAGGTCTGATGTTTTTCGTTGCTGTAGCTTGGAAAGTCAACAGGATAATAAAACCATACAATGGAAGAGGGTCGCGTGTGTGAAGCCCCTTTCTTCCTTTTAAAATGGCCTGCCACTGCAGGATATATACACCGAAGGATTTTTAAACAGTTTGGGTCTCTAACCACGACAGGCTATAATACTATTAGCCCTTTAAAAATAGCCAATCTACCCAATGCTCACGTATGTTTGAAAACTTTAAAAAAAATGGCGAATGACAGGTGTAGTAGGAGAATTTGAACCAGCCAATGGAAAATGTATGTTTGAACTTTTAAAGGTACGTGCGAATCTTACGCGCATTTTTTTGGTGTCTCTAGCCAATGATTTTTTTTTTTTTTTAATTTTAATATATAAAGCAGGCTGTCGCTCCGCTGAGGCATTCAGTTCTCATTTGCTCGTTGCTCAGGAGTGGCTGTAAGTTCGATGTTGCTGAGGCTCTTGGTATAAGGTTTACACGCGGCGAGATACCCAGTTTGAAGAACTACACGCGAGTCAGTTTTCAGTTCAGTTCAATTCTACGCAGAAGCAGTTCTAAGTGCTACTCGCCCCAAAACCCATTCTTCAATTCACTCGAGTCAGTTCAACTCGTTCAGATAAATTCGGCTCATTCGTCAGTTCGCATTTGCCAGTTCGACACACGGCAAGATACACGAAGTTCTCATAATTTCGGCTTTCAGTTTCACGAGCCGCGGCACTCGTCTGTACGTTTCACACGCGGCAACTGAGTTCATATTCAACGTAGCCAAGTCTATCATACGCAAAACTCCAGAGAACGCGAAATATTTTGGACATAATAAAATACCTACATATAATGTCGCATCGCCTACTCACTTACACTATTGAATCCTTCTCCCGGTTCTTTTGAGTTACAATCAACAAAATAAATTTCACCCTGAGAAAGAGTCGGTCCTGGTGGTGTAGTGGCGTTCATACTTGCCTCGTAAACCTAAGGTCGCAAGTTCAATCCCGGACAAGGTTTATTGATTTTATCGGGCGTAAAATCCTAAGTCTGACTTCCTTCGGAAGGGAAGTAAAGACGTGGGTCCCGTGTCGTAGATTTACGGCACGTAAAAAAACCTCAAGCCTGAAAGAAGAGGCCTCTAAGGGAAATATATCGGCAGTTTCATGCTGAATTGAATGGGATGCTGATGACCTCAGACGTTAAAGATCGTACATAAATAAGCAAAATCAACAAGTGGTGCCATCCATGAAGTAGGCCTCTTGGTTCTTTAATATTGCTCACACACAACGCACCACACTACCAAAATAATTAGCACCCTACACCTTTACTTCCGGCTTGGGTTCTGCGATGGCAGTGCCTCTATCCGTGTCTGTTTCATTTCAACGATTCTAATTTGCTTCTTAGAAACTAGTCTGTAGTCTTTTAGATAAGTGATAACTGATAAGTGAAAAACTTAAATTTCTTTCTTTTACATAAACAACACATATAGAAGATGCACACTCATACAATCAGTGACACTTATAACAATCTATATGATGCAGTGCATTCTGTGAGGTCATGGACTTTTGTATCAATTTCCATGTTACTAGAAGAGCAGGTTATGAATTCAGTCATTATTGGTACCACTGTTTATTACAATGCGCTACTTGCTTTAACCTAAAAGTATGCCGAAGAAAAAGTATTTCACATACCAACAAAGACTTCATTAGCAGGGTTGGATATTCAAATATAAAAATATACAATAGATTACAATATTATAATTTTTACTCAAAAATCAAACAACTGTGGGACAACACTCCCTTAGAATGTAATTTCAATTCTAAAAATTCTAAAATAAATTATTATTTATGTAATTTATTTATTTATTTATTTGCAGATCTTTCCGTATTTACGTTTATTTCCTTCCAGTATGACATTGACTACCTTAAAAAAATTGGAAAAAATTACATTCCACAAGAAGGTAGAAGTTCTTCCGAATACAGATGGTGGTTCATGTGTTAATAAATTTGTGAGCAATAACTCCAAAATTAGATCCCTGCAGTTATTTAAATATATAATTGCAAGATGTAATTAATTGTAATACATTGCTGCTATTTCTGAAACTTCAAATATAATACTGCGCACTTTCACTGGCTCATGCGATACCCACTCAAATCAACTGCAAAAATAAATAAATAGCAAAATTTCACATTATAAAGAATTTAACTTTACCGATATTATTACAGATCTTTGTAAATAGCGAGTTACTTATGTAGAACCTAAGAGCGATGATAATGTTCTTTAGGGGAGATATTGGTAATTTTTTATTGTTCACGTTCCCTTTAATGGATCCGAAATATTTGCAAATCTGGTGAAACGAAAACGCTTCTTGAATTGCTGATTATCATATATCCATATATGACATCCATATATCCATATTCCTAAAATATAATTTTTTGCGCAGTATATTCAGTATAAAATCAACATATTCTGCGAAGCCATTATCATTTTCCATTAATATTTCCTGAAGAGAAACCATCCTGGTCAGAAATCAAGAGAGTAACAAATGAGTAACGCTTAAGTGGGCATCCTAGCTCACTAATTGAGATGAGTGCTCGCTTATTTCATCATTCATTTTCAATAAGAGAGTGTGTTACGAATACGGCTCTAAGATTAACATTATGTTTTAGCATACTTTTACACCTTTTTATATTTAGAAAATTATGCAACAGAGCGTGCTCAAATAAATTTACATTTAACAGTAGTAATAATTCATTCATTATTGAATTTATTATGGAGCCTTTTTTCGTCAACAGGCCCATATCAAATGGTGGGGTTCAGCGCTTAATCTCAAAGAAAAAGTTTCATTATACATCTGTTTGAAAGTTGGTGTTGCTATATTGTACACATTAACACAAAAATCAACTTTTGGTGGCAATTCATTGTTGAACTATATCGTTTGTTGTCAGGAAATTCATAGATCAGATTTGTTCTGTTAATATTCATGACATGCCAGTCAGCAAAATATTGCAGATATCAGGATGGGTTTTTTCCTGGCTAAAAGGCAGCATTTAACGTTGTGTAGTTCTAAATATTCCAAGAAAGATCTCTGCTCTGTATGGTCAAGAATCACATGAAGGTGTGCACTTCATGTAGTAAGTACACACGAAGTGGTATCCACAATATTCGGGACTGGGGCTGCCATCTGGATAGTAGTTGCAGTAGAGTTTTGTACCGTTAGGCGGCAACACTAGCGCATCTGATGAGTGAGTATTTAAAGTTTCATGCAGCTGGGTAGATGTGTTGAGATTCTATAGTACTTTTCAAGATACTCTGTATGTGATGTGTGATGATTTTACGATGGATCCAAGATTAGAACAGAGAGTGTGCATCAAATTCTGTGCAAAACTCGGGGGAAAAAAAATGCTACGGAGACCCTCGCAACGATTCAACAAGTATTTGGAGGACAAATTATGTGTCGTACAGTGTGTTTGAGTGGCATGCTCGGTTCAGGGCTGGCTGTAATCTATTGAAGACGATGCTCACACCGGTAGGTCCATCAGCTGCACAACGTCTGACATTGTTGCCAAGGTTCAATACCTTGTTCGTGAGGATCGACGTCTAACCATTGAAGACCTTGCTCATGAAGTAGGAATTGGTTATGGGACATGCCAACGAATTTTAGCTGATGAATTGGAGATGCATCGTGTCGCCGCAAAATTTGTGCCAAGGATCGTGACTGCTGATCGGAAGACGTAGCGTGTTGAAGTTTGCAGGGAGCTTCCTCAGGCCGTATCCGATGACCCAACCTTCCTGTCCAATGCCATCACCGGTGACGAGAGCTGGATGTCCGCTGACCCTGAGACAAAACAACAATCCTCCCATTGGAAGAGTCCGAACTCACCAAGACGCTAAAAAGCGAGACAAGTGAAGAGCAAAGTCAAGAGCATGCTCCTCGTTTTCTTTGATACCAAGGGAATCGTGCACAAAGAATTCGTTCCACCAAATGAAACAGTAAATTCCCAGTACTACTGTGACGTTTTGCAAAGACTGTGGAAATGTGCGGAGACGACGGCCCGAATTTTGGCGACTAGGAAACTGGTTGTTGCATTACGATATTGAGTCGTGTCACAATTCCTTGTTCACCAGGAGCTTTTTGACTAAAAACAACATGACGGTTGTCTCCCACCTACCGTACTCGCCTGATTTTGCACCCTGCGACTTTGCTCTATTCCCCAAACTGAAAATCAGTTGAAAGGATGTCGCCTGGATACGATTGAGAGGATTCAAGAAGAAACGCTGTCTGTGCCAAACACCCTCAAGAACATGACTTCCAAGATGCACTTGAAAAATGGCAGAATCGGTGGGACCGGTGTATACGTGTGGAAGGGAACTACTTTGAGGATGATGGCGGTCATTAGTCTCAAAGTAAGTTTTTAACCAGATGGCAGCACCAGTCCCGAATATTGCGGATACCGCCTGGTATATCCTGTTTACATAGCAAATAAGAGATCGTTCCCACCAGTATTTGTTCATCGTTGATTGTTTTCATGATTATCGATGGTAGTTAGTAACATTAAAGGCATTTAGCACATAATGCTATGTGACACGTTTCTTAGAATATTATTTATAAGCACTTGTGGAAACAGTTATGATTATATTTTACCCAACTCTTTTGTAAAATGAAAGTTAATAGAGAGCGCTTTTTAATAACCATTTCTACATTTAAATTCATTTTTAAAATGTTGACTCTATCTCATTTTGTTGCCTAATACTTGGTATATGAAATCTCCAGACAAAAGCGATTACAAAAATATGTAATCTTGCTTATACTTAGTGTTGAACATAACACACACAAATTTCGTGCGATTAGTCACTAGTGCAACAATGACTACTTGTGTGCGATTGTTAATGCCTTTCATGTGTGAATTAATATTACTGCAACTCTTTGCTTTAAAGACACGTCAGTGGTACATGTTAGGCTAAGAACACATTACTTATCTCAATAATTCAGTTACAATTTTTCATAAGTAAAAGACATGCTGCAAACTTACGACGCACAAAACAAGCTGTGTGTGTTAAGGGTGACTAATGCAAAATTGCTGAAAAGCTAAAGTAGTTACCCCTCTCTTCTTTCATAGACCTTTTGAGCTAATCACGGATATATACATGAAATGGTGACATTCAAAACAATGTGTTCAAATATTTTCTACAAACACTCATTATTAATAATGCAAGTTTATAGTATTTTGCGACATCTATAAACGAAGTACATAAGTTCAGTTTTAATTTCCTAATGAGTTTAAGATTTCTGCTATTCTCAAATTTCCAACTGAGTTTTTGTACCTGCAAAAAATCAGCTAACTAAATGTTTCATGTACTCTCGCCAGTCAGTCGTATCTTGCTATAAATTCTTTCTGCACTATTTCTCTCCCTATCTACTCTGGGTCTTTTATTTCATTAAAAGGTGTGCCTTAGTAGCGAATGCTTTTGTTTGATTTGTATCATAGAAGGGTGGCATTAAGGGACAAAGTATAATGGAGTTAAGAGAACGTTATAGCATTACGGACAACACCGAAAGGCACTGCAGAGCTTAATGCCCTGGGTACAGGTCATCTTATTGGAAGTGAAGCACAACGCAGTCTCTGTTTGTCTCTTTCACATGCATATCAATGCGCACGCTTGTGATTTCTATTTTATGATTAACTTTAATCGGTATCAAATCGAAATGGAAGCGCGAAATGTAAAGCCAGGTTTATGATTTAAGGAAGCGATGCGGTGTCACTGCGGCGAGCATGAGCTGAGCGATTGCGTGCTGCTCAGGGAACTTGGGTGGGTGGTTAGTGGGATGACCAGTGACATGCTGTACTCTAACCTTTTCTTCCCCCACTCCTGTGCGCTGCGCCATGACACGCAAGAACTCCGCCTCGTGTAACAATAAAAAGATGGACATCGGGGGAAACTAGCAGGGGAGAGTAAGATGGCGCGACAAAAAGGTTAACTATCTGAGCAAACTCGGGGAGGAGTGGCACCCCACCACTTCAGGACCAGGTGTTGGGCATATTTAACCGCTGCACCTTTAACGGAACGCTCAGGTAGCAGGAGAGTGATGAGGTAATCGGTATGCGCTGTAAGGTGATACTGACAGCAGTGTTGATGTTTAACATCGTGTCTTTAGAACTACCGCAGCGTCCCGGCAATTCTACCGGACGAGCATGCTGGCATGACGGTGATTGCGTGCTGTATCCTCTCTGCAAACGTCCGCCATCCTCCTGCCGCTGCCTACCTTCAGGAGTGTGCCTCCTTGTTCGAGGTTATGGTCAAAAATGCTCTGGTGACGAAACCTGTGCGGAAGCCATGCGGTGCGTCTCCAGTGGCTTGAATAATTCGGGCAATGGACAGCGCATCTGCAAATGCGGGCCCGGTGCCAGATTTTCTCCCTACCTCGGCCAGTGTTTCCAGTTCAGCGGACTCTCCGTGCCTCCTGTTATAGACCCCCCGCGTTTTGCCGATCTTCCGGATCGTGAGGATGCGGATGCCCCTGAAGAAATTCCTGCTACTTACAGCGGTGCCATACTAGTGGGGATGCTGAGCCTCGGGCTTGTTGCCTTGTGCCTGTGTCTAACCACGTGGTGCCATTACACCAGTTCTCAGCTCAGAGCCCAGCAGGAACAGCCTCATCTCTTTCCTGCCCGATATGACGACCACGCGAGCGGCGAGTCGGAGAAAATTCCTTTGGATACGTTCGTGCCACCACCAGCGATGTATCGGACACCAGGATATCACAACATTGGCGTTAGTAGTGAGGATCATGGGCCTGACTCCGAGACTAAAGAATCTCTTGTTTCAATGGGAAGCGAGCTTTCCCACACCTTGCGATAAGATACTCTGCGAAGGAAAAAAAAAAGAAGTAAAAATCATATATTTTTCTGAGTTTTACCGATCGTTTATATGTGATACGATGTACGTTCCTTTACAACCCTTAAAGAAACGAACATATGAACGGATGTAAGAACTTAAATCATGTGACATTAAATGTTGTTCAATCTATTTTTCTTCCATTTTCTTTGTTACGCTGTAACAAACAAACGATGCTGAAAATTTAATACTTTCTTAGTTTATATCAGATTCTTTAAACCGTGTATTTTTAATACTAAAATTTAAGTAAATGGTGTAAAAAGCCATTAAATGAATTGAAGCATTATTTTGCTTTTATGAAATTCTGTATTTGTCTAAATGAGAAAATCGTTCATAGTTTTCAAGTAAGTGTTGCGTTTGTGCTTCACTTTAAGTGAGATTCCTAACAATGATAACGTCGAATATTTGGAGCTGCAACTGTGTGTTCTGTTACCATATGATTACCACTTACCAAAATGTGAGAGTGTGAGAGCTTCTGGCTGCCCCATTTCAGTTACAAGAGTATTCGCTGTCATATGTTATGACATATTAAATGCTGCGATTCCATTCTCTGCGATGACAAACAGCTTGAATAATATTACTTCCTGTTTTCAATATTCTGAATAAACAAATGTCAGGTATCTTCAGGCACCAATTGACAAAAGATTCATTTGTGCAATAATCAATTAATGAACACAAAACGCGTATAAAATGTATATTTAATAGATTTAGTTACTATGCAAATTATATATCCCGATTTATATAATAAATGTTCCTTCAGGGGTCAAATGCATCGCCCAGAAACTTGAAAACTAAAAAAAATGCATGCAAAATGACCCACAGTAAAGCAGCATTTCATCTCGTAGAAATCAGGCAAAATTTACGTTTAATTATTAATCTTTACTTATTTAAAATTGTATGTTCATAATCCATTTCGGAGGAAAATTGTTTATAATATTTTTATATTCAATTGGGATTTTAGAACAAAATACCCGTTTAATGAGGCACAGTTCTCTCTTGATTTTTACCGCTATTAACTTAGCGTGTTTTGCTGTATCTGAACAATTAGCACAAGCAAAACGGTTTTCCTACAACGTAATGTATTTTGCCAAGCATTTTGTTAGAATTTATATTATACATCAATCAATGATGGAGAAAGGGAAATGTATCGCGTGATTTCGAATCCTTCCTTGGAATATTTCCGTTGACGCTACAATAGTGACATTTTGAAAATGCTATAGGTACAGCAACAGTAGAATGAAAGGTTTAAAACTGTTAATTATGACCTGCAATAATATTAAAAGCATCAGGCATTTGGCTATTTTTAAAAGAGTATTGAACTGTTAGGTTTTAGAGAGTTAAGTTTCAAATCTGTGATGTGTGTCGCAAAGTATCGCTAAGTAATTCTAAACGCAAGGCGCAAGAGCAGATATCCAATTTTGACCATTACTATATTAATATTTGCCGTAGGAAAATTAATATTTTGCAAATTAACATGATAAGTGCTACAAGCGTACATCATCAAGAATATGAAACCATAATGTTCACTCCCACGTCCATTACAGGCAAGGCCATTTCTCTTTTTACAGCAGAAAGAAGTGTGACAGCTGACAGAAGCCTAACCATGCCGTCGTGCTTTTTGTTTGAAAGTGTGCATTACAGTACAAAACAAATTTGAAGGCTGAAATTGTGAAAATATTCTGTTTATTGCTATTTTAATATGTTCAGTTATTTTATTAAACGGTTATCTTAGTTTAATGAAAATGTTACTAAAACAGTGAAACTGGCACGTACCTACAGCTTTCTTTATTTGTTCAGAGCATAAAATTTACAGGTAATAAGTAAATGTTTCAAGGACTTATCTATAACATAGTGCTATCAACGCTCAATGCTCCCATGTTGGTCGGTTGGGAGAAACGGAAGGAAAAGAACAGGAAGAAAAGGCAGAATAATTTTTCGTTCTTTTAAGCGTAACGGACATACCGTATGCTTATACTTAACAGTGCGCATCTAAAAATCCGCCAGCGCATTTAATGATGAAATACCTTATCATTAATACTTCTTTATTCTGCTTTTATTGTAATGCCCAACAGATAATTTGTTAGTTACTTATGTAATAACTACAGAAAATGGCGAGCGAGGTATTTACCACGGAAATGTAGTCGAGATCGGTAAAGGTATTTTCATAGCAGTAAAGTGAAATATTTTCATTCATATTTAGAATTATTATATTTTGATTAAATATTGTAGCATATGTGTGTGGATATTAAACTCATTAGGAGTTCATAATTCCGACTATTTAACAAACAGCTGAAGCAGTCAACAAAGAAATGAATGAGGGAGAATGATGGAGAGATATTCAGATATTTATTTGGGGTTCCAAAGAAATATTACATACATATAAGAAACCATGGGAAAATTAAAAAAGAGTTTATTCTGTCAATAAAAATCGGCAAACCATATCAAGAGTGTTAAGTTTTGTTAGTATAAATGTTAGATTTGATAAGCGTTTGAAAGATATACGCAGGCTTAGAACCTAACATTTGTAATGCAATTATTTATTCCGAATATATTACGTTTCTCATGGTGAACTCAAATATCGGTAGTTGTGAAGTCCGGAAAATAATTAACAATAACATACAGTTTCATTTCCCTTGTTGTTTTTATGAACGGAGACAAGTGAAAATCGATTTAGTATAAAACAAAAATATTCTCCGGTTTCGTTTCCTATTATATTGACCTCCTTTTTCATTTAGTTATACAACAACGTACATATTTTTTGTAATCCTTCGGCATTGGAGTTATGTCAGAAAACTTACTGCCGCTTGCGTAGTGCCGTCGCAATCGGAAAAGGGAGATAAAAATTGCCGCGCGTATAGCTAGTATTTTATTTTAGTATTTATATTTTTTTCTGAAAGCATAAAATGATACAATAATAGTAATAATAATAATAATAATAATAATAATCCTGAGTTATAAAATGTTATGCTTTCCCGTATCAATAAATTGCCGACATCTGCTTGGAAAATTCCCGTATTTCTTGTTAACTTTTCCATAAGAAAACATATGACGGTTGAGAGATTCTGTCTCTCGTAACTTTTTAACAAGTTAGCTAACAGATTCACCTCTTTAACACGATTATCAGGGAATTTTCTTGCGAATCGCCTTACCATTGTTCTTCCAGAGTTCGTTTTCAGATGTGCACCAGTGTGAATCTTACAGACCAGATTTCTTACTTACTTCCACGTTTATGAACTACTTAAGCTAATCAATTGAAACGCCGCTTTCGGTTGAACAATGAGATTCCTGATGCTGTACAAGCATTCTGCTGTTAACTTACAAAAGGTTTCTTTGAACAGCCATATTTCGCTTGTTTGATAACAATGTGTGTGCTTAAATGATCAGGGAAGTTATATTTGGAATATTAAAAAAAAAAAACAGTTGTGTTTAAAAATATATCCCATTACTGATATTTGTAGAACCGCTAAAAATTGGTTGTGAACGCTATACTTTTACATCTCTTAAATGAAATATTATTATTATTATTATTATTATTATCATCATCATCATCATCATCATCATCATTATTATTAGTTTCGAGGATTCTTAAAAAGAAATGCAGTGAGGGTAATGATGTTGGGGCACATTACTATGAAATGGCCATTCTTTATATAGAGAATATGTTTATAGGAAAATCGAAATGTGAGATAAATACAAATGTGCCTAATATTTATTATATTTAGTGCACATTTTTAATATCGCAGTTTTAGGATTATACTCTTGATGAGAAAAATAACATTAGTGGAATAGCATAACTCTGCATTAAATATTAGAACATTACTCAGTTATATGAATAAGCGTATAAGAATGTAAAATGTAAACCGGTAAATGAGTATCAAGAAAACAAACACAAGGACTCTTTGATAGACAATAAGGATGTCTTAACACTAATAATCATGAGCTACTCTCTTCCTCTTATCTGAAGCCAAGTACTGACATAGGAATTTTGAAAATGGAGTTTAAAAATGCAAATACATGCTCGTCGATGCTGCTGTTATAATGTGAACATTTTTCATGTTTACACGAGTTTTCCATACAAAATCACTGCACATATAATGGAAAAACATGTTTTTAAAATCTTATTCTTATTTTATCTATGTAATGGAAATATATAGCGCAGAATATCAAGGTGAGTATTTATCCGCAGCAGTGAAATGAAGGACCGCTTGCTTGTGGACTGACCATGACGTCATTGTATGTAATGTCTTTGTAGTACCAGTGGTCTTTGTCACACAAGTACTATGGTACTCTCCTCACAGTCCTACATTTCACTGCAACGGGTAATACATGTAATAGGTATACAGTCATACAAATACTCGAAAGATAACACTACGTTTTTTCCTGTCCTTTATATGTCCCACTTCTTACACGCATGTTAAGAAGTGTATCAGAGTCACTTACAGCAACAGGCTTAAATTCTTTCAGATCGTTCAGTCAATATCTAACACTCAATGTAAGATAGGAAAACTAGTATTTTTTCCAGTATATATGTTATCAGCAGCCTCACTGATTAAAAGTAAATAATAACTAAATACCCAATCTTCTCATTTGGCGATATAGCCCGGTGTGATACTTGACCTGCCACATTCTCTACCTCCGTCTTACGACTTGCTTGATAAAGGACAGTATTGCAGGGGGGCATGTGATCAGCAATGCCGACACACCGCTGGTCGCCTATCATGCGGCTTTCATTATTGCAGAACTTCACCACCTCATCACGCAACTTCCCTCACAAGGCTGGATGGACCCCGTTCTAGATCTCCTTAGCTTAGAAAAATTCCTAAGTACCAGGAATCGAACTCCGGCCTTCCGGTCAGCAGGCAACAACTCTAACTTCTAGACCAAGGTTACTAAACGCTCCATAGATTATAAAATGTTATGCAATGACATATACAAGCATCGACGTACAGTGAGGTTATTTAAGTTATGGACCGACAGAGCGAGGCTTGGTACTGGAAGATAACCATTCGTCAAGGCCTATACGTCTTGTACGGGTACCAGCTTGTAGCTTGAGGAAGATTTGTCAGCGAGTGGATGTGTGTTTCGAGTATAATTTAATGTCCCTCATTACAACGAAGGTCTAGAGAAACAGTGAATGAATGTTTAATGAAACGAGTGTGTAAATGAGCTCGGAGTCCACAACGCTTAAACTTACCTTTTCAGAATCCTAGTGGTCTAGTGGTAACCATACTTGCCTCTTAGACACAAGATCGCGGGTTCAATCCCGGCCAGAGTCGATGGATTTTTTTCGGGAGTAAAAAGTTTTAAGTATTTCTTTCTTCGGAAAGAAAGGGTCCCGTATCGTAGATTTACGGCACGGAAAAGAACCTCAAGCCTGAAAGAAGAGGCCTCTGGGCAAAATTTTTCGGTCATTTCACGCCTTTAATTGAATGGGACATTCATGACCTGAGATGTTAAAGAGCATCTGTAAATAAATAAATAAGTAAAAAAGTAAAAGAAAATGTCCGGAAAAAAAACTTACCCAGGTAACTGATTTTACGGGATTTGAACCCGGGATCTCTAGACAAGCAGACAGACACGCTGACCAGGCGGTTTATTACTTGCAGTTTTTCTTATGGAAAATAGTGTGCTGGGTTGGTTATGGCACTACGTAAATATATTCATGAACGGGTTTTTTATGCACACACTAAGATAAAAGGAAAGGTGAAAAAAAAAAAAAAAAAAAAAAAAAAAAAAGAGACAGAGAGAGGGGGGGGGGGGAATAGCAGATTCGAAGAGTTAATTTGTAAGTTCTGTTCATCTCAACGCTCAATATACGGCATGTTTCTGCGCGCGTCTTACAGCCTTCAGCATCATTCTGTCATCAGTCACATCGCAGACGTACGTACGCTGATAAACAGGTGTCTAGTAATGAGAATTGCCCGAGTTCAAACCCTATACATGCATGAATCATATTATTTGTTATTTTGTTAGTATACATGTATAATATAACTTATAATTGAAATTTAGGCGTATATGCTGACACAAAAAACGGTAAAGTAATTTTTATTTCCAAAATAAACACGCAATTAACAATTATAAATTATATAAAGTCAACTTATATCTCTTTACATTAAATATTCATTAATGTGGCGTATATTTTCTACATAAACATTATTAACATACATTTTTGTTTGAGCATAAAAGCCTTAAAATTGAATATATATATAATTCAATAAAATATATTATTGTCGTGTATTAAAAATTAATTTTACTCGCAAAAAGTAACAAATAAATAATTCAAGCTAAACGAGGATTCGAACCCGGGTGTTTCTTATTACTAGACACATGCCTTTTTCCACTCAGCCATCAGAACATACGATCCAAAGAGACATTTCTTGCTTAAGCTTTCCTCGAACAAGAACTGAGGACGACATTAGTGAATGCTACCAATGTTTTCCAAATCGGTCATGGTTTCTGGCCGTTGCTCATATTTTATTTTGGGGGGGGCAAGAGTGTACTATACATATGTGAAGGATTCATCAAGGAAGTGGTAAGATGATTTCCAAGAAAATATCCTGGTAATCGTATTACACATAGAGAAATTATTAGCCACCTAGTTAAAAAATACAAAAAACGAGATCTCTCCAAAACAAGAAACGTGTTCTGAACTGCCCTGTTCATACAGAAGAAAAGTAACATAAAATACAGGAATTTCCAAATTAGATTCCCGCAATGTATTGCCGCTAAGGGGCATACTTTTCAACCTCTCTTAGTTTTTATTATTGTTGGTTATAAACAGAGTATAATATTATGTTTTCAGTTACACACACACACACACACACACACACACACACACATATATATTAAATGAAAAATACTAATATTACGCCCGTTGAATCTGTGTCCCTTATGATGGCTGCTGTTGCGGCATTGCGCAAGTAAACAAGCACGCTCAGGTGACCCGTAATTCAAATAACCCTACTATATCCTAATTGTACTTTCATTGCCATATAGCCAGGTTGCAGATTATATATTTATATGATTTATATCATCATCTTACTTACCTTCTAAACCCAAGGTAGCGGGTTCGAACCCGGCCAGGACCGATGGATTTTTTCGGGCGTAAAAATCCTAAGTATGCCTTCATTCGGAAGGGAGGTAAAGCCGTGGGTCCCGTGTCGTACATTTACTGCACGATAAAGAACCTCAAGCCTGAAAAAAAGAGACCTCTGAGCAAAATTTGTAGGCCGTTTCACGCCCTGAATTGAATGGGACGCTGATGACCTGAGATGGTAAAGAGCGTTCATAAATAAACCAAATAAAAAAAAATATACGTGTCTTCTACATTCGCCACAAATAGAGACTATGTCTTTCCATTTTATTGGCAAACTAATTTAATAATTATATCTAATTTTGCAGTTACCTTATTCCATTATCGGGTTATAAAAGTTTCTCATTATTTCACCTTCAAATTTTCCTGTTACATTCTTGTCTTCTTTAGTCGTTATACAGCTCTCAGTCTAACATGTCAACACAGGTTTATCACTGTTTTAGATGTGTATCTATATGTTGTTATACATTGCTATCAGTGATACTCTCCTATGAACGAACCCCCACTCATTTGCTTCGATGTGGAAGGATTAGCAATCTCTGTTTTTTTTTTTTTTTTTTTTTTAATTTGGTTTGTTTACGGACGCTCTAGAACATCTTAGGTTATCAGCGTCCCATTCAAATCAAGGCGTGAACAACCGACAATTTTTGCTCAGAGGCCTTTTCTTTCAGGCTTGAGGTTCTTTATCGTGCCGTAAATGTACGACACGGGACCTACGGCTTTACTTCCCTTCCGAAGGAAGCCATACTTAGGATTTTTACGTCCTGGCCGGGATCGAACCCGCGATCTTGGGTTTAAAAGGCTAGTATGGCAACCACTACACCACCAGGACCGACTTAGCAATCCTGCTTGCTTATTTGTTGATCTTGCAGACTGTCGCAATCGCAGCGCAGTTGTTTTCGGGTGTGTGTTGTGTTGTTCTCTTCTTTGACACACAGTGTATTATGCTTTGTGTTTTTACAACGGCACAGCGCCATACAATTGATTCCACTATTCATCTGAATACCATATTAACCCCCTTTTCAGAGAATTAACCGACAGGAAACCATTTTTTCAACAGGGCTCTGCCACTGCTCACACTGGAATAGCTGAATGAGAGCAATAATTCACAATGTGTTTCCACAAGACGGAATTATTAGTGGGAACTTGTGGCCCCCTCTTTCCCCTGCGATTATTATCCTGGAGTAAATTAAAAAATATCGTGAAAATACAAATCCCGCACCATAGAAGTACTCAAAGATAATTGTCTGCATTTCTCAAAATGAACTACAGCGAGTGATGAATAATTTCCTAAAGAGGTATCAAAATGTCTGGAGAATGAAGGAGGGCAGTTTCAAAATCTCATTTGATAATTTAGTACCCGGTGATCCTTTAAACTGATTTGTGTATTGTTGTATGGTTGGTTTTTTTTGTTTTGTTTTGATTTCATTTGTTTTGTCCTGCCACTAATCAGCTAGTCCACCGAGCTAACCGGCTAACGAGTAGCGCTTGTCTATGGTCAAAAAGCTCCAGAAGAAAACAAAACTGATCGCATGGTAAACAGTGTTTTTTATGAGGCCCAATTTTGCAAAATGTGCTTTATTTGTATTCCGCCTATTATAGCAATGTTCATTTTACCTACGCTGTCCATTACTTTTATCATACACTTAAATTCATGTTCTCCTTCAAACACTTTTTGTCCTATTTCAGATCCCACGGTCTTTCAATTTATGAGGCTGTCATAAGCTGCCTCTGTTCACTTTCAACCTTATCTTCTCTGTTCCTTCTACTTTCTCATAAATTTCTATTATTTTCTCCTTTCACCTGGCTACAATGGCGTTTTCTAATAATCGCAAATACTATTAAATTTATTAATAACTGTACTAATTTGGATCAGATTTCATAGCTTAGTGTAAGATACAGTATAATTATATGTAATTAATTACATAATTACACACATCTCTTAATAAACTTTAAATTAAGTACAACCTCAGTCCCAAAATAATAGTTACATTTGTAATAGCGATAAAGCAACTGCCCCTTCCTTTCCTGAAAGATAGGCCACTCTACAAGCGGCGATTGTGCTTTAAGTCTATTTTCTTCGCTTATCAACTGTTAATTTACGTTTTTATATAGACGAAGACTCAATATTCAGAGAGAGAGAGAGAGAGAGAGAGAGAGAGAGAGAGAGAGAGAGCGGTTTAAGAGACACAAGGTACTCTTTTCAGAATATCAGAAGATTAACTACAGATAAAGAAACGTATAATTTTAAGAGAATCAACTAATGGCAAGTATAACAAATATATGATGTGATCCAAGAATGAAACACGAGACAGACAGCTTTGTGGCGACTAAATAGAAATTAACGAATTTCATTCGCTTAGTACAGTTATGTTGAAAATAATTCATTGTAATGAATAGTATATTATATTGTAATTAGTAACTGTTTGTGTTTCAAAATGTTTAGTTAGTTATGGTTTGTATTCCGTAAGGAGAAATTGTGCTTTATATTCCATTAGAAGAAATCGAAGTTAGTGCTCCGTAAAGAGAAACTGCATTTAACATTACGTGAAAATAAGTGGCGATTAATATTCCATGGGATAAGTTACAAATATTACTTGTGATAAATAATAAGAGTCACGAGTATGAATTAGTATCCGTATAGAAATATGTAACGCGAGTTATTTCCGAACAAAAACTAAATTATATATATATATATATATATATATATATATATATATATATATATATATATATATATTAATGATAAAGAAAATTTACGCGGAGTATAAAATAAAATCAAGCAGATTATCGTCGGTGTTACCTACCACGAAAGGAGCATTGGCATTAAAGCACAGTTGGCGGGAGAGAAATACGTCTGTGTCGTTTTCTGTTTACATCTAGTAATATTCTCAGAGCAAATTTTAATCAGTAAAGTGTACTGTTGTGTGTTAATAACAAGACATTAGTAATTTCCGTAGATTTTTATCCATTGTAATTTTGCTATACTTAAAGTCACATTCCTTTCACACCATAAATATCAATCTGAGAAATTCAGCTATAATAGCAAACTGTGAGCTAGCTGTGCATATTGTGGTGGTAGTTAGGAACAACGTCTACGAGATTCACATAGATACCGTTGTAAATTTGGCACTAATCGTCTGCGGCGTCGTCATTTCATTTCCGTTGCAAATTTGACGCCCAACATATCGGCGTCATCATTATTAAATACAATTAAAAATAAGAATAAAAGCTATGCAGCGGTTTTAGGTTTCAATGCAGGGGGATTGATGGGTTCTCAGGGTAAATTTTGGACTGTTTTTAATGACTTAGTCATTAGGGGGGGAGGAGATTGTTCACTGTATTAATAAGTCCAGCACTATTTGAACATTTGATTTATTTAACAACTTGACAGGTTACTTCCTGACGCCTCGTAGCTGACCTCACTACTCATTTAGACTGACTTTAGAATCACCTTAGAATGACTGAGAATGTCTGCGACCGCTTTAAAATGACTTAGACTGATAGCTTTCGAGTGACTTAGGCTGCCTGCTTCCGTATATCTATTGAGTGAATCCTCTCGTGTGTCTCTTCAGCGACTTCTCCGTATCTCTCGTCTCAAAGTCTCCCCACGAGCCTGAATTTTTCTAAGAACAACCTGTCGTAAATTTCGGCACTTTTCTTTCATGCTCATTTCTATTGAAATATCTTTTGCCTCCCTTTAGTTGTAGATTTCTAAATGTTCTCAGAGATAGCGCACGTGTTTATGGGCTGTTTTCAATAACTTATACCCCCGGCTTTCCTGTAGTAAAACATTTTCGTCTCCGTTCTGACATTCCCATTTTCTCTTAAATTATTGCTACGTCTGACTTTGTTCAAATACTGTCCCGTTAGGGCCACACATTTTCCTACGGTGAAATCCTGAGTATTTCCTGGGCAGAAGATTCGTGACCTAAAGATAGTTTACCATTTCCTCAGCCTTGTCTAAGGAGCGGTCAGCGGTCAAGGCGTCAGGTATACATCTGTCTCTTTCTCACATCTTTTACCACAAAATGTATACAAAACCCTTTTGTAAGATACCATCACCTGTCAAATGACATACACATAAGCACAAGTTACAAATTATTTCAATTTCTGTTATACCTATCTCTAAATTATTTCCTTATACATATACATAACAATTACCTTATCAAATCTAATGTCTTTAGAAATATAACTCTGCAGCCTCTAGTTATTAAATTAATAATGGCAGCCTTGTTTTCGGCTTCAGCTACCAAACAAATTGTAAAGTAAAGGAACCATTTTGGAAAAGAGAATGTTTTGAACTCAACGTTCTCAAAGATGTTTCACCAGTGTATCTTACTGCTTTGAATAATGTGTCGTCATGTAGTATCAACTGAGGTAGAGAGAGTAGTTTTTTGATGTATAGAAATGTATTTCAAGATCTTAGGCATTTATTCAAATTTTAGTATTTGTGAATGACAATGATCATTTATTGCAATGTTAAATAAAGCTACTTTAAAGAAGCTTTACTTTCTTTGAGCATTTGCTTTCGATTAATATGAAAACACACAGCCTGGAAGGTAACTGCACCTTACGTGAACGGGCGATTTTGCGCGATAAATGTAACGAATATGCCTAATAACGTTTTTACAAATAAAGCACTTTCAGCCTGAAAAAATTTGGCTTATGTCAAGTTGTTGTAGTTATTAGCAGCTGTAATTAACAAGTGGTGTGTTAATTGTTCGGGGCAAATGTTGATTACTGTAGAAACGGATGCACAATCTTTATCTAATCAACTTCTTTTATATTTTTATCGCAAATCTAAGGGTTTAGGCTCAATTTTAAATTAAATTTTTACGTAAGGAATAATTTCTGAGCGAAACTTTGCAACATTTTAAACCTGTATTGGCACCTGTTCAGCACGCGCAAAGCAGAAGGTAAGGGTAGCAAATGCGACGACCTTGATGTTTAAACGTTGCCTTTGTGACCGACATGCTGGTGTTTAGCTCTCTCGAGAACGAACAGGATTTGTTTTTGCCATGACCAGGAAACACTTGGTTATGGTAGTATAATTTATGTAAAAGTAGGATTTAGTGCTAAAGAGGATCCTCAAGGAAGAGCTCCAAATCAGTGTACTATCACAGTATCTGTACAAAAAATAACACATACGCTCACTCATGCATATGTTGGACCCGGACGTAATCTTCCTGCAAACGCTCAAATTCTGCAATTTTTTGGAGAACATCCAGCTAGAAGTAGTGAACAGGTAACCACAATGGTTGGAATTTCCCATTACATCGTAGAATCTTGGAGAAGATGTATAGTGTCCATATCATCTGCAACGTGTGCAGTGCTTATCTGATAGGGAGTTTCATCCACGGATTGCACTCTGTACTGGTTAATTAGTCAATCTACAGACTTTATGAGTAGCATATTATTTATTGACAAGGCATGTAATACAACGAATGAGATCTTCAATATTCTTAACACTCACATGTGTCTGAGGAAAATTCCCATGCTGCAGCGAAGCCGTTATCAGAAACGGTTCTGTCTTAAAGTTTGGTTACATATTTTTAGAGATAAGCTGATTGGACCTGTAGTTCTGTCTCAAAGAGCGCTTTCTATTTAGCTTTTTTTTTTTTTTTTTTTCCCTTCAAGAAAATCATGAGGATATTCTTCTCAAACCAGATGCCATTTGTATTTCAGCACGACGAAACATCCTCTCATATTATCCATACAGTGTGCCGTTTCTTAATCTTTATTGATCGTACAGGCCTCACAATATGGCTCAATTCCCTAGATTTAATTTTTTTTAAGGGGGCTTGAGTTGTAAGGTAATGGAAAAGTGTAGAAGAACTGGAGGAAAAAAAAAGTTTTCAAGCTGGTCACAATATGGAAACCGCCAAGCAAAGCTAAGGCGGTTCAAGAAAATGTCCTTCGACAGTACCAAGCATGCATAACTGCTAATGGTTAACATTTTGAACACTTGTTTTGATACATTTCAGCTCTGATATGAAAGATATTTTCACTTATTATTTCAACCTAACTAGAAACACATTACCGAAGTTTCCATAATTTAAATTTATTTCTTTTTCCACTAAGTTTTTTTTGTGATTTGGTGATTACTAACAGAAAACGGCTGGCATTTAATAAAGAAAAGGATTATATTTAAGAGTTTCCTCCATGTAGTTTTATGTATTATGTCGTAAATAGTAATCTTTTATTTCGATGTGTAAATGGTTAATTTAAGTATGGTAAGGATGAAATAACTAAAGCATTTCTAATCACAACAAATTCAGTTTACAGTGTTATGTGTTATTTAATATAATTTTAATTTTTCTTTCCTGTCCTATGGAGGGAGAAAACGAGAGTATTCACAATTTACGTTTGAAGTGTGCGCGACGCCTTGCAATACAAACGTTTCTGTAGTTTCAGCCAAATAATAACAGAAAGGCAAGGCTGTTCCGTGAGAAACTCATTAAAATACGAAGAGTTCGAGTCACGTTTGATCAAGAGAGCGGTTGGCAATAGAACATGTGTTACCGGCCGTTACTTTGAATGTGAAATCCAGCAATTCACAGGCGCTCATATTAAACCTATTCTATACTTCTTTCTAGGATACGTCGCATTTTGTAGTGGAAATTTACGTATTTCTAATATAAAACGAATAAATTCATAATTTAATTGTAATTAATTTGACTACAATTATATTATTTTTATAATAATATGTGCGGTTAAGGAAATGGGTGCTGTGAGGTACACTGATTTGAAAATCTGATACCTGTTCATATTCTGACACCCACCTGGTGCTGTCCGACTTCTGCTAACTTTAGCGAAAGAAAAGGAAGGTTATTGATCAATAGTACACTAGCCAATCATATTTTAGTTCATTGGGACCGCAATTGTCGTCACCTTGCTGCATTTAAACTGCCTACGTATTTACGAGTGGGCAGGCAAACAGAAAATGCAGAGCACTCACTATAGGCAGTATAATGTGTGTATTTTTTGAAGATATTTTACATATATAAATTATTTGTTTTGTGCTTTTTCTTCGTGCATTTTTTCCTCTTTTTAGTATATAAATATATGTATTTTTTGTCCCTTAAGAGCCAAATATCTGTTTGTGAAATTTCGTGTACCTGGTTGGGTTTAAAATCCTGAGCCTTAGTCATATGTAACTTTTAAGAGATGTGTGCCCCATTTAACTGTTTAGATGCCAAATTACCGTACATTCCTACCTACAGCCACCATATTTGTACGTTTATGTTTATCCTTTACACGAGACACCCCTGTCAATACGTTGTATATGTCATAGAGTTAGGACATGCTGGATGTGCTATGAACTTGATACTGTTTACTAATGCTGAAGCAAACAAGTGCCTGAATTAAGGATATTTCAGTTGGGAAAGTCTATAGGAGTCAAATGCTTTGAAACTCAAAACTTGTTGCCACGTTTGGAACTATTGAAAGCTTTTTGGTTTTTTGCTAGTTAAGATTATAGTTGTGATAATTAGTGAGTTTGCATTAGTTTTATAAAACGGGATATGCATAAACATAAACATGCTGTAAGCTAAGAGCACCTTGTTGCTTTTTAAGAAAAATAATCCTCTAATTAAGATAATATTGGAAGCATTTTAACAAAGCGATTAATCTATAATATTTAATTACTGTGTGTTATGAGATTCTATTTTAAACCTTTGCTTCAAAGGATAGCTCATTTGAATTTTACTTCCTAAAACTTTCAAAACACTTTCAAACGAAATTTAACAGCTACGATCAAGAACCTCTTTTCACTACTGGGATCGTATTCATGTCGCAGTGTCAAATGCAACTTGTGCCATCATCGCCCCCACTTCCACTTACAGGAGCCCAATCCTTAACCTTAATTTTAAAATTTACGTCTGCTAGTATAAAAAAAATATTATGAAAATGTTAAACTGTAAATTTTGTCAATATTGGTTTAACTTCTACTGTGGTTTCTCTTCGAATAAATAATCATAAACGGTGCGTTAAAACAAAGTCTCCACTAGCGGTTGCTAACATACCTTATTCCTTGATGTTTCTTTGATAATAGTTTTTTGTTAATTTTTTCCATGCTTTATCTTTTCTGACTTCTTGAAGTACTCTTAGAGTCAAGAAGATGACTGGCATAGATTTTCATAAAGCATGCACTTCGTCTGGTCTCAATTTGTCTCCATAACTCTTAAAAAAACGCTGATTTACTATACTCACCTATATCGCTATATTTATTAGTGCTTCCTTCTCTTGATAAACGTACCAATATTGTCTTCTAAAATATTTGGTTTTCCAAAGTTTTCCAACTTCTCAATTTTCCTGTTTTGTACAATCAAGTTGGTATTACTAGACGCCCACTTCAGTATTTTCTTAACGGTGTACAATCAAACTAATTTTCTAGAACAAGGACTTTGACTCGAAATATTTTTCGCTTTTGTGTGTTTTATCAGTTGGTGTTTACTTTAAAAGTGTTAAACAATCTGTTCATTGTGGTGTAATACATACCTAATGAAAGCTATTTTAGCTTTTTTTTTTTTTTTACACAATTTATATTTATAATACATTTTTAAATTAATTGTCCTACATTTTTGAGTTCGAAACACGTGAAACAGCTTTGAAACAGCTAACCAAGGTGTTAGCTGTTTCAAAGGGAGGGCGCATATATTGCAGAAGCGTGTTTTATCGCAGGAATCCAGTGAAGGGTGGATGTCTCTTTTTTCGTAGCGTGGGAATAGGAACTGTTTCCTGGTAAAACCCATAATCTTCAATCAATCAACATATTTCAAAAACCGACGAATAAAAGCAAATTTGTAATAAACCATGCACTTGTGTGATCCAATAATATTCTAGAGGGAACCAAGTTTAATAATATTTAAAGGAATTAAATTTTCGCGAGGGGGGAGCGGGTTCGCATAAGAGATTTAATATTAACTACAAGAAGTTAAGTTTTTAAGCATTCGCGAGAGGAAGCAATCATAAAAGTAACAGTAAGATTCGTGACAGTGGAGTAAGAGAGTGACAGTAGTAACAGCATTAACGGCAGTAGCAAGAGTGGCAATTAGTCAGTATCTGCATCAGTCATTGGTTATTCAGTGTCATAGTAGAAGATTTAAACCGCCGCAAAGTGTCAAAGTAAATAGTTCGGTCAGTGAGAGTCAGCCAGGCAGTGCAAGCGTAATAGTAAGAATAGTGACAATTGTGTTAAAGCGAATAAATACGCGAGGGAATACAGCGAACTATAATCCGAAGAAGCACAGCATGTTCCAGACCCTTCTAAATTGTCAAATAAATAAAATGTCCAACCAGTGCCGAACTTTATTATTACAGTGAACAATGTCCTTCCTCGCTAATGACTTCAAGTCATTAAAAAGAGTTCAAAATTTCCCTGAGATCCCTAATGGAACCAGAGAGATAGGAAGCATCGAACTCATGACTTCAAAAGCAGGGGCAAGACAAGAAGAGCATCTAATTGTCCGATCAAATAAATAAATAACAAATCACCATCCAATATCCATACCTAATCCACAACGCATAATTCCGGTTCCAGTACATATTTCGCACATTTTACTTACGAATAGCAAATCACAGCGATACTAAGTTTTATATTTAAAAAGAAAGGTCTACGTTGTCTTTAAACGCAATGTGACTGTTACAGATAACTCTTTCAAATATGTTAACATAGACGAAGTAACCGAACTAAGCAGTCAGTTAGATGCCAGTGCATGGAACCTCTATGTGTTTCTGAAATGTAATTTTACAACAGATATCCGCGGAATGCATATGCAGCAAAACGGCACTACATATTCTCAACAGGATTTAATGTAATTCTTCTCAGCCTGGCGAGGTCCTTGCCGGCTTCTTAGGTGGAACACGTGGAAGGCGTGGCTACATTGTCCCAAAGATGGAGATGATGATGACTGCTGGGGCTGGCCTTAAACATAGAGTCGTTAATCTAACCAGGAGAACCTTCATAGACAATAAAAAATCCTGAAATCGAAACCGAGTCCCCGAGATTAGCAGGTAGGAGCTGTGTTCACTAGATCCCGGATCAAGTAATAACGATCTACTGGTTTAGCATCATGTCTGTAGGCACGTTCTACAGCAATTGTCACTTGTCTCACAGAAGTTCAGTTCTGAACATATACCCGTTAGGTAGTGGCAATTCAGAAGGACAAGTCTTTCAAAAGTGCTAAATTAGCTCAACGGAACACCAAGATTCACACCAGTATTGTGTGAACTGTGTAAAAAAGTAATTGCGAAAAATAAATAATTCCAGCTGACACAGCATTCAAGCGCCAATCAGCAAATTGCGTATAGAGAGGCTGGTCGCTTTATGATAGACTCTTCTACATTAATAAGAAAATAATTTTGCATTAATTTTCATTAATTGCGAAACGCCAATAACCGCGTTTATACCGTGGAACACAACAGTTTACAGTTACATTGTTTTGTGTAAAAATGCAGCAGCTCTACATATAAACAGAATTTTATGCAATGTTACTGAAGGAATCCAGAATAAACTGGGAGACCGTCTCATTTGAGATGTGGTTAATGAATCTATGGAATCCCGTGGGCGCCACGTTACTGTTTTTCTTGTACGCAAGCTAAGCGAAAACGAGTCAGGATGAACATATTTAGTAGTGTGCAAGGTACATTGTCATTCATTAGTAGTGCTGAATCGAAGTAGCTATCATCCAACGCTTAGAAAATAAAAAGACATAGCGATATACAGAAGGCATTGTATATAAACCCAAAATATCGCTCTGTAATTGTAATATCATTCAGTATGTTTTTCGACAAACTCTTAACTTTCAGAAAACACCATACCTTTGACGTGTAAACGTGTCGTAGGAAAGTGGAAAGCATGCCGTCCAAAGAGATCTGAAGAGCACTGAATTAGACGTTTCCAAGGTCAGAGGGGAAAAGTTCTTAAAACGAGACTGAAAACAGGACAACCTAAAGAAACCACACCGGAAAAAAAAGCAGCAATCTTAAATTCAAACAAAGGTGTTACTTTTGGAACTGCTAAATTAATCCTGAGAGAACTAGATCTTAACTTCAGAGTTGTTGCTTTAATAAGACGTCTATACAACACTGGCATCCATCATGGAAAGGCGATTGTGAACCAAATCTTCAACGATGATCATCGCAACTTTTATACCGTTTTACCATTTACAATTAAATGTTTCAATGAGATTCAATTTAAGGTTATATATATATGGGTATGAACTCCACCAAAAAACCTTCAGAAATTGTTCAGGTAAGTTTACTGAATGTTTTGATACGAGAAACACATGGTAATTTGATGTTGATATATCAGACATGTAATGTCTCGTGGACCGTGCCAGTTATAAATTAATTACCTCTCGTTACCTTCTGACCACTGTAATACCTTGTCATGTGTATAGATAACCAAAACTTAGAAAACAAATTACAGCACTGTACATGAGTAATGCAACAATCCTCAGACAAAACAAGTACACTTTTGTTACATGAGTGTTCAACTGTTCTGTTGAGGGAACTGTACTATGCAGAACTGTTTCTTTACAGCAGCTGTTCGAAATGTCGACCCCATGATTAGAAGTTGTACAGCTTCGCGTCATTGACTGTCCGCACCTTCTAGCATACCAGGTGATTGGCGCACTTTTGCAGCGACTGCGCATGCCTAATTTCACTTCCACGCAAATTTAGCCCGCTCATTATCCATGCATGGGTCAATGGATACGTTTAGTTCGAAAACACGACACACATTCCGTGTAAACAGATACAAAGGTAGTTGCGGCAAAAACCAAATGAAACACAATTACTTGAAATGAGACTTGCTCGTACATTCTAAACTGCTTGTGGACCTCCTTTTCATAAACGACAGCAGGGAAAATCGGGGAATGACTTTATTGATGCGGAGAAGTTGTAGTGTAATTTCAACAAATACAGGAGGATATAACCAGTCGTAATGCACAGAAACAAACAATAGAATGCAAAAAAATGAATGTTTAAGGACACATGTTAATAGTTAATCACATTCAACATCCAGCGAAATTAAATGGGAGTGTAACGTAGCAATGTAAAAAGTAAAGGAAATGATTGTTACGGGATAAGGCATACGCTTTAACAGTATAAGGTTTAATTATTTTTCATTTAAGCTAGCCTAAGCTAAGTTAAGCTAATCTAACTAAACTAAAATTTGCCACATATGTGCTAACAATATAACGTTTGCATTTTTTTTTTTAACCTAAGCTAGCCTAACTAAAATGTGCATTCTATGCGTTAACAGTCTAGCTTTGCATTTTTTAAACTTAACTTAACTTAACCTATGGTTTTCCTCCCTAAAAGGGGGTAAAATTTATTATGGTAAGAAAGGTGTAGACAAATTATGAAAATAAGAAAAAAAACTTAGCCCATGGGGGAACCGAGCATACTACCTTCCCGCCCATAGCACGGCGCTCTAACCAACTGAAGAACCAGGCAGACATGAATAACTTGGTAATTATCAACCTATATTAGTTAACTGAAGTTCGGCTCGGTTTTCTCCGCTACCCTCTGCTGCCGTTCGTGAAAAGGAATCGCCAATGGTCCACAAGCGGTTAAGAATGTACGGGTAAGTAAAAATGATTCGTCGGAGACGAAGGGTTCCATGTATCAAATCACTCAGAAATCAACCCTCAACAACCTCTGTAAGTTTGTCAAAAGGTTTATATTCATGCTGTATACATTTATAATAATACTGATATTTTTCTCTTATTGAAGGCGAAGGCTAACAAATCGCATTTGTTGAATTTCTTTTTTTTTTAATGATTTATTTATGGACTCTCTTTAACAGCTCATCAGCGTCCCATTCAATTCAGGGCGTGAAACGGCCGACAAATTTTGCTCAGAGGCCTCTCTTTCAGGCTTGAGGTTCTTTTTCGTGCCGTAAATGTACGACACGGGACCCACGGCTTCCCGTGGGAGGGAAGCCATACTTAGGATTTTTACGCCCCGAAAAAATCCATCGGTCCTGGCCGAGTCGCATTTAATGTAATAATAGCATCTATGGATAATAAACAAGGCTGTGAGGATATAAACTGCAATTCAATTTTAATGTAGCATTCTAACTAATGGTATAAAATAACGCTGTAGTAATAATTTTAAATATTTTCAAATAAAATAATAAATGAAGACTGTAATACAAATCGCATTTACATGTTTTAAAAGCATGAATCTCAGAAGAAAAACTTTACATCTTTCCACGTTTCCTAAAGTCCTCGAATAACCATAAAATATTGTATATACAATACTAATGAACGCCAGTGTACCAGAGAAAGTTATCCATTCAACTACCGTTACCGTATGTTTTGTTCTTAAACTATCGTGGCCAGAAGGAGGTAGCGAAGATAATTTCGTTTGCTTCTTGGTTATTACTTCAGCTTTAAATGTATTATATCCACATCTGATTTACTTCACTTATATGTTGTGCCTGGTGTCAGAAAAGTGGCAGAAGTGATTGTAACAATATTTTCCAGGAGCGAATTCCTCGTTTCCAGAAATAACAAAAGAAGTGTTTTTGTTAGATCAGATCGAACTCAATAAATATGTATAGAATTGTCAATCAAACCTTCCTGAATTTAAGTGAAGTGATAATTATACTGTCAAATAACACATTCATGCTGATTGATGTAATTTGGTTGCAGCTGATTCCAATGCAACGTGGTCCCTCACAAGTGGCGCAGATGGCGCTGCTCGTCCACTAGAATTTCGGAAAGTCACAAAAGCTGGTGCAATAAAACGATTACTAATGAACAAAAATTCAATGATGTCAATTTTGGGGTGAAAATATATTTATAACATGTTTATATGCCGATGGTCAATGGGTCTCTTATTACAAAAGCAGGAGAAGTCGTGACTTTCATTGGAAACAATATAGAAGTATTACCAATTCGTAAGTTTCTGCATCATATCTTTTTGATATCCTGTCTTTTAGGGTATTATTGTGATGATAATGATGATGATGATGATGCATAACTGCTGGAATTCCCATCGGTTTTTACGGATAGTTTATTCCTTTTATCTTCGTTTTCACCTGAACTGCTGTTACTGTAGATATCCTGACATGTGTAATCATTTGCACCAGTAAAATCTAATGTTATATGCATATTATTATACAAAATGTTTTAGTATTTTTCCATTATATTTTGTAGAATGGTCGCAAACTCTTGCTTGGTTATCAATACCCGGCTCCATATTGTTTGCAAATTTACGTTCAATTCTAATATGTAATATATTAAATATACTCTTTGCATTAATAGTTTTGATCAATAGTATTTAACACTATACGTTTATCTACCTTTTCGTATATCTGCCTGCATATATATATATATCACTTGTACAAGTTAAGACCATAAACATCAACTGTGCCTTTCCGCATCTCGCTGTCTACCTATTATTTAAATATTATTTATAAATTTACTAATTATTTTGTAGCAATATGATTATTACCATTAAATTTAGGATAGTTTGATTGGTCATACTAATATGTTTCGCTGAGATTGATCTTATTCAAATGAAGAAGTAAGAAAACTGCAAAAACCCCTACTCGAATATACTTGTACATCTACAGAAAGGAACTACTAAATCTTTCACTACGTACTGAATTCAACTTATCCGCTGGGGTTAGTGGATAGATGTTGCATAGTTTTACTGTGAATTCTATTCAAAAACGTGTTACAACAGCCTATATCAGAATGAAATGGTGTCAACTCATCGTTTCATTCGGACTGAAACGCTATAGAGGGGTTCGATTATAATCAAAGCACATTTTCCAATTCTATTTAAAGCAATGAAAGTGTAGTTTATTCCTCGATTATGTTCGCTCCTTGAGCGTTTGTAGTGTAAGTTTACATGTGCTATAGAATATGCTCATAAACAATGAAAAACTGGACAGTGTTTTACAAAAAAGTTTTGTCTGAAATATTGTGTTCGGTGAACAAATATATTCAAGGTGACAGTGTAGAGCTTTCCGCAAAAATTATCCTACAGCTGGTGGCTCTTTCAATTATAGCGCTGTCACACCTGTCGAAAGACCATTCTCAGACTGCAAATTGAAATTAAGTGATAAATGTCACAAAACACTCTTAATCACCTGAAGAAAAAAAAAGACATTGTTGTCTATTCCAAATCAAATTTCATATATAACAACGCAACATTTAAAGAGGACGATTTTATGGAAGTATATTTATCCACCATACACCATTAGCACAGGATGTAATTTTGTTGTGCACGTTATTGATGCATTTTTTAATCATCGACATATTATAATGGATTCTGAAATAAATAAATTATAATTTTACATAGTTTTAGTGTACATAAATCCGATACCTACATATTACATTAATCGCCTTAAATAATTAGACTAAAATTAAAATTATTCAAACAAAACAATCTCATAAAGTTAATAGAAAGAATATAATGCACAAAAATATATACTTGAAAGCAAAATTTAAACTTCATATACACCTCTCTGGCATATTGTATTTATAAAATTCAACAGTTACATTTGTTTTAACTTTAACTTTGAGCATTTCTTTTCCCCAAAATAGTCTCTGGTAGAATGTCCCTTTTTAAAGTCGGTGCTCTACATGGATATTTATTGAAGACTACGGTGATCTTTTTCAGTGCTTCTAAAAGTTTTCATCTACTGGGGTGAGGGAACGAAGTTGCGCGTTGTATCTGTAGAAGGCATCAGCGCCATTCGCTGTGCAACGGCATGGGGGCTGGGGGGAGCGTCATCCTAAACATACCAGGTGGCCGTTCCTTGCTGTATTTTAAATGAAGACACATTTCCCTGCAGTATGTTGACGTAAAACTATAAAATCCATGTTCTATCCTTAGATGCCACATTTCCTTTCTATACTCACTTGAAACGTTTGCTACATTATCGTGCAGAAGGGAAATCTAATTTTATTTCAAATACGATACAAGCCACCCATGTAATGAATGATTTTATAGTCCTGCAATGTGCACACATCACTGAAGGTCCTTAACAGTTAAAATTAATCATGTAGAAAGGAGTTGCTCACTTAAATGTAAGTGCTATCAAAATGTAGATGACTCGCTTTGACATGATTTCCGAAATTTTTATAATTTGTTGAATAACCCCTCCCTTCGACTACAATTTTGGTTATGAATAGTGCTTGTTATCAGTCTAGAACCAAATAATGGTGTGACTTTTCAATTACCTTTCGAAATGCATCTAGTAAAATGCTGCTCAATCGATGTGCATTCTGCTTCTGCTGTTTTATAATATTACAATGTACTTGGCATATAGGAAAATTGTACGAACTTTTTCCCTGAGGAAATATATTTTATAATATGTGTATGGCGCCAAAGTTTTTGTGGTGCAAATCTTTCGTACATCATGTCGTCAATGTCCTCTGATCTTCCTCTTTAACGCTCCGTAGAGGAGGAATGCCCAAGTGTGTTGAATTCCGAATCAAAATTAGGTAGATATTCGGGAGAGGGACACCATAGAGCCCTATTTATGGGCTTATTAACATTCCGTCGACATTGCCAATCTGTGTTTAACAAAGGTGGATTTTCCTGGCAACGATATGGTACTGGAAAATGTAATTTTTTGAGGATCCGTCATTTCCACGTTTCTACTGGGGTATACATTCTTCAGCCTTTCCTTGTCGGGAAGCAATTCTCCCAAAAGAAAGATCAGCCATTGCCACGTTTTTTCTGGGATTCACTATCTTAAACTTGCCCCTGTTTCGTCCAAAGAGAGATCTTCCATTTTCACCTCCTTTCCCGTATAGACTCGTTTAAATCTTTTCATTTTGGACACTACAAGTGGATCTACCTTACTGCCCGTGTTTAAGGTTATAGGGAAAATCCTGTGTAGATTCCATAACACGACGTTTTAAGCGTTGCTCATATGCTAATTTACCAGCTTTACGTTTACGCGTAAACGTTGGTACCAATTTTTTAGATCTCATGTTTTCATTCGGAATTAAAGTGATACAGAGAATGTACGGACAGGTTTTTACATTCTTTCGCCTTCTCGACGAATCGACAGGCGATACAACCTTTGGCTTGCGAAGCAATATCTCGTCATATTTACCCCTTTTTTTTTATTCGCATTTCTCTTGCGCCCATAACAAACATTATTTTTTCTTCCTAAATACGCCTACATTTGCTGAAATTTTCGAATATTACAGTCAATTTCATCCTCTTCTTTGTACTTTCGTTTTGTTGCCATATTATTTGCCACTACTTCATATGTCATTACGTCTACATCTTTTATATACATAGGGATACGTTTAATGCTTTATTACTCCAGAAATGTTATTAAGGGTCTCCCAAGCCCAGTGTTTGTGTACCTGCCAATGCGTAGGTACTTTGCGCGAGGGAAAGCACCCAACGCCGTATTGTTGTATCTCCACGGATGGCCGAGTTTGCTAAGGCGCAGACCCGTGAGCGGGAGGTCTCGGGTTCGCTTCCGACCAAAACCGTCCTTCCTGACTTAAGTTTTTTTCAATTTTTCCTCAATTTTCATAATTGGCAAATGCCGGGAAGGTACCATAAATTTAGGCCCGGAACGCTTCCTTCTTTTAAAAAAATCCTTTCCCAATATATCATTTCACTCCATGTATCATCAGTGTCCACCGCCTGTGGTGCCTCAGTAGTAAAAACGGGCGTTAAATACTACTAAAAGAAAACATCGTACCATAATTTCCGCTTTCGAAACAAACCAATGCCAGTTTGTCGCACCATAACTTCCGCCTAACAACCACCTGCTCCCCTTCTGATAGTGCATTGTTTTTCCGGTGTTACACTAATTAACCACATTATCCTGCAATCGCTGTGTTTTTCTCCACAGTTTCCACATTCAGCCACGACAACCGTTGTAGATGGCGCATTATTTTTTTGCGGGGGCTTTCCTCAGCAATCACATTACCCATTGAATATATCCGAAGAATTTGCAAGCTACATCATTTGATTTGTATAAAAAATCATGGCTTGTCAACACTGCATCCACTGTTACACAATACCTCATTGTGTGCAAGTGTTATTCTGTTACATTTACAACAGTACTGGTGACGTGAATCGTCCGGTGTTTGCACTTTGCTACATTTTATATTTATTCCTTTATTATTTTCGTACACTTATTATTATTATTATTATTATTATTATTATTATTATTCACTCGTATACTTATAATATTTTATACCTAATAAATACACATTGTAATTATTAAATTAAGTTCTTACTTAAATCATATGGTTTGTTTCACTTTTAACGCAATTATTAAAAAATACGTGTTTTCTCTTTTTGTTACTTTGCATTTACTTTTATACAATTCTATACACAATTATACGATGTTCAAACATAATTTTCAGTTGCATTTTCATCTGTACTGTTGAAGGGATTCGCCCTATTTCTTTGGGCCTTGCTACATACATCTTTGTATGTGTTTTTGATGTTATAATTATACATTTATTCTTTTCGTAAAATTTTATTATTGGTTACTTGCATACTTATAATGTTATTTTTTATTCTTTATTCACTTTACACATTGAACTTATTAAATTTATAGTTCATATATATAATTTGTTTAACATTTAAGCAATTATTAAATAATGCGTTTTGTTTTGTTTTGTTTTGTTTTGTTTTTTTTTTTGCTGCTTTGTAAGTCTTTCTATATTTATTAATCTATTATTTTAGTAAACGTTTATTTGTATTCCCTTCATATAGGGGATTCACTTTCAATGCAATTATTCAATAATATGGCTTTTTCCTCTTTTTGTCACTTGTATTTAATTTTATAAAATGCATTAATTATATACATTATACAGTATCTAATTTTATTTTCAGTTGCATTTCCATCTGTGTTGTTGGCATGATGAGTCTGCATTTTGGACGTAACCACGTAAATCTTTGTACGTGTTTTTAATTTATTTATTCATTTGCATGTTTATAAATTCCATCTTTATAGCTAATTAACTTTTATTCATTTGCGTAATAGTATTACCATTCTATAATGCACAAAGCTTGAATGCAATAATCCAACGTATGGTGAGTATTCTTAATAATTAAAGAACGCAAAAGTAGATAATTTCCATTTATATACGTTTCAACTAAGCTCTTCAAACATACACTATTGCTGGCAGTAAATATTCATATATTTACATAAAATGGCCGATGTTAAAAGTTTTGCAGTGCCTCCATTCCCATTTGGAAATTGGTGTAGGTAAAGGAAATGACTTAATAAACTAATTGAAATTTCATAGCATATATCTTACTTGATATAGTTACACAATTAATTTTTTTAAACAATTTTTTTTTAATTTCTTCTTCTATGTTATCCGTTTTCGAATAAAAATGCTCACAACCAGAATACTTTGCATTACTTTTTCTGTAACAGCCACCTATAAATAATTAATGTCCGGCAAATTTATTCACAATTTTTGCCCAAGTTTTCTTAAAATAGTGCTTCACCTCACTCAAATTATGGACTCTACAAAATCATATTCCATTGCTTTTAACTAGTCCCTGGTTTTCATTGAATTTTCGTCTTGTTATGTTTCTTTATAACCATCTTATAATGCTGCTTTGGTTTCATCTATTGCCTGAGTGCCAGTATATTCTGTAATATATGTGTTTCTAAATTTTAAATAGCAAGCACTCACCACCTCCGCATTATCGCCATTTTGTACATAATTATTCACAAGATGGTACTCGGAGGAATTGTAATTTAAAAGTTCACTGCATAATCCGTTCTGAATAAGAGTTTTTTTATTTACCCATTTGTATTTATTTCGATATCCTAATATACATTTTAATTCAGCTATGATTTGGCTCATAATATTCTATTTAACTCAATTAATTATATTCTGGTTCTTAACTTTTTGTTTATTTTAAGTTTTTTTTTGTATCATTTATCCAACGTAAATTCTTCCATTTTTTAATTTACATTCATAATCTTTCCTATAGATTGTGCTATTTATAAACGTCTTAAAATATTTATAATTTTGTTTTGTATGCTATTTTTATTTCGTATGCAATGTGCTACCTATGCTTTTAATTCTTTTTACACGGATCATCAGGTGAGAGACTTTGCTTACCTCGTTTCTTAGTTACCTGTCAATTACGTGGGAGTCAGATCTGTGCCGGCAGTGCTTTTAAATTAACTGTTACACTTATGGCTCCAGATTACTTACAACGTCGTACTCCTCCGTTTTCAAATTGCTGTACTTTCCTTATCATTTTAATTATAACGATGTACATCCTATACGAGTGGACTTAAATTGGCCTATTTGGAAATGTAATACATAAAGTGCAGTCACGATTGTTTCTATATTGGATGAATTGTTCATCTTTAACTTTTTCAAATGTACAGTTTGGTATTACCATGCGTAAGAGCAGTTACACATCTCTCCATATGACGATAAAATTCTTTTTCATACACGTTTTGCAACGACGAGGCGGAGACCCTATTTCGTGCACAGTGGGAGGCAAGGTGCAGCCGATTCACCGTAATTAGAATTGCAGGTCAGCAAAACGCACTGTCGATCCTATGGATAGCTATGCCAGAAGTGGAACAATGACAATAGTTTACCGTTAAATGATCTCATCTGAGAACTTTAAAATTATTTCCAAGTACAACATCGGCTGCTACGATATCAAAATTATGTTGTTGGAGAATAAAGTGGTTTCTTCATACAGACCAAATTTTGAATTATCCAACAAGTTACGTGCTATAGAACAGGCATATAACATCGACTTAAACGATGCAATTAATATGTCAACGACACTTTCTAATGTGCCTAAAAGAAGTTATATATCAACTCACATATTTCATGACGTAGCTGATTCCATTCCTGCTTTACCGGGACGACATGTTTTTTTAACCCAGATGATGTTGCTCAAAATTTGACTACTACTTCATTTTAATTATTCGTTTTACTAATTTATTAATACTGTTTAAATTATTCACTTAGCACATTATTCATGCTATTTAAATTGCTATATTTTAATAATTTATTTAATATGGTTACACTCTAATTTTTCATTTAATATATATAGTGTGTGTGTGTGTAATATTCCATTGTGTTTTATTGTGATATCTTAATATTGTAATATCTTAAGTATTAAAGTATATAATACAAACCTTATTTTGTTTCATATTCTACTGTTTCCTCCTCTTTCACTGCTCCTCCTCTTCCTTCTACTTCATGATCTTATGAATTTGCATAGTTTTCAAATTCTTCTTCGTCATCTACACTACCTATAAATGCCTTATCCACTTTACCTATTAATCCCTTCAATCCCTAAAATTACTCATACATTTTCTCTACGTTTACCTTTATACGCCCTATAGACTCGTTCTGTCTATTTACATTCTCTTTCTTTTCTTCCAACTCCTATTTCATGCTAACCGTCAACTCCTCCATTCCTGTTATTCTACTCCCAAAGCTTCCTCATCATTTATCCCACGTTCAACTCTGTACTCAAATTTCTCACTTTCCCCTCATACTACTTTCTTACCTTATTCTTTGCCAAATTAACCTTCTTCTTAAACCTCTCGCTAACCGCTTTCCTTATACTATTCACCGAAATCCTCACCGATTCACCAGTACATTCTGAACTTATCCTCAAATTACCCTCTGCACTCCATTGCGATCCACGCTTCACTCTGCCCTTCACATTCCTGCTCTTTACCTCCACATACATCCACCATTACCAATTCACTAAATATGTACGCAAACTTATCAGAAAATAACTGTTCATTTCATTCATTACACTATGCACTGCTATCAATTCACTGCTTTTCCGTCAACTTCCAATTCAAATCCAATCCCTACGGTGATACCATCACTTCCATCATACAGCATCTTCACCCTCATACATTACCACCGGTATATGTCACTACTGGAATACCATAATACTTACACTTCTTACCCTTTTTTCTACCCTCAACACATTCATACACCTCTCAACACATACCACTCTGGACATTCAACCTGCCCCATTTCCAAATTACACACACCTTCCCTCTCACATCTCATTACAGGCCTCAAAAATTGAGGATAGTAATAGAAGCGGAGTTTTTAAGTGTTTAACGCCCTTGTTATCTAATGAGGCATCACAGGCGGTGGACACTGAAGATACTTGATATGAAATAATAAATTTGTAAAGAATTTTTTAAAGGAAGGAAGTGTTCCAGACCTAAGTTTTGGGTGCTCCCTTGGTATTTCCATTTATGAAGACTAGGGAAAACTTGGAAATACCTCAGTCAGAGTGGACGGTCCTGGTGGGAATCGAACCTCAGACCTCCCGCTCACGAGTCTACGTTTTAACAAACTTGGCCATCCATGACTGTAGAAGCGGAGTGATTTCACATCCGATATTAAGCACATTTATATTTTGGTTTTAGCTTTTCGTTTAAGAATCTTAAATAATTTCCTATTCATTTTGAAAACAAAGATCCTTTTTCGTTTTATTTTTGTGAGCATAAATACCTCATTAAACAAGCCTTTGCGACTGGAAGTTATATTATTATGTGTAAAGTAAATGTTTATTTATTTTTTGTTGCTAAAATAAAACAATTCGCGCATGGGTAGAATTCAAAATTCGATAGCTCTTATTAGTGGACACCTGCCTTTAACGACTATCTGCATATAAGGATGATGACAGCTTTAGGCTATAGACTGTAAATTCCGCAATAGAGACATGCTAATGAATGTAGCGCGAAGTCGAGAAAAACTTAAAACATATTAACGCTTTGAGAGTCTGTACGTTTTTTTTTTTTTTTTTTTAATTGGTTTTATTGTTTTGCTTGTATTTTTTTTTTCAGATGAGGTTCCCTTAACCTGTGCGTGCTATGCAAGAGAATGTGAACTATACTTAAATACGAATTACTTGTAACTATTATTTCTCTCTCACATTCGGCACACTAAAAGTGTTTTATCTTGATTTTACATCACCTAATATTCGTGGATATGTCTATTTTTAGTATTCTATTGTTTGTAACTATACGACTGTTGAACAAACTATCGAAATAGTTTAAACATAGGCCATGTATCCAATTGTTTGTTGCTAAAGCATCCTTTTTGCTTACTTGCCATGGTCAGTTGCAACCAATACTTTACGTCATCATACTCTTATGAAACAAACCAGGGTGACGGATGCTTGCAGAAATTTAACATTCTTAATGTGTGGCAGTAAAATATGTGTATAGGATAACGAAAACCTTCATAAACTTCCTTGTGTTTCGGCAGTCAGAGCGGGAACTCCCGATGCAGTAGGTGTAAGATTCAAGTCCTCTCAGTTACAATAAAATAAGCACGTACCTTGTGGCAGGAAGAAATATTGTTCAACTATATGCACACATTTTAGCAACGTTTATAATATTGTCATTATCACGCACCAGTTCATCTTTCGAAATTAAATAAAGTTCTGGCCTGTTTTCTTCCAGTTCTAATGTGTAGGGGTTTGTTCCAAACATTTTATTTTTCAACTCCTCGCATAAATATAAATCACACACTCTTATATCTTTCTGCATTTACGGAATTCTCAAAAATGTTATGCCCTATTGTTCTGTATGCATTTACTGCACACCATACATTGATACATGGGGGTTTCGTGCATAAAATCTCGCTTTTCTATACTCCCCTTTCTTGTTATTTTGTATCTAAAAAGTACAATGTAAATAAAACCTTGTATGCTTATAAGTTTAAATTGACTCATTTTCGGAAGATGGTCTCATGCAAGTGATTGACAATTTGCTAAATAGATGCCAGAAATGTGTTGATGTAGTAGGGCAACATATGCAACTTCTTTTGTCATATGGTAAGTATTTATTTTCACTGTAATTGTAACTGAAATTGTCACAACTTGAGGATTTTACTGACTGCCGCCTCACTACCTGTAGTGAAACTGGTGATAAAATAATTAAAGATGGGATATCTATTGCTAGCAGAATTATGAATCACAGCAGCATATTTAAGTTGTAACATTCAGAATATCATTGAGTGCATAATTTGTGTACACCTGGAATTGGCGTGTTATACGAAAACTACTAAGTATCATCCCTATTGCAACTGAGCCAATCGCTAATTGAGAAACATTGTGTGCTTAAGTAACGCCAGGAGTGGGTGCGCATTTAAACACGCAGCAACGACTTGATAATTATTGTGAAAATGTTGACGTATATTTTCCGACTTAAGCCCGATAAGAAGTTACAGAATAACAATGACACGACTTAGTAGTGCAGAGAGATCTGCCAATATAATTTGCAAAGATTTGAAAGTTTGCATCCTCAGAAGATTATAAATTTGGCATCATGTAAATCCTGTGAGGTGACAAATGGCTCGATTATCATTGCCGAGAGTTTTGGATTACTATTAGGGTCATTATAAGATATTTTCTAAAAGATGATAAATTATCTTTCTTCTTTTTCTTTTCTTTCCTTCTAGTGCACACTAATCGATATCTCTTCATGTGTTTTGATGCCGTCATATTGGGATCAACTCATTTTCGAAGCCTACGCCTACTGACTAATGCACTTCTCGCTTGGAAAGGTTTCGCAAGGTAGTGAGCTCTCTGTGTGACTTCTTAGTAGAAATTCTCTTCTAAACCTTGCTCTCGACTGGTCGCAGCCAAGAAGTTCCGGGGATTGGGAGTATTTTTGGCTTCTTAATTAGAAATATCTCTGAGGTTCTTGACTGTTTAACTGTCACTGAGATTTATTGTAAACTGTTATAACTTTGTTAAATTTCTAAACTTTAAGTGCCAATGTAAGCATTCTCGAGAAAAAACTTGCCTATATTTCTTCATTGCATTTCCTAGATGTTAATGTCCTTAGATAAATATGTTTTGGATAACTGTGAGTATTCTCTGGAAATTATATTGTTTTCATATTATTTGTACGTGAATTGTTTCAAGTTGTGGTATGCATTTAAATCCCCCCCCCTAGTTTAGTATATTGTTTTCGTGCCCAATTTGATATAATTTGCATTTGAATGATCCAAAAATTTTTGAGAAATTCTTATGTGTAGTCATCAGTAAATATTTTGAAAAAAATTACTGTTTAGATGAATTCTATCAATGTAATTATTTTGAAATTATATTCTTTGGTGCAATGTTCTCATTTAATTTATTTCAACCTAGTCAATAATATTATTGCGTTAACGGTCTGGGTCTGTAAATTTAATTATTTGTAATAAGAAAAAATGGAAACTATTTTTAAATGTTTTTTAATTAACTTATCTTTAAATTTAACAAACCACACACTTCCATAGGTTCTTTGAGGTTTTATATTCCTTCTTTTCAGTACACATTCCACATAAAGCACAAGTCATAGCTTGGCTGTGATTATAAATCACAAGTTACTTCACTTGTAACAAAGTAATTAACTTTTCTTTAAATTTAACAAACCACACACTTCCATAGGTTCTTTGAGGTTTTATGTTCCTTCTTTTCAGTACACATTCCACATAAAGCACAAGTCATAGCTTGGCTGTGATTATAAATCACAAGTTACTTCACTTGCAACAAAGTAATCCACTGAACATAGATATAAATTATATAGTGGTTATAATAATTAGATTATTATAATTAATAATTAACCAGTATAATTACATAGTGGTTATGAATTTAGAAAACTGAAAAACTGACTATATTTCTATTCATTAAATGAGTTCTAGTTGTATACAATTTTCAAATATCATTTTTAAAAAATGACATATTTTAAATCAAATGAACAACTACATGCATCTACTTAAAAATAATAAGTACATTTTTTCTTTTTATTAATAGTAATTAAACTCAAAACAATGTATTAGAGACTAGTTGCGTCTTCTCCGTTCTTCTTCTCCTCTTTTCAATTCTAAGGCCATAATTTGTACCCGATTACTTTTTTCCATTATCTCTTGATGTTTCCTTTCTACGAATTCGGCAATCGAGATCGGTTTTCCCTTTTCCCAGTTAGCAATAGCTTTCTTTTTGCCCTCCAACATCCTTGGGGAATACATATTCTCGTTAATGGCACCTGAAACCAAATCGAGAGGTTGTTTAAAAGTACTACCGACTCTGACATTATCTAAAACTAATTTAATTAATAACATGGTCACTAATTGGAAATGTAAACAGTTTACTTTAAAAGTATGGTTTGTATATTCTTTTTGCTCAAGATCTTAATGTAGATTAAATACATTTATTTCAATTCTTTTCTTCCCTAAATAATATATCATTAAATTGACTAAGTACTTTTTTATGAATATTCAAAGTAATTAAACAGTACGTGGCAAATGAGCAGTGAGTCATTTAACATTTTTGGAGGTTTTAGAAAAATATTTTACTAAACTGAAGCATATATTAGAAAAACCAGTCAGTGTTCACTATATTATTTTGTGCAGATAGCACCTAGCACTGCATACTGTGAGCAAATGGGGAACAGTAGATTGAACACTGGTTGGACATTACGACTTACACTGAATTTCTCCAATAAGGGTTCTAATGTAGCGTTCATCCGAAGCTGGCGTCGCCAATTTCTCCTGTTGGGAAAGTTGCATAAATAAGAAGTGTCCACTTTGAAGTGTTATTGTTTTATTTTTATGTAAAGTACAAACAAAATCACGAATACAATAAATGATAAGTGATGTGGAATTAATGTTATTCATATTTATTTGATTTATTTAAGGATGTTCTTTAACATCTCTGGTCATAGGCGTCCCATTAAATTTAGGGTATGATAATTTTACTCAGAGGCCTCTTCTTTCATGCTTGAGGTTCTTCTACGTGCTGTAAATCTACATCATGTGTTCCACTGCATTACTTCCCTTCCGAAGGAAGTCATGCTTAGAATTTACACCCGAAAAATTCCATCGACGCTGGCCAAGATTGAACCCGCGATCCTGGCTGTACGATGCAAATATGGTTACCACTAGACCGCTAGGACAGACTGCAAATAGTGTGAAATTACAAGTATACAATGTTGGTTAATCGCTTAATCAACATTACTACATAGTATGTTTACAACGAATGCCCTTTATTGTGTGCGTATTTTTTTAAGTTTTTTTTTAAGCCTTTTAAAGCATTATTTTGTTAAAACACTTATTTTGAATACCCAGCACAATTGCATATGATACAGTTTATAGCATGTAACATATTTTATGGCAACAAAAAATCCATGTTAAAATGGTGGTGGTGGTGACGGCGGCACAATACGAAACAGCTTCAACAGGCGCACGGGTTCAACAGACCATAGGGTTTTATGATACAGTTGGCATGTTTGATTTAGTACAAGATATCAGATTAGGTATTCACAATAAAATATTAAACATATATAGTTAACAATAAAAATAAACAAAAAATAAAATAAGATATGCCAAAAGAATAATTACCAATATATATATAAAGAAATCCCATTATGGATGACACATTCTCTCCAATTTGTATCTCTCCAACCCTATCCCTGGTTATGAACCTTCTCAGAATTAGAACAGAAATTTCATCTGAAATTTACCCCTTCTCCCTTCTCCTTCCTTGCTGCCAGCAAAGCCTTGCATGACCATCTCCCTCTGTTGATCCTGTAATGGAGTGCGGTAGATACATTTCCCTCCATTCATCCATACCTTTACATTGAGCCAGAATATGTGTCTTTAATTCCACCTCCTCAGAGATGGACAAATTCTCCGCTCATATTCGCCAGTGATCTTAATTATCAACCATACCCCTAGTCTGAGTCACGCGAGACTCTGTCTAGTGAGTTTAGTCTCTGTTTTTATGTACTGCTCCGTTAGCTTTTTAATCATAATCACATTATTGCAAGGTCATTGATTTCAATACATTCCTATTGTTAAAGTTGCTGAAATTGGCCCCCACACAATTGTAATGAGTGGTTTAGAATTGACAACCTTTTTGGTAGTTATTACTATATATTTTTTTTAATTTGCTTGAAAAATCATAATGAACAAAGGTGAATGGGCTAACTTTAATATATTTTATGTGTGTTTATTAATTTACTCATTTTTATGTTAGACAAAACTGCATTGCAGAGAATAGTTCGTGTTTTTTGCTTTATTTATATACAATATTTTATTATTATGCTCCAATAGCGACTGTAATCGAGTTTTTCTAATATCTGTTTAAGAACTAAGGTACTAATGAAAGTAATTGTCAAATTACAGACCTTCTGAATGAAAGACATTTTTCAAATTTTGTCAACAACGAAACCTTTGTATGCTTCAAAGTCATAACATCAATGGACCACCACGTCTCAATGATGCTCTCTTTCTGTTGGCCTACATTCTCCAGCCACCATTTGTGGACCCTGCCTTTTAGATAATTCTTTTAGATAATTCAATAGAAAAAGCTCTAGAGTAATGAGGTCAAACGATATTGCAAACAACTTTTTGGTATCATTCTTCGCGATGGAATAGGAAAAATTGTTTAGGTATTCGCCATCCTCACCTTACGCTTTGACACTTAACCTTTGGAACGGTTATTATGGGGGTTCCACAGTTGTTCGTTAATTTGTAGAAGGTTAATATGGTTGTTCCAATGTAGGGGAATTGATGGGTTCTCAGAGTAAATTTGGACTGTTTTTAGCGACTTGAAAGTCGTTAGGGGGGGGGGGGAGATTGTTCACTGTATTAATAAGTCCGGCACTGTTTTGAACATTTGATTTATTTAACAACTTGGCAGGTTAATTCCTGACGGCTCGTAGCTGACCTCATTACACACTTAGACTGACTTTAGAAAATGATTTACACTGCCCTCAACTGAACTTTAGAAATGACCTAGACTGATTACTTTCGGATGACTCGTATATTTCTGATTCCGTATATTTCTTTCGCGTCTCTCGTATGATGTCCTCTGTTTCTCTTGAATGTCTGAATCTCAATCTGCGAAGGTCTGAATGTGCGAGAGAATGTCTCCGTGAATGTCTGAATGTATGACTATGTGTCTACTGAGTGCCTGAATCTGAATCTATGAATGTGTGTCTATGCATAACTCTCTGACTTCTGTACTCCAGTTTTTCTACTACATCGCCACGCCTCTCGCTAAATTAAATTCCCTCGTATTTTATCTATTTATGTGTTACATGTTCGTCATTGGCTATCCTAAAAATTATTTATTTGTATCTAAGTTCTCCTGATTCGTTAACTTTTATCCGAAGACCATTGGCTAGAATTATTCTTTCCCCCTTGATCTAATGTCTTCCCACGAACTTGAATTTTCCCAGAACAACCTGTCGTAAATTTCGGCACTTTCCTTATATTCTGATTTCTATTGAAAATCTTTTGCCTTCCTTAGTTTGTAGATTCCTAAATGTTCCTAGAGATTAAGCACGTGTTGATGGGCTGTTTTTCGGCTTTCCTGTAATAAAATATTTTCGTCTCCGTTCTGACATTTTCATTTTCTCTTAAATTATTGCTACCTCTGACTTTGTTAAATACTGTCCCGTTACGGCCACATGTTTCTCTTATTGTCAACTCCTAAGTATTTCCGGGGCAGAAGGTTCGTGACCTAACAAAAGATAGTTTACCCTTTCTTCAGCCTTGTCTAAGGAGCGGTCTGCGGACGAGTGTCAGGTATACATAACCGTCTCTTTCTCACATATTTTACACAAAATGTATACAAAATTCTTTTGTATGTTACAAGTTACAAATTATTTCTATTCCTGTTATACCTAACTCAAAATGATTTTCTTATATATATATATATATATAATATATATATGTAACAATTATCCTTATCAAATATAATGTCTTTATAAATATAACTCTGCAGCCTTTTGTTATACAAACTAATAAAGGCAGCCTTATTTCCTGCTTCAAATGCCCCTGTAATTAGATTTTGTTGTGGTAACATAACAAAATATGATTACACAGTCCCGTGAGATTACTACTATCTCGTTAATGCAGAGTTATATTCTTATTATTCTTAATACTATATTTATACACTTGAATGGAATTGATTTTCTATCTGTGACACATATATTTGCCCTCCAAGCCTATTGTTCATTGTTTTTATTGTTCTTAGCTCTGATATGAGTGTTATTTGGCCTTTGTGAGTTTAATTTATATTCTAAGCTTCTACATACAAACTTTGAAAATATATTTTTAAATGCTTATGGTATATCTATTTAGCTCATACGCCTTGCACTTTTATTTTTTTTTGTTTATTTATTTTTTTTTTTTGCACATCTGTCTGCACTAAGCATGATTCACTGCACTTTTTACTTACTTAATTATTTATTTATTTGCACTGCACTTCACTTAGTACCTTTATCCGCGTATCAACGCCACTACTATACCATCTTATATATATATTTATATGAATTATATTAGCATGCAAATGTTATTATTTATAATATACCCTGGGGGTTTCTGCAAGTTAGTTTCCTTATAATCTATTCTTATATTATTCATTACTGATGCTAATTACAGTCTGAATGTTGAAATTTTGGCTGTTACTCAAATAAACAAGTTTACTTCCTATCTAATTTATCCAACGAACTTTTGACATTAATCCTTAATAGTATTATATCACATACATTACATGAAATTTATTACAATTACAGTTTAATCAAATGCATTTAATCCACTAGCTACGCCTACACCATACCTTACTTAATGAACTTATTCTTGACGGTCTGTTCTTCGATTTTTACTTTTACCAAAATTATTTCGATAACCCAATCATATTGTTAAATTTTATTTTTGAATCATAACTTTATTAATTTACAACCAGATAACCTGTAGTAAGTAAAGAAATTATATTTGCAATCCGCTTATTACTTAATTCTTTATCCAAAAATACACATTGATGGACATTCTATAGCCTTGCATTTTCTAATTGATTTTAACTACATCACTTATTAATCATTGATCATATATTTTATAACTTTCTAATTTTCTATAAAACTTTACTTTTAATCGATCATCCATTATACACCTTGTACGACACTTAATAACATTACAGGTAACATATAGAAGATTCTATTCGTATATCTATATGGGAGAATTTTCCATCCCATTTCACAGCGCAATTCACTACAGAGTTTAATTACATTACTATTCATTAGATATCTTGGATCGTTTTATAAAGCTCTCTTAGGTAAATGCTACATTACACGAGAATTATTCATCGACGAATTCATTATCTTCTTTATCTACTTAATTCATTAATTCATTTTCTCCCTTATTATTATTTATCCTCTTTCTCTATTCACTTTATCATAATTCATTATTTTCCCTCTACTTTTAACCGTAGGATCATTATTAATATATTTCTTCTCATTACTTGATTCACTTTTCTTTCTATTACCCCTATCTGCTTCCTTATTGAACGTCACCAAGATATATAATTTTAGCTTCTTATTCGTTTATCTCTCTTTAGCGTGCTTCTGCTTATTCGATTATTTCTTAAACTCTCTATTTTCAATTATTTACTTTCCTATAAGTTTCCTTCTGTAATGTTACTAATGTCTTATTAAGCTTTCACTTTATATTGACTTTCCTTTGGCCTGATTTGATTTATCTTATTTCGTTACTCTCTTAATTCGCCATGATTACAATATTATTACTATTTCCCTATGTAAGGTCACTAATATGTTTTATTAACCCTACGTTTTATTTTGAATTTTCTTTCACTTGATTGCAATTATGTTATCTCTTTACCCTTTTAATTCACAATTACCTATTTTCCTGTATGGTTTCTTAACGTTAATATTTTATTTCCTGAAATTTACGCATTTAGCAAAATTTAATTAAATTTTTTTTGACATGATTACAATTACTTTATTTCTTCACTCATTTAATTTATAATTATTTATCTTTATATCTGGTTGCTTTGAGTTATTAACTTATTTTATTTTCGTCACATGTTTTCCTTTTGTACTGAATTTTCTTTGAGATTTTTGTAATTATTTAATTCTGTCCTGACACTATTCGTTTTCCTACTAATTCATGTGTCCTATAATTAGCCTGCTTGCTTATTTCTATCCTTAATACTTTTTGTATTACAATACTTTTACATTACTTAACTATAAAATTGTATTAGCTTTCCTATCTTATCTATCTTATGTTTACTTTATTTACATTCTCAACCTTATATCAATCAGCTTATTCATCCTACTTTCCTTTTACATTTTTGTATTGATTTCTCTTTGAGATCCGAGTTGAACGCTAATACTCCATGGGGGTCTCCATTCGCGTGGCTCGGTCCTGAGTTCCGCTATTTGTTCTTTCGCGAATTCTGAGGGATTCTGAACACTTGCATATATGCAATTTATTTCGGTTTGGGGTTTCCCAATTTTTGCCTCAAAATATTTACCTAAATATTTATGAATCAAAGAGACTTGTGCCCCTGTCCCATGATGTCTTTGGATCGATTCCTGATCACTAATTTGTTTTCCTTCTACTTTTTCTTGACACATTAACTGCTCCCGACTTCTACTTTCCTGGAGTTCTTTGTATCGTTCTCCTATTTCTAAGTTTGTTTCCTTATTACTTATCGTTTTTTCCTCTGGCTCTATTTGGCTATTGTCATTTATTTCCCCTAACTTCTCGCTATCGTCTTTCTCGGTCTCTATTTGTTGTCTATCAAATGTAAGTTCCCCGGAATTTTCTTCTAATTCCATTTCTAATTCTATGCTCGTTTCTTTACCACTTATCGTTTTTCTCTCTAGTTCTAATGGACTATTGTCTATTTCCCCTAACTTCTCGTTATCGTCCTTTTCGCCCTCTATTTCCTGCCTATCATTACTCAGTTCCCCCGAATTTTCCTCTAATTTCCTTTCTATATCTGTGTTAGGCTCTAATTTTAATTCTTGGTCCTGTTCAAGAATGCTAGCCTGCTCAATTTGTACATTTTGAGTTAAATTATAAACTTCACTAAGGGTTTCTATCTGAGGCTGCTTTATCTCATTTTCTGTATTCTTTTCTAACCTATCAAATGTACCACTTAGTTCTTCCATCACCTGCTTTGAAGATTGTTTGATGCTATCCAACAGTTCTTGTTTCATCTTCTCTACGTTCTTCTCTATCTTATCTAACTTATTACATAGTTCTCTCATCATAGACATTAATCTATCATCCCTATCCATACTACTCGACTCTTCGGAGGCTTTGCATGCATTAACTTTGTTTTCATTCCTTTGGCCTACGTTCTCCTGATTATTTCCCTGTTCCATGAGTGTGGGCACCTCAACTAACAAGTTATTTTCTACTTTGTTTTCAGTCATTTTTTCCTAATACTTATAATTAACACGAAATGATTAATACAATTTTCTTATATAAGTTAATTGTGCAGTTCAGCTTTTCTATACCTTATTTTCAGCTTTTTCGGTCGTTGGCCGCATGATGTTCTTGTCCTGTTTAGAAGTTCTTGTAGTGATATCCAGTTACCAGCTCCGTCGGTGTTTGTTCCTGATCATAAACCTTGTGCTTACGGTCGGTCTCTCCGTGTTGTCGGCTGATCACCTGCTTGGGCTGCCCGCCGTCGCTCTCCATGTTGTCTCGGCCGCTCGTTCGTATCCGTGCGTCGAAGTTCCCTACACTCCCGGGTTCTCCTGGTCTGCGACGTTGAAGCTCTCTTCTTCGTCGTTCACGAATGCTGAAACCATATTTCCTTGCTCACGAATGCCGGTCTTTTCTTACTGTCCACGAAAGGCGAATCTACACTTCCCTGTCCACGAAAGCCCCAAAGTTGGTAGCGCCAATTTGAAACGGTTATTATTGGCCCCACAGTTGGGTGCCAATTTGGAACGGTTATTATTTTGAGGGTTCCACTATAGGGGGGATTGATGGGTTCTCAGGGTAAATTTGGACTGTTTTTAACGACTTGAAAGTCGTTAGGGGGGGAAGGAGATTGTTCACTGTATTAATAAGACCGGCACTGTTTTGAACATTTTATTTATTTAACAACTTGGCAGGTTACTTCCTGACGGCTCGTAGCTGACCTCACTACACACTTAGACTGACTTTAGAAAATGATTTACACTGCCCTCAACTGAACTTTAGAAATGACCTAGACTGATTACTTTCGGATGACTCGTATATTTCTGATTCCGTATATTTCTTTCGCGTCTCTCGTATGATGTCCTCTGTTTCTCTTGAATGTCTGAATCTCAATCTGCGAAGGTCTGAATGTGCGAGAGAATGTCTCCGGAATGTCTGAATGTATGACTATGTGTCTACTGAGTGCCTGAATCTGAATCTATGAATGTGTGTCTATGCATAATTCTCTGACATCTGTACTCCAGTTTTTCTACTACATCGCCACGCCTCTCGCTAAATTAAATTCCCTCGTATTTTATCTATTTCTGTGTTACATGTTCGTCATTGGCTATCCTAAAAATTATTTATTTGTATCTAAGTTCTCCTGATTCGTTAACTTTTATCCGAAGACCATTGGCTAGAATTATTCTTTCCCCCTTGATCTAATGTCTTCCCACGAACTTGAATTTTCCCAGAACAACCTGTCGTAAATTTCGGCACTTTCCTTATATTCTGATTTCTATTGAAAATCTTTTGCCTTCCTTAGTTTGTAGATTCCTAAATGTTCCTAGAGATTAAGCACGTGTTGATGGGCTGTTTTTCGGCTTTCCTGTAATAAAATATTTTCGTCTCCGTTCTGACATTTTCATTTTCTCTTAAATTATTGCTACCTCTGACTTTGTTAAATACTGTCCCGTTACGGCCACATGTTTCTCTTATTGTCAACTCCTAAGTATTTCCGGGGCAGAAGGTTCGTGACCTAACAAAAGATAGTTTACCCTTTCTTCAGCCTTGTCTAAGGAGCGGTCTGCGGACGAGTGTCAGGTATACATAACCGTCTCTTTCTCACATATTTTACACAAAATGTATACAAAATTCTTTTGTATGTTACAAGTTACAAATTATTTCTATTCCTGTTATACCTAACTCAAAATGATTTTCATATATATATATATATGTAACAATTATCCTTATCAAATATAATGCCTTTATAAATATAACTCTGCAGCCTTTTGTTATACAAACTAATAAAGGCAGCCTTATTTCCTGCTTCACCTTTCATATACCAAGCGAGTTTATTATTATTATTATTATTATTATTATTATTATTATTATTATTATTATTATTATTATTATTATTATTATTATTATTATTATGTGATTTAGATTTCACCGAAATACTTCATCCATTAATACATTGTCAAATTCACCGTCACGGGTGGCCGAGGTCGTTAAGCACGGACTCGTGAGCGGGAGGTCTGGAGTTCGAATCCCGCCATGACCGTCCTCCCTGACTGGGTTTTTTTTTCAGGTTTTCCTCAGTCTTCATAACTGGCATGGGAAATTGTAGACGACAAAGTCAGGATATATTAAAAACTAAAAATGGATTTACAACTTCATCTAAAATTGTGAGTACAGTTGCTGAGGCATTCGTGCTATTTCTTGATTCAAATATAATACAAAACATTGTCAATTACACAAACCAAAGAACCAGTCATATTTATCAGTCTTGGTAAAAAAAAAAAAAAAGTTTATGGATTTCCAGCAACATTACAGAAATGTATACATTTATTTCTGATTGAGTGTACGCAATGAAGGCAAAGCGAGAACCTTTTTCCATGTTGTGGAGTACAGATCCATTGTTTGAAAGGTAAGCATTTCCAGCATCGTTTTCAAGAAATCGTTCTGCTGAAATACTCAACATGATCAGATTTTATTGTTTATATACTCGTTATGAACGAAAGAAGGTGACAAATTATGTGCTTTCAAAGATATACTGACAGTACTCTCTTCACATTGTGAAAAGCATTATTATCCAGATTCTCATCTGACTGTTGATGAACAACTTTTTAGTTTTCGCCGGAAATGTCCATTCCGCGAAATCAAACCCGGCAAGGTATACTGTGAAAATATGCATGTTGTGTGATGTTACCACAACTAATGCTGTCAAATGAAGGTTTGCACAGGAAAAGAAGGGACAACAGCAGAAAAGAATCAAAGATGGAAATTGGTGTTAGAACTTATGAGCTTGTCAAAATCAGGTCATGAAATCACTACCGACAATTTTTTCACCAGTATTCCCCTGGCTCAAGAACTCCTGGAACTGGACTGACTCTAACAGGAACTCTAAAAGAATTCAACTGAAATTACATCACTGCCTCAACCTAAGCCTGCAAGGAAACAGTTTATTGATGTTTACTTTCAATGGAGATACCACTTTGGTCTCATATGTGCCCTCCAAAAATAAGGTAGTTATTCATTTAACTTTTGAGCTCTATGATGATAGTTGTGCAAATAAAGAAAAGGCTTACAAGCCAGATATAGTACTACATTACAATCATACTAAAGTAGCGTCGGTCCTGGTGGTGTAGTGGTTACCATACTTGCCTCCTATACCCAAGATCGCGGGTTCGAACCCGGCCAGGACCGATGGATTTTTTCGGGCGTAAAAATCCTAAGTATGGCTTCCTTCGGAAGGGAAGTAAAGCCGTGGGTCCCGTGTCGTACATTTACGGCACGAAAAAGAACCTCAAGCCTGAAAGAGAGGCCTCTGAGCAAAATTTGTCGGCCCTTTCACATCCTGAGTTGAATGGGACGCTGATGACCTGAACTGTTAAAGAGCGTCCATAAATAAATAAATCAAAAAAAAAATACTAAAGTAGCAGTAGACACAGGGGCAAAATTGTGAGTGAATATTCTTGTAAAAGAACAACCAACGGTGATCATTCTTGCTATTTACGAACATCAGACTTTGCAGGGGTTAACGCATTCGTGATTTAGAAAACCAAAAATCCTGGTTGGAATGTTAAGTTACTTGACGGGCAAAGGGAATTTCTACTGAAATTGGGACAAGAGCTTATAAAACCTTTATGTCAAGTCTGGACTGATGAAATCAAACGGTTTATCATCACGAACTGTTGCTGTAATGAACGACTTTCTGGGAGCTGAATATGTGAAAGAAGCTGAGGATAGAGTGCAAGCAAGTTCTAAGAAACTATAGAAATTTTGTAGGGAATCAGGAAGAATACATATTTCAGCTGTGTTCAGTTGTACCCGCGTGGTAATCCGCAAATGCTTTAAAACTTGGTATTCAGAAGGTTAATGCCACTCGCGCGATTTGGATAACTGTATAGGATATCTACAGAAACATTATTTAGCGTGAACGTCACCTGCAAGATATTCCTCATAGAAAAATGGTAGATTACAGTTCGCTCAAAGAATTTATGCTTACGCCCATATTCTAGAACGCAGTTTCGCACATTTAATGCAATGTTCAAAACTACATGTGTTTGGCGATTTGCATTTCTATTATATAAACCCATTAATCGATTATTAGGGTAGTGGCTAGATAAATGTGGTTTTCATTCATTGACAATCTGTTTCTTGTATCTCTTGATGAAGCTGAAAGATAATATTTTATTGCGGTGCAGCACCCTATCAATAATGGCCGTCTAATGTGCATTTGACGGTCTATGTATTTCTCAGACTCTATTCAAGGGGATCTAGAGTGTATCGATAATCTATTGCGATGTCTCTTCGTTGAGCCCAGCACCATGCCGAGCAGAATATTTCATTATTTTATTTAATTAAACGCAGTAAAAGAAAGGTTCTTTGGCATTTCTGAAGTTCTGACGGTATCATCCCCGGAAATAGTTACCACCTCTTTGGCTAAACTCTTTCATATAACTTTAGAAAATAAACGCATTCCTGATCACTGCCAATACTATAAACGTATATGACACTAAATCTTCTATATTACTTTAGAATCTGAGCAAAAACAGTTTCTAAAATGTTATAGAATATTCGAAATTGATTAGAAATACTTTATGGAATATTGTTTAAAGCTGACGGAAGGCGTTACTTTGCGGATTGATGATGTTGCTGGTTTGTACTAGCTCCCCCTTCCTTTCCAAAAAATATTCAACGTTTGGTTTCTTATAACAATTGAGGAGCATTTTTTTTTCTTCAAAATTCGGCAGATGCAAAACTTTACAAAATTGGGTTATATATGCCATCCGCATAATATTCATCCCTCAAACTATGCCGTGAAATCAGATTTTGCATAACTTCAACCATGTCGTGTTTAGAGAGTAAATCGTTTTTTTTTTTTTTTTTTTTTTTTTTTCCAATCTCGATAATGAGTCACAAGTCACACAGAAGTTTATTTTGCTATTATTTTCTTACATAATATTCAATGAAATGTTTAATCAGTGAAATACAATGTGAATCAGCTGCTGATTCATTGTTGTGACTTGCTGGCTTTCGCACTCATTTTCGCAAGCGTTGTTAAACTGCATTTTATCCCTATTGTACCCACTCAAGAAGTTTCGTGTCAAGATCAGAGTGAGTCATTTCATATAATAAACACTAATGTGTCTGCGCAAGTTCAAATACTTATGCAGCATTTCCTGTGGAGGTGGATGTGATTAAAGCCGGGATAAAATCCTTCAGTAAGATAGTGCCGTTATTCTGGACTATTCCCAAAACCAATAGGTGAGGGAAGAGACAGAGGAAGAGAGAGAATTTTTTTAATTCTAAAAAATGGAGAAAAAAGTACAATGATCTGCTAGAAGAAGTAAAACATGAAAAGAGATGGTAATAAATGTATCACGAGTATTTAAAAATATTATACTTTTTTTTCCTATTCTATACTATATTATGCAGTGCATTATTGAATATATATATCAGCATCTAACTCTATAGCGCTTTATTTTATGTAAAATAAAGTAGAATTAAAATGATTAGGAAAGTAAAGATGTATTAAACAACAAAAAACTACATAGAAAAGTGCTAATCATTGCAAATTAACAACGATTTAGTATTACAAAATTATTTTATGTTGGTATTATTATTATTATTATTATTATTATTATTATTATTGTTGTACTGAGTCTAGCAACTAAATATGTTTGCAGTAAAATCAGCAATAGATGGTAATAATCAATAATAAATTTTAACTATGTATTCATAATACTAATTTAATCTTCACCTATGAGGTTTTTTTTAAAAAATGGAATTTTTATACTTTAATTAGATGTATTAAATATTATCTTTGATTTTACAGAGCAGTGGCACTGTTTTAAGCGAGGAATGAATTTGTGTGTGTGTGTGTGTGTGTATGTGTGTGTGTGTGTAATAAAATTACGCCAGTAATAAATCAGAAAAAATCTTTTTCTTAAAAAGGTGTTCTGTATCTATCGAGTTTTCAAAAGAAGCCTCTTGATTGCTTGATGCGTTTTTTATGCGTGAATAAAATATCTGTAGGAAATTTTTGTCTGGCGCCTGATATTTGTATTTGCGCTATCTGTAAACGACTTGGTTTGCAGTCACGATGAAAACCAATTTCTCGATGAGTTTGGGAGAAACTAAGAGGAAGCCTTTATCATTATATGTGTGCACCACCTGAAATTTCACCTAGAGTCAAGTGCGCTCTCGATAAAGTTTATGTATAATTTTAAGCATACTGATTGTCAACGGTAACTGTATGGCAAGCTAGTGAAGTTTGGTGTGCATTCGTGCAGTAGTTGCTTTATTTCGTTTTCTGTTAATTGAATATAAAAAAGTTAATATTACACAAACTTTACATTCTAATCCTTTTTCTTTGAGACCATTGGAACAGAGCACATTTTAATAAACTCCCTATCAAGTGCAATGTCTATTATAACACAAAATGGCGCAATGTATTTGAGAGATACCGGCTACATTTATTGTTTTGTGCTCTCTAAAAATACACGTGAGTGTAGTATTATGTAATTTTTAATATGTTAGTGCTTTATTTGTATTGTAGTATTCCTTCTTTTATTGTTTAATACAATATAGTAGAGTACGTGTGTTGAAGTGGTAATGACTTACATTACAGGAAGTACATTATTTTTATTCCCCTGTTTCAAAAACTTCATATTTCACAATATATGTGTAGGTAAATAATAAACATACTCATGTATTTTACACCTTTCATGAAATCACAGAGTTTTCTTTTAATTCCTCCACAGAAAATGAAAGTAATTTTGGACTTCAAAGATAATGCAGCAAGAAATATAAAGTCTACTGCTGTTTAGAGTATGCAGGACAGATTACTTTTGCATAAATCTGCAATGTATTTTCTATGATGCAGAATAACCGTTATTTCATTATAAAATTTTACAACTAATCTAAATGACTTCTCGTTTCTGTGACAAATGCATGAAAACGTCACTGACAACAAGGAAGGATACGAAAACATCAGGAAGGATACGAAAACAGAGGTAGATGAACAAGCGCAATATATCCCACAGATATTTTTGCTTGAAAATTAAACAAAAATAACACGCAGCTGATCAATAATAAGCAAGGAAGCGGTACAATGTGTTTTAAGGAGCTTCTATAAGTTGGAACTATGTCGCATTAATAATTATGCTAGTATGTTGAAAAAAGAGAGAAAGATGACTCTCAGATACGTGCGTGCGTTCGATTGAGGAAAAATTAGGTAGATCAGCTCCGAGTTTAATGTAAGTCCAATTGTGATTTTTTTTTTATTGATTTATTTATGGACGCTCTTTAACAGCTCAGGTCATCAGCGTCCCATTCAACTCAGGGCGTGAAACGGCCGACAAATTTTGCTCAGAGGCATCTCTTTCAGGCTTGAGGTTCTTTTTCGTGCCGTAAATGTACGACACGGGACCCACGGCTTTACTTCCCTTCCGAAGGAAGCCATACTTTGGATTTTTACGCCCGAAAAAATCCATCGGCCCTGGCCGGGTTTGAATCCGCGATTTTGGGTTTAGGAGGCCAGTATGGTTACCACTACACCATCAGGACCGACTGCTGTGATTTCAAAGTATAGGAAGTGCACATGCTTTCTGTACAAAGACTTCATTCTGCAGATTCCAGACTTTAATCAAACGGCTATCGCCATGAAAATTAAAAAAAAAACTATTGTTTTGTTTACATAGGCGCGGATATTTTTGTTTTCTCTGTTGTATGTGTTCAGCCAAGCGGTTATGGGTGTTAGTTTTAACTGTTAAGAATATAGTAGCTTGTGGTCGATATTTAGCAAGTAGCAGTAGTATGGTTGTGCATCCCTGCTTAATGTTGCCAAAGCCCTACAATATCCTGCAATTTTGGGATTGTATGTGATTCCTGAGCACCATCTGTATGTTCAAACCACTCCGAGATTATCACTGGGCTGCTAAGAAATATTTTAAAAGAAGCAAGTTTCACTTCCAGGCAAGAGGACCATCATGAGATAAGCGGTTGCGCCATAAACCACAGGAATTTCAGAAAGCGTGACTGATTCCTTTAGGCTCCTTGGCTACTTTGCAAATGAATGTATATGCTTTGCAGGCATGTGAGTTTTCGATTTAATTACAAAATTTAATTACAAAAGTGATTAACACACTCACACACAGAAGTATATTTATATTGTAAATCAACGTGTCTCATTTACAGGCAGTTTTCTGTTTAACTACTCTTTGTGCATTTAATTGCATCCTAAACCTAGCATTGCTCTTGTACAAAGGTCGTATTTTCGCCTGAAGATATAAAATCTCTGTGTACAGAAGTAAAGGTGGGAGACTGAGACTGCGTTGAACTGACTAACCCTATCTAATAGACAAATTTCTAAAATGAATATTTGAAACAAAATTACAAAAAAGATCTAAATATATGTTACTTTTTTACTTACTCCAAATAGAAAAAATACTTTGATTACTCCCCGTCTTTGCAACTAGAGCCTATATGCAGACTAATTCTAACCGTATAAAACTGTTATTAAGCACAGCTCAATTACAATTAGAAAAAGGGAAATGTTATAATTGATTGTAGTATAGCGAAAGTAAATAAGAAGTATCATTCTGTTTGAATGTGACTTTTCTTTCAAAACACAGAGGACAAAAAACCAAAACAAAAATAGAAAAAGTAGAGAGAAGTTAACATTGCACAGGTTATTTGAAACTGAGGAGCACATCCATACTTTAAGGTTGACACTATTTATTAATCATGAATGTGGCTCCAGTCATTGCATCAGCTTGGACTATTTAAAAGAGAATTAAAAAAGTAACATTTGTTACTATTTTAAGGCAATTTTACAATTTTTTGCACATTCTAAACAAGCAACGCTTAAGTGTTTTAATACGATGATGATGATAATGATGATGATGATTGTTTAGGGGGCGCACAACATCTGAGGTCATTAGCGCCCAAGGTATTTTAATTCAACCTCTGGAACCAATACATGTGCAATATCACAAGTAAACAACAAAACAGCATTGAAAGTGTTCATAGAAGTGCCTGTATTGTTCCTCTGATATTGCCATCTTGAAACAATATTTATATGAGGCATATTTATTATGTTTTATGATAATTGGTTATTTAATTATGAAAAAGAGGAGAATCCCACATTATCGGAGTGCGATTGCTTAATATAATTAGTGATAAGTATTCAGGAAATTAATTTATATATTATTTATATTATCTATGTCAACATTGTATATAATGTTATATTTTTATATTAATATTGTAAAATTCACGCGGCTGATTGGAGCGATATTATCCATGTGCTCTTAACGAACGAGACTTGTATATAAGGAGATGCTCTGGACATTTCGACAGTCCTTCGGAGATTTGTTCACGCTCATTTCTAGTCCGGCATTCATTGCTAAGCACTCATTCGCCAAACAGTTACCGATACACTTCAGTTTCGGGTGATCATTCAATATTCAGTCAGACGGTAAGATTCGGTCGTGTAGTGCACTCAATCGGCGTTAGGAGATAGTTCGAAGCATTCAGATAATAATGCGGAGATTAACGCTCGTATCAAAAGTAGGCAATGCAATTGACGGCATGGGTCGTTAAAAGTCATTGAAGAAGTGAGTTAATGTGTAGCTCATAAGTTTTAATTTCCCTTGGAGAAACGCATATCTATTAATGAAAAAATTATAGAGATTATCCTTTATTTTATGCCCATATTACATTCAGTTTCTAGATAAGTATGTAGCTTTTATTTATGTATTATTTATTTTAACGATCACATTGAGTATAAAGTTGTTTGCAAACTTTGTGAATAAAAGAAATTATTACCAATGCCGAGAGTCAGGAGTCTGCCCTGCTCTAACCCATCTAAACCTTTCTATCAAAACAAAAAAACAAAAAACAAAAATAAAAAAATTAGAAAGAGGTTACATTACACAGAGTACCTTAAACTCAAGAGCACATCCATATTTTAAGCTTGCCACTACTTATTAATCACGAGTATAACTCTAGTCATTGCATCAAGAAAAATGCACATTACTTGGACTGTTTAAAAGATGTTTTAAAAACGAACAATTATTACTATTTTAAAGCAAGGTTACCAATTTCTGCTTTTTCCAAACAAGCAACATTTATGTGTTGTAATTCTACCTCTGGAACTAATGCATGTACAATATCACAAATGAATAACAAAACATCAATGAAAATGTTCACTAGAAATGCCTGTATTGTTCCTCTGACATTACCATCTTTACAGAAGATGTGGCAGCTTGCAGAAGCAAACATTTCCAATGACAAGAGCATCCATAAATAAAACAAATCAACGCATACAACTATGACAAAAACTGACTTTTGTATATCCCCTGGTCTTCTTATCCTGTTACATGCATTGTTATAGATCTATATATTTATAATAAAAAATCAGTTGTTTTTCTCATTGCAAGGATACATTAGTGCAGACAGTGGCAAAAAGTATTATGTTCACAAAATTATTATTTGTTAAAGATTAATATATGAAAAAAATAATTTTGCAATATAGGCAGCTTAGAGAAATGAACTAATAATACCTACATCACTAATGCAACAGCATAAGCTTGTCCAAATATTTATAATCATTTGGGAGAAAATAAACTATTTGGTTTCATTTCAATTATGTGGAAGCTATGTATGCACAGTTATTTTATTTAGCACAAATATCTGCCAGAACTACATTTTGCCCAATGACTGATCTAAATCATATTGTTATATGACTCGGATTCTTAAGTTGTCACAAAAACTCCTTAGTGATGTGAAGATAGTAGATATGATAGTGTTTCAAAATATATTTTAAATGCCATTCATTTTATTTTCTATCTTAATTTATTCTTTCCTTTCTTTGAATTGTTTCATGATTATGGCTACCCCTTTTTGCCTTCAAGAAAATAATGCCAATTCAATCATACATTCATAGTTAGGACACTTGTGCACATTTTGTGTAATTTTGTTCCATGCTCTTGAGCCCCTTCTTTCCTGAATTTGATGATTCTAACTACCACCATATTTTTATGTACTCATTTACATAGTATTCTGAAAGTAATATTTTCTAATAACTAGTTTGTTGATTTAATAATTTTATGCTCCACTTATCATTGAATTTACAGAACACAGAGTTTCTGCATCATAAGCTGTAAGTCGATTGCCAGATTTGTTATTGGACTTGGTGTAACTCTTGTGGATTTTTAGGAACTTTTGAATTAGTTTATCTTGTTTTGGGAACTTGAAGTTCATAACCTTATCTTCATATATTTATTATAATTTTTTTTTATATAAAATGGTATGGCCAAGAAGTTGTGGACAAGAAAATCAAGAAAAGAAGTTGTGGACAAGAAAATCAAGAAAAGAAGTTGTGGACAAGAAAATCAAGAAAAGAAGTTGTGGACAAGAAAATCAAGAAATTCAAACAAGAGAAGAGGTTAAAACTGGTTACAACATTGACAGCACACAAAGAAACTACCATTCACCAGAAATTTACTCATCATCCTTGGGCCACCAAAAAATTCCAGAAAATTCTCCGACAGTTTGGAATTACTTTGTCTCCAGTGAACACATTCAGCCTAAAAACATCTGCTTAACTCTGGTGATAATGATAGAATATTTGATGAGAAGAAGTTAGGAATATATAAAATCAACTATTTGGAATGCAACAAAGTGTATATTGGCAAAACAAAAAGAAGCATAGGAATTAGACTAAAGGAACACTGGAGAACATCAGGTACAATCAGATAGATAAATCAGTGGTTGCACATCACTTTTATGGAGATAAACATAATATAGAAATGGAAGCCAAATTATTGAAATTTGTAGATAGACCCTTGGGGCTGGGAATATTGGAAAAAAAAATTATAAAACAATATGAAGATAAGGTTATGAATTTCAAGATTCCAATAGAAGACAAATTAATCCAAAAGTTCATAAAATGTCCACAAGAGCTATACCAAGTTCATCCAACCAACAATGACTCTGGCAGTCGACTCACAGTTGCTAATGTGGGCAAAAGCTTGTGAAACATGTTCTGTAAATTCAATTGTAAATGGAGCATAAGAGTATTAAATCAACATACTAGCCAATTAAGAATATATCAATTGCTTCACTTTCCGACATGAAATTAAATGTAAATTTAAAGTAACATTTACCTATTCCCCAATTATTTGACCCTGTGACGGAATTTTCTTCTATTTAAATATGAAAAACTTCAACTTTGATAAATAACTTACACTTACTCTTACGCATACATGTACATTTTTTTTGGAGTTTTCTTTGTGCAGTTTTTCAGAATTATCTATAAGCAAAGCTAAGCAAACCCTCAATTTTCATTATATCTAGCTGTGCTTCCCAAGTTCTTCAACCCAACTATGTTGACATAGATTCTATATTTTAAACAGGTTTCTAGCATTCAGAATTCCTATCATAGAAATCTGTTCCATGGAACTAAGTAGGTACAAGTAGATAAATTAGATGAAACAAAAGCTATTCTCAGTGGTAATGATAAGGCACTAAATTGTAAAATTGAAACTGTAAAATAAAATGCTGAAAGAAACAAATGTTTCACTGTAGTTTTAAACTGCAGGAAATTTAACAGTGACATTTTGCAATATTTTATGACAAAATCACTAAAAGTTTACTAATATCCATTGGCACACTGAAAATCCCAGCAGTTTTTATAGATGTAAACATTATTTTGCCTCCAGTAAATCAATGCAGTTTAAAAAAAAACTCCTAAAAACCAACACAAAACCAAAATTCTGCCGGGAAAACAATCAGCCACTTACAAAATTGGTTCCAAAGACTGTAATATGAAATTGAAAATGAAAAGCAACATTACCCTATGGTTTAAGGAACACTTGAGAAATATAACGTATACTAAAAAAACACGATTACCAAAATGAAGCAAACATTTAAAAAAAAAAATCCATAGTATGGGAAATTATATTCCTAAAAATAAACAGGAAAATTTAATTAATCTTCCCAAGTATCACCAACCACATCTAAATTCTTAAAACTTAAATAGCAACATCTAAATACCATGCTGGGAAGCTGACAGTGGAACCATGCTAATGATGAAGTCAATAGCCTTTGAAACATGTCCAAAAAAGTGGAGCAAAACTAGTGAAATTTGAATGATTTCCTCATAAATTTTTTTTTAAAATGTCTGTTTTTGGGTTCATGCCAAATTATAGTCATATTATATCTTTTATGCTCTCTTTGTATTTTCTTAATAAAAATAAATAGTTAACATATATAAACTAAGAAATAACTATTCTCATTAATTTCAATACACCAAATAAATGAAGCAAACAAATTAATCAGCATAGAAATAAGTTTGTTCAGTCAAAAATAGAATGATGGAAATATAATATATCCATTACAAGGAATAAAATTAAACTTTCTTTTCATCAAAGTATCCCCCTTGGCATTAGTTAATGTCCAGCAAACTCTTGACATTTTGTTTATAAGCCCTTGGTGGTGGTCTGAGCCTATCTCTTCCATACTTGCTGGATAACTTCCCAGAGAAGATATAAGCTCTTTAACTCTTTCCACTATGTCTCAGAGCAATTCTATTGAGTTGCAGTCCAGAATTTGGGACAATAGAGCCTCATCTTTCAGCACCTTTTGTTATTGTCTATTTATAATTTATCTTATGCGTACCTATCCAGATTAATGTTTAGATATTTTATCTTCCTTCAGGATGAAACCATTCTCTACTAGGTTTCAAATTTGAAATTTATTGAAAGTGCTAAGAAAAATACAAACTACAAGGGTTCTCCACGTATGTGGCCCAGGCCATTTTAGGTGTACCTCCTCACGATTACAGAAATGTTAATGCAATAATGATTTTATACTAAACCTTTATCTAAATTCTATATAAATACATAAAGTACAAAATTTCCACCTTGATTTCATCAGACCCCAGTCCTGGTTCATCAGCAGTAGCCTACTGGAATTAAAGGGGATTAGGCTCCGACCCAACCCAAGGGACTTAAATAAAATATTTCAATTATTGTACCTATATGATTCTTTTATCAACTAGCTACAGTTTCTACAAACTACTAATTCTTTTATTTCTCAAACATCTACTATAATGAAATTTGAAATTTATAAAATGTTAAGGAAAATTCAAAAACAAACTACAATGGGGCTTCCATCTATCTTAAGGTGTGACCCCTCACAATTATAACTGTTGAAACAATAATACATTTATAGTAACATCTTTACCTAAATTCTAGATAGTTAAACAAAGTGCAAAATTTCCACATTGATTGCCTCAGTTCCCAGTCCTTGGTTATCAGCAGCATCCCAATGGAATTCCAGGGGATTAGGCTCCATCCCAAACAAGGCACTAAAATAAATATTTCACACACTCTACCTGTATCAATTATTTTGTCAGCTAATTGTAATCCCTACAAACTCTAATTCCTTTATTTCTCAAATATCAACTATAATGCTACATGTACTCACTTTCTAGAGCAATTTCCAATATAATAATCCAATAATAATCCAATAAATAATCCAATATATTTAATATAATTTCACTCCCAACCATTCCCAGAACAATGACATTTTTCATAATTATACAGATATTCTTTATCATTTAAAATCGATCTAAATTACATATTTCAACTCACCAATTCCATTTCATTTTTACCTTCCATAAAAATTCCCCTAAATTGGGTATCTGCTCACGAGCATCAAAGATCATTCCCAATACAATTCCTTTATTCCTCATTAACCATTTCTTACTAATTAAACTTTACCTCCAAACATTTGTGGCTCTACATTGGAAAATAACATGAATTTCATTTTCCTTCTCCTTACAGATGGGACGCATTCCTGGAATAACATCTCTCCTTATTCCCCTTAATTTCCAAATGTGTAACAAAAATCATGCTATCACTTCTCTTTCATTTTTCTTGCAAATTAATATATATTCCTTTTCTGGATCATCTTTTAATTCCTTATAATATGCTAGTGAGCTTTTCTCCCTAATCTGGGTAAATAAAGCTTGTCTATCCATATGTTCCATTCTTGATTTCACTTTCCTCCAACAACCTCTTCTAAAATATCCAATTTTAACCCCAAAATCTTCTAACCCATTTCTAAACAACTGTTCTCTAATTTTGTTCAACCAGGTATTAGTTATTATACCTAAATTTTTTTCTGGATATTTCAGGCATATTTTCACCATGTCAGTGTCCAATAGCTCTTGAACCCTAAATAAATATTGCATCATCCCTCCTCTATACCCCAAATTTCCCCTCCATAAATCCATTGTGATTCAGTCAAGGCAGAATAAAGCCTTTCAATCCACTTGATATTCATTAATGGCATCCTATATAAACATTTTCTTATTGCTATCATGGCCATTTTTCCCCTTTATCAGTGCAGTTCTTGCTATTTTTCCGAACCAGCATTACTAGTCAACTTTATGCCCCGATATTAGAATTCATTAACTAACTGAATTTCTTTATCTGCCATGAACCATTTCTCATCATTGCACAGTTTATTTCCCTGCTTAAAAACCATTATTTTATTTTTATTCTGATTCGGCTTCAAACCCCACTCTATACAATACCTATTGATCTCACCTACAGCTAACTTTAAGCCAATTACTGATATTGAACATACCGCCCAATCTACATCATTAGATGTAGGCATATGAGTACAAACCTGCTCCAATCTATCCAAAATATCATGAATAAACAAATTAAACAAAATGGGGCTTAATTTACTAATTTACCTAAGCACTTTCTCCTGTCCCACAGCATTGGTAACTTCCCCAAAGCCACATTTGACACAAAATCTGTTTTGATAGTATAACTCCTGTAATATACTAATCTAATTCTCACTTAGACTCTTCTTACTTAATTTTTACCATAGAACTTTATCCCTTTTCTAAATCAAAAAATATAGTATACACTCTACTTCTTTTCTTTGCTAAATATTTATCTATCATCATTTTAATTATAAATATATTATATACTATTCTCTTTTCTTTCCTGAGCCTAGTTTGGTAGGGTGGTATCTTTTGGTATTCTTCTGGCCAATTTTGAATTCTCTCTACCAATATTCCTGTAAAATGTTTTCCAAAATTGGATAACAATGCAGTTCCTCTATAATTGTTTGGGTTACTTTCATTCCCTTTACCTTTGTGCATGGGGTGTATAATTGCCATACTGCAACTTTCTGGCTCCTTCTTCTTCTCTATAATTATATTCAAAAGCCTTGTTAAACATGATGGTGTATCTGGATTTTCACACCGAATTTTTTTCCTGTGAAAATGGTCTATCCAGCTCCCCAACAAAATTAATAAAAACCTCTAAATTCTGACTCCCCCATTCCTTAGTTTCCATAACAAACAACTCTGAAAATGTGTAATCCATTTATTTGGGCCTATATCTATATTATTTCTCCCCCCTTTCATTCATTGATTAATAATCTGCCAAGCTTACTGTCCTCTTTCTAAATCCAGCATTTGTTCAATTTCCACAGCTCTAGCTATCCCCCACTCTTGCTTCTTGTGATCAAGCAACTGCCTATATCTCTTATGCAATTGGATCATAATGCCCCAATCCATTTCATTATTTCTCTCTCGCCATCTTGTAATTCCCTCCCAAACCATATATCTCATTCCTCTATACACTTCATCAAACCAATTGTCATAAACTTCATTTTTCTCTCTTTTGTTTTTATAATCACATCATTTCCAACCCATTTAAGCATAAACTCACACAGTTCTACAGCATCATTATTTATACATTGGCAAATCATTAAATTAATTTTGTGCACACACACCCTAGCCATTGCTGAATCCAGCATCTGATAAAGCCTGTCGGCCCTTCCAGGGGCCCACTTATAGCTAATTATCTTAGTACCAGATCTGCACATATCCTCTCTTCTCCTGTCAATGGACTCTTCACTGCACCATGTTAATTTTCCATTAATGGAAAATAGGAACTTATCCCAATCATGTTCTGTACCTTGAATTCCAGATCTTTACCCAAAATACTACCGCTACACAATACATTATCCACAACACTTTGTCCTCATGCACTTGTAAATGTACATTCACCAGTTTCATCTTATCCAAGGAACCATTCAGCATCAAAGTCATTGTTCTCAAAAAACGGAATTAGTTTTAGACCCTTTTCATTCACAACCTTGTCCTTACTATGCCTAATCCATATTTTGCTAGATTCATCTCTGCCCACATCTTCCTACACATTTAATTCCTTAATATCCAACTCTCTTACTCTTGAGTTCAAATCTCCTATTAACATAAACTCCATTAAAGGAAATTCTGTCTTATATTTAATAATTCCATTTCTAATTGTCAAAAGAAATTTGAGTTGTGAAATTTGGAATTTAAGGGCAGATTGTACAATACACCGATACATAGGTTCCATTCTAGCATAACACCCACATAGCCTCGCTAATTTTTGACTGTCTCTCCTTAGCTTTGCTTGCAAGATTACTCCTTAGCACCAAACCTAAACCTGCAGAAACTCAACTTTTAATATTCTTCCTTAAATCATGTTTGCCAATGAAATCATACCCCTGAACCTTAATGCACCCATTGCTCTCAAACCAGGTTTCAGCCAGCACCAATGGATCTTATTCAAAACTTCCTTGAAACAACCAGCATTCATCCCTGTGCATATTTCTTCACAGTTCGAAAAACCAAGTTTCACAACCTTCCCTCTTTCTTTCTCATCCTATTGTGAACCAGAATGGAACTTAATCAACCCAACTTGTTCTTGCTGCTGAGCATTCTCCCACTATTTGGGTGTTGACTGAAACTGACAGGCAGTACTTCCTGATATTCCCCACCACCAGCACCAGACACACTATTCTCCACTATGTCTCCAATTTGCAATAAACTCTCTCTCAAAGTGGATTTGATGCTAGTTGAACTTGACCTGGAATCAGTTGGTCTCTACTAGATGTAATCCAGATGGTATTGTATAACAGTTAAGAAGTTTGTGGTATTGGTTATATCCATCAATTCTTCAGTTTTCACAACAACTTCAAACTTAATTCTCAGAAAATATCCCCAACCCATAATAGATCCCCACCTTGTTTAACAGTTAGTAGAACATACTGGTGGGTAACTTTCTCTCCTTTACATTGCAGACATATTTTTTCTCCTGGTTCCAGAGTACTCATATTTGTATTCAGCTATGAAAAATACATGGACAACAATCAGCAGGTGTCCAGTGTCAATGTTGTCCAGCTCATTTGAGTCTCTTCTTTATGGTAATAAGTTTCAGCCATGGTTTTCTTACAGCCATATAGTCATTTTTAAAATCTTTCTCGTACTGTTGCAACAGGTACAGTCTCTTTGTTGATTTCCATTACTTCTGCAAATATTTGTGTTGTAGTTTTAAATATGTCTTTTTTTTATTGTTCTGTGAGGCTATCTGGCTGTAGTAAATTTGGTTGCAACCAGTATTTATGTTGTGGGAAATAGTGTATTTCACTCCCCCAATAGATAGCCTCAGTCTTTAGTATTTGATGAATGAACAAATCTATGCTCTTCTATACTATAATCATAGCTGATATTTTCACCCTTGAGTCGAGCAATAGCAATCACATATCACTTTAATTATCACCAACAAACTGAGCTGCATACAGCATATTTATCTAACATAGGATACATGCTGTGTTGTTGATAGTACAGCACCCAGCACTGATGCCTGAGATACATAGGGATTCCTGAGCTATAAGCTAATATGTACATTTGACCCAACTAATGAAACATGCAGACCCAGCTCTCTTAGTTTATGTTTTTCTGATGCAAAAACACCTCTTATTTAAAACACATTAAAATGCTAATTAAGAAACATTTTAAAACAGTATTCTATGAATTTAGAAATTAAACACAATATCATGCATAGTAATGAATCTCAATTTATTTAAATGCTAATTTGGTGTATATGTGTAAGTGTATTGAAATTATTGAGGGATAATGTAAGAGAAACTCAAACCTGTTTTAAGTCAGATCTCGGTAAATATAATGAAGTTTTACAGCACACTTGATGTTATTGACTTTGATGTTATAATACTTCCAAATATTAATATTTTCATCAAAGCATAGTTAAATGTATTAAATCTATAAATAAGATGCTTTATAATAATTAAAAGCAGCTGCTTTAAAACCATAATTATCTGCAACATCTGTGTATCCATAATAAAAATAGTAGTCTGCTTTCTGGTTATAAAAAAAAGTTAAAGCATATTGAACACTTATTATAAAAACAAGTGTACATTTACAGAGAGCTCAGCAAGTAATTGCAATTTATAGTAGAGTATTAGAAGATGCACATTCTTTTATCTTTATTAAGTGATATAATTTATATTTTGCAGTTGTTTGAACAATATAAAACTGAAGTTGTGTTATTATTAACAGATTATATGAGCAAAAGAAAATCTTTTAAACTGTATTTATTGGTAAATTAGAACTATTTCAGGCTAATTGACACACTTTATTACCTTTGCTCTTAACATAAAAATAGTCTGAATCTACAATCATACATTATTATTTAAATATTTTGTCATGACAGTCAGATTATAATAAGATAAAATTATTTAAAAAGGGTATACATATGTTTATGTTTTTTCATTGGTACACAATAGTGGAATTATTTAGGAGAAAGAACTGTATCTGAGGCATAAAAAATTCAAATCTAAATAACTTAGAGCTTTCAGTAATACGTATTTCAAAAAAGTTAGTAATCTATGAAGAAACTGTATAATAAGCATATTATTTCATGTTTTAATGATCTAAAGAATGTTCAACTTTTAAAAGTCACTATCCATAGATCTTTAGCTTTTAAAGGATATTTAACTAAATTTGTCAAAAATATCTTCAACCATCATTGTAGACCATACATATTAATTTCTCTTCTTTCATGATAAAAATTAGTTCCTGCAATGCCTACAGACTATTTTTTAAATACATTTTACAGGATACAACAACTTCTACACCACACTAATACAGGAGTGAACACCATGTGCGGGCCGTAACATATTATATTAAGCAGTTCTCCAGTGATCAGCAGGAACAAATAAAACAAAATGTCTGGAGGAGATTTTTTATAAATAACAAAAGCAGTACAGGTATATCAGGCAATAAAAGTAGGCAACTCAAAATCTTTCAGCAAAATGTCTAAAGTTTAGGAAATATGAAAGTTAACTTTGAACTTTTGTTACACGATATGATCCAAATCACTTTGAATAATTTTAAATAAATCTCATAGCACTAGTTGATCTTAGTATTGACTTTTTAAACAAAACTCCAAATGCAGAATTATAATATATGCTAAATTTCTATGCAATGAAAGTAGTAGTAAATGTGTCTACAAGGATAATCCCTACCACTAACTCGTCTTTTGATCAAATTATCATAAACAAAATATTTTGGGAGTACAGTATAATGGTAGGTGAGTCAGCATTCTCTGATCACTTAGGACAGATTGCACAAATGAAAATAAATTTAATCATAAATTCTCAAACAAGACAGTTATGTATAAGATGGTATGAACAAAGAATGTAGGGTACCTTAATTATCTACTACAACAGGAATCATGGAACTCTGTATATTACCAAGAATCTGCAGATTATGTACATAATAAATATTTTAAAATATTTCACTTTTGTTCTCAAGTAGCACTACCCCAAAACAATTTCCTCACAGAAAAATAAATGGATCACTTCAGGCATTAAAAAATCATGCACCCAATTATAGTTTCATAGAAAGTTAATAAAAACAGGAGAAACTACAGAAGAATTTAATATCTATTATAAACAGTAAAATAATGTATAATGCAGTAATGGAGGAGGCAAGAAAGCTGCATAATGACACACTTATACAACATGCAGAAAACAAGTCAAAAGTTATGTGGTGTATTATTAAAAAAGCAATGATACAGGTTAGAAACGCTCCAAAATTTTTGTGCTTCAAATGAACTAGTAATGGAGGAGGCCAGAAAGCTACATAATGACACACTTATACAACATGCAGAAAACAAATCAAAAGTTATGTGGAATATTATTAAAAAAGAAATGATACAGGATAGAAACGCTCCAAAATTTTTGTGCTTCAAATGAACTAGTACTAAGAGGAAATGATGAATCTGAGAATTCTCAAAACCCTGATATTTTTTTGTCATTAATAAAATACACCTGTGAACTCGATTCAGTGCTTAAATCTCATTTAGACAGCCCTTTTTCCTTTAAAGGTACATCCAAGAATATTGAAAATGAACTGTTAGAGTGCAGTTGGAAGTCTGCAGAAAATATATTTTAGCTGAAGTTGCTGAGGTTAAATGTGTGGCTGTCATGTCGGACAAGACAACGGATATATAAGAGAATTTCCAACTTGTCCTTATGCTAACATTTTGTGATATTCTAGGGTATCCTGTTGAGAGATTCTGTTGTTGTTAGTTTTTTTTTTTTTTTTTTGTTAACCTTCTGGCCAAAATGCAACGAACATAGCCAAGTGCATTTATTCACAATTCGCTGTAATTTTAAAGAATGAAAAGGATAAACTTTACGATGGCGCTGTAGTGATGAATGCAGCGATGAATGGTGTGCATAAGAAAGTTAAGGGTGGTAAATGCTAAGGCCAGAATACTTTTTGCGAACTTAAATATCAACCCAGCATTCTTTTCTCGATCACCACAGAGATCTTCCGATTTAGATTCCTGTGTAGCAAAACGAACCTCATTCTTGGCGCAACTAGATGGTCCAGAACAGTTAACGTTGTTTACGAGAAGAAGGACTCTTTGATTGGGTGCATTGAAACTCTCATAAACTCCGAAACGTCTAGCAACATTACCTTAACAGAAGCCTATATTCTTCTTAAAATTTGTAGAATCAGGAATTTTCTTTCTGGATCGTACTTTTTCACAGAATTATACCAGTCGTTGATATCCTTTACAGCATAGACTCGCAAATGCGCCTACTGCGGCTACTGCGCGATGCCATATTTCTTACTTTGAGTGTCATGTTATTAGGAATTCGACTAAGGAAATCGAAACATAGTGGATCTGAAAATTCAAATAAACCTTACCAGGTTAACGACAGGCAGTCAAGAATTGTAGCCGCCAAGGAAGTGTCCGATGTTATTCTTCATCAGGTAAAAACACGCTTCCAATTTACAAACCACCTCTAGGTATCGACTCTTCTGTCGCGAAGCAGTTTTGGCAACCTCTGAAAAACATTTCCTGAATAAGAACTGATTGCATGTACTAAACTATTTCCTGTTTTTGACAAATAAAAATTACACGCTGAATTATCTGTTCTGTATTCGAGAGAAGAATTTAGAAATGGTAGACCTCCTACTCAACTGCAGCATTTTATGATTTCTCATAAATTACATTCCAGAAGCAGAAGCAAGTACAGGTCACCTATTTTCAAACAGATTTGTTTGCCAACAGTACCTAGCCGTAACACGACCTTACCTGCCAGGTTAATAGAAGTTAATGTTTCGCTGGATTTTGATGTGCACGGAAAGGTTCATTTTGGTTGACCTGTCAACCATCCAACATCCGACCAAGGTCAACGCGATTTAATCTGAGCCGAGGCCGCAGGTGTCGTCTCAGCAACCTAGTAATCTTCTATTGGCGGTTCTGTAGGAAGAAAACGGCCGTCTTCGGGGGGGAATGTCTCCCCGTTGTTAAGATCTCGAGCTCTTCTTCGAAGGTGATTTCTGGACGTGCAGAAGTGAACAGACGAGAGCTTGCAGCTCGTATATGCTGCGTAGCTGATTTTCGGCGTAGTCTTGCTGCGCGTGCTCGATATTGGAGAGCATGAGTTGTAGGTCCTGTTGGAGATCGTCCTACCTGCTGTGTAGGCGCGAGAGGCAGGAGCCAACCTCCAATTGGTGGTCGGAGATTTTTTCTCCAGAGCCGCCTGGCTCTGTAGGATGTGTTGTACTGCCTCGGCCAGTCGCGCAGCGGTGGTTGCGAGACTCTGAACAGCAGCGTTCATCGCCTCAATTGAGGTGGTGATTGCCACTGCCAGAGATGTCGTTTCCGGGGACGCTGGCTTCCGACTTCGGCACTTGGTTCTCCGGTTTGGTCGGTCCTGGGAGTTCTGTGCTGGTTGTGGAGATGTCTCGGGAGAAGCTGCCGGTTTGTGATCTGGGTGCCTCGGGCATGTAGTGTTCTGTGCCACCGCAGTTGGCGCAGAAAAGACTTGCGTTGTCTCAGCTTGTGCCGTTGGCACTTGGATGTCAGTTCCTCGGCACCACAGTAGTGGCACCTTGGTCCTGACGTGCCACTGTCTTCCTCGTGGCCATATGCGCAGCAGCGTCGACATGATGCTATGCGAGAGCTTCTACTAGCCTCAATTTTTACCAGCTTGCCCGCAAGGGGCAGGCCAGAAGCGATGGCAGAGGAGCAGTCTGCACTGTCTAGAGGAACTATTCGCACCAAAGCGGTCGGGCCCCTTAAGGAACGGATCCGGATACTCTTACCGCGGATGGCCAGAGACCCTGAGCGGCTTTGAGTACGTAGTTCGGCAAGCATCTCCGTGGGACCCCCACAGTGACGACGCTGCAGGTGCGGACAGGAGGGGTCACGAATAGTAGGGATGGGCGTGGGTAGAGGGAAAGGAGCAGTGATTGGTGTTTCAGCTGAGGAGAGGGGGAGATGAGTTGTGGCTGTGGCGTGTGCATAGGACTATTGAAAAAAGCGGAGGAGGTCGGTGAATTCGTTTCCCTCCTGAGGAGCCGGGTAAGCAGTAGAAACCGGCGGTGGGCTGGCAGGACAAGGCTTCTTCGCTTGAGATGTGCCGGAGAGCCCCGTGCCTGCTTCAGCGCTACCTTGCGGAGAGTTGCCGCAACTGTGCTTCTTCTTTCCTATCTTGGTCCTTATGCTTCGGAGTCAGAAGTGGAGCAGCCGGCCGCGATAAATTACATTCTTCCTTTTCGGAAGTTTTAAAGCTCCTTCATATTGCTGTGACCCTACCAATGGCTACGAGCTAACCAGAACGCTGTTTTTCATCTTTGAAGAGAATCAAGATCTATCTGCGTAGCACCATGAGCTAGGAGAGATTAACTGTCCTTCGAGTGCTTTCAATGGAAAGGAGCATGGTGACAAACTTCCTGAACTTCAACGAAAAAGTAATTCAGAAATTTTCTTCCTACAAATCGCAGCGCATGGACCTTATATATAAGTAATATCTCAAGGTATGTAACTATTTCATAATTTTTCTGGCAGCCCCCCAACTTGTAAAAGGCACGAGTCCCTGCTGGAAACAGGGTATGAGATACCCCTTAGATAAAGGGATGAGGATGGACACTGATGGCTTGCTTATAACAGAAAAAATAGGTGTAAGATCGGGAGTCTATTGCAAGTACTTCAGCCATTACATTGCAGCTGGTCAAAATAAATCAGTTTTTGAGGGAGAGAGCCAGGTTATCCTATTTTCTCTAAAGACACTTCTTAGGAAAAGGACTCTGAAATATTATAAATACATCACCTTAAATAATATCAAGGACAAACCATTGTCCAATGACAGAAGAAAATGGGCGGCAACAAACATAAACCATGGGAAGAAGCAGTGGCAACTTTCTGATTAAAAAAAAAAATTACTGTCTTGCAGCATATCTTTGTAAAATAGGAATTCTACATCTAAGAGTGCCAGCAGCCAGGAACTAATGAGTGCTGACCACCTTTCCACCTGTAGGAAACCTGAACAGACAATTGACTTAACAAAACTGAAGATTCCAAATGAACAGGGAGTTTCTTGGAGGAGGAGAAGAGGAAGTAGAAAAATGGAAGAAGAAGAAGAAGAAGAAGAAGAGCAGGAGGAGGAAGAAGAAGAAAGAATCCATCAACGTAGTAAGGCAGCTTAGATAGCCTTATGTGAACGTATCATTAGAAGGTGCACTGACCTGGTGCATATAAATGCTCCTTGGTTTAACAAAGGGTGAAAAATAGGACAAGGAAATACCATAATTGAGGTAATCTATAACATTCAATACAGAATGTGAGAATATGTTTAATTGCTTCAAACTTCAATACTTACCAATGCTGGAACTCTGTCTACAGATATCACCTTATAGTGAAGATTAATTATCATAAGAAAAGCTTTAATGAAGACCTGATATTTTTTTAATGGTGTTTAACGCCCGTGTTTACTACTGAGGCACCACAGGCGATGACAGTAATGATACATGAAATGAAATGATAAATTATGAAAGGATATATTTTTTTTTAAGGAAGGAAGCGTTTCAGTCCTAAGTTTAGGTACCTTCCCGGATTTGACAGTTTTGAAGACTGAGGAAAACCTGAAAAAAACTCAGTCAGAGAGGACGGTCCTGGTGGGAACCCCAGACCTCACGAGTCCGTGCCTTAACGACTTCGGTCACCCGTGGCGGTAAGACCTGATAGTGAGCTGCATATACGTTCCTTATGATTGTAATGAACTTCCAATCAGGACACTAAAACAATTGGTGGATTATTCTACAGCAAAGAGTTAACATGTTTTATCCCTCTTACTGCTATGGGGGTCCAGCTGGATCACGATGTTAATCATTTTAATTTAAACGTAAACGCAAATATCAAAGTTAGAAATTGAAGCCGAAAATAAGGCTGCCTTGCTGCCTTTAATAAATTGATAACTTGAGGATGCAGAGTTATATTCCTAAAGGCATTAGATTTTATAAGGGTAATTGTTATGTATATGTATAAGGAAATAATTTAAAGATAGGTATAACAGGAATTGAAATAATTTGTAACTTGTACTTATGTGTATGTCATTTGACAGGTGATTGTATCTTACAAAAGGGTTTTGCATACATTTTGTGGTAAAAGATGTGAGAAACAGACAGATGTATACCTGACGCCTCGTTCACTGGCCGCTCCTTAGACAAGGCTGAGGAAAGGGTAAACTATCTTTTGTTAGGTCACGAAACTTCTGCCCAAGGAATCCTTAGGAGTTCACAATAGGAAATCATGTGGCTGTAACGGGACAGTATTTGAACAAAGTCAGACAGAGCAATAGTTTAAGAGAAAATGAAAATGAAAAGTTTATAATTTAACTCAAAATGTACAAATTGAGCAGGCTAGCATTCTTGAACAGGACCAAGAATTAAACGTTGAACCTTGTATAGATGTAGAAAGGGAACTAGAAAAATTTTTCGGGGAAGTTAGGAATGATAGGCAGCAAATAGAGACCGAGAAAGACGATAGCGAGAACCTAGGGTATATAAATAATAGTGAATTAGAACTAGAGGGGAAAACGATAAGTAGTAAAGAAACAAGCATTGAAATAGAAGGTGAACAAAATCAAATACTCGAGATAAGTATAAATCGGGGGCAGGCAGAGTGTCAAAAAGAAGTAGAAGAAAAACAAAGTAGCGAAAGGGATCCGAACCAAAGACCTTTCGGGACAGGGGCAGAAATCTATATAGATCGGGAAATGTAGATAACTATTTTGAGACCCCATTTGCAAAGGACCATGCCAAAATAATTTGCGTAACTACAAGAGTTCAGAAACCATCCGAATACGCGGAAGGACAAATAACCGAACCACGCGAAATGAGACCCCCATGGAGTATTGGCGTTCAACGCGGATCACAAAGGGAAATCAATACCAGAATGTAGATGACTAAGATAATAGTTAAAAGATTGAACATGTAAATATATGTGAATATAAGATAGATAAGATAGGAAAGCTAATACAATTTTATAACTAAGTAATGTAAAAGTAATGTAATACGAAAAGTATTAAGGATAGAAACAAGCAAGCAGGTTAGTTATAGGACACATAAATTAGTAGGAAAATAAATTATGGAAAACGAATAGTGTCAGGACAGAATTAAATAATTACAAAATTCTCAAAGAAAATTCAGTAGAAAAGGAAAACATGTGACGAAAATAAAATAAGTTAATAACTCCAAGGAACCAGATAGAAAGGCAAATAATTATAAATTAAATGAGTAAAGAAATAAAGTAATTGTAATCATGTCAAAAAAATTAAATATTGCAAGGTGCGTAAGTTTCAGGAAACAAAATATTAACGTTAAGAAATCATACAGGAAAATAGGTAATTGTGAATTAAAAGAGTAAAGAGATAAAATAATTGCAATCAAGTGAAATAAAATTCAAAATAAGATGAAGGCTTAATAAAACATATTAGTAACCTTACATAGGTTTTAGGTAATCATATTATAATAATGGCGAATGAAGAGAGTAACGAAATAAGATAAACCAGGCCAGGTCATGCCAAAGAGAATTCGATATGTTAAAAGCTTGATAAGGCACCACTAACATTACATGGGAAATCATGTGGGAGAGTAAATAATGGCGAATTAAAGGAGACAAGGAATGATAAAATAGTGAAAATCCTGTTAGAGGAAAATTAGATATGAAGTGGAAAAAAAAGAAGCTACAATTATATATCTTGGTGACGTTCAATAAGGAAGCAGATAGGGTTAATAGAAAGAAAAGTGAATCAAGTAACGAGAAGAAATATATTAATTATGATGCTTCTGTTAAAAGTAAAGGGCAAAATAATGAAGTGTAATAAAGTGTAATGAGAAAGATGAAAAATGGATAATAAATAATCGTAATAAGGGAACAAAATGAATTAATTGAATTAAGCAGATAAAGAAAATAACGAAGTCGTCGATGAATAATTCTCGTGTAACGTAGCGTTTACCTAAGAGAGGTTTATAAAACGATCCAATATATCTAATTAATAGTAATGTAATTAAAATCTGTAGTGAATTGGCTGTGAAATGGGATGGAAAATTCTCCCATATAGATATATGAATAGAATCACATATGTTACCTGTAATGTTATTAAGTGTCTTACAAGGTGTATAATGGATGATTGATTAAAAGTGAAGTTACATAGTAAATAAGAAGTTTAAAAAGAATATATGACCAATGATTGATAAGTCGTGTAGTTAAAATCCATTTAAAAAATTGAAAAGCTATAGAACGTCCATTAATGTGTATTTTTGGATAAAGGATTAAGTAATAAGCGGATTGCAAATATAATTTCTTTACGTTCTACAGGCTATCTGGTTATCAGTTAATAAAGTCAAGATTCAAAATATAAAATTTAACAATATGAATGTGTTATTAAAAAAAATTTTGGTAAAAATAAAAATTGAAGAACAGGCCGTCAAGAATAAGTTCATTAAGTTGGGTATGATGTAGGCGTAGCTAGTGGATTAAATACATTTGAGTAAGCTGTAATTGTAATTAATTTCATGTAATATATGTGATATAATACTATTAAGGGTTAATGTCAAACGTTCGTTGGATAAATTAGCTAGGATGTAGACTTGTTTATTTGAGTAACAGTCAAAATTTCAACATTCAAACTGTAATTAGCATCAGTAATTGAATAATATAAGAATAGATTATAAGAAAGCTAACTTGCAGAAACACTCAGGGTAAAATGTAAATAACAAATATTCACATGCTAGAATATAATTCATATGAAAAAAATGTAAGATGGTATAGAAATGTCGTTAATACGCGAATAAAGGTACTAGGTGAAAAGCAAGAGAAGTGCAGTGAGAAAAAAAAAGTGCAGTGAATCATGCTTAGTGCACACAGATGTGCAAAAGTAAAAGATAAAATGTAAGGCGTATCAGCTAAAGAGATAATACCATAAACATTTAAAAATATATTTCCAAAGTTTGTATGTAAAATCTTAGACTAAAATTTAAATGTATAACTCATAAAGGCAAAATAACATTCATATCAGAGCCAAGAACAATAAAAACAATGAACTATAGGCTCGGAGTGCAAATATATGTGTCACAGATAGAAAATCAATTCGATTCAAGTGTGTTAATGTAGTAATAAGAATAAAAAAAGAAAATAACTCTGCAATAACGAGATAGTAATAATCTCAGGGACTATGTAATCATATTTTGTTGTGTCACCACAACAAAATCTGATTACAGGGGCATTTGAAACCGGAAATAAGGCTGCCTTGCTGCCTTTATTAAATTGATAACTTGAGGCTGCAGAGTTATATTTCTAAAGGCATTAGGTTTGATAAGGGTAATTGTTATGTATATGTATAAGGAAATAATTTAAAGATAGGTATAACAGGAATTGAAATAATTTGTAACTTGTACTTATGTGTAAGTCATTTGACAGGTGATTGTATCTTACAAAAGGGTTTTGTATACATTTTGTGGTAAAAGATGTGAGAAAGAGACAGATGTATACCTGACGCCTCGTCCACTGACCGCTCCTTAGACAAGGCTGAGGAAAGGGTAAACTATCTTTTGTTAGGTCACGAAACTTCTGCCTAAGGAATACTTAGGAATTCACAATAGGAAAACATGTGGCTGTAACGGGACAGTATTTGAACAAAGTCAGACAGAGCAATAATTTAAGAGAAAATGAAAATGTCAGAACGGAGACGAAAATGTTTTATTACAGAAAAGCCGGGGGTATAAGGTATTGAAAACAGCCCATAAACACTGCGTTATCTCTGAGAACATTTAGAAATCTACAACTAAAGGGAGGCAAAAGATATTTCAATAGAAATCAGCATGTAAGGAAAGTGGCGAAATTTATGACAGGCTGTTCTTGGAAAATTCAAGTTCGTGAGTAGATCAGTAGGGAGAGAATAATTCTAGCCAATGGGCATCGGATAAGTCAACGAATAAGGAGAACTTATATACAAATAAATATTTTTAGGATAGCCAATGATGAACATATAACACGGAAATAGGATAATATACGAGGGAATTTAATTTATTGAGAGGCATGGCGAGGTGGTAGAAAGCTCGATGACAGAAGTCAGAAACAACAGATGACAGTAGAGATATGAGAGACACGATGGATACTAGACTCACGGGAGATACACGAGAGACACACGAGAGAGAGATATACGGAAGCAGGCAGCCTAAGTCATACGAAAGCAATCAGTCTAAGTCATTTCTAAAGTCAATCGAAGGCAGTTTAAGTCATTTCTAAAGTCAGTCTAAGTGAGTAGTGAGGTCAGCTACGAGCAATCAGAAAGTAACCTGCCAAGTTGTAAAATAAATCAAATATTCAACCAGTGCCGGACTTTATTAATACAGCGAACAATCTCCTTTCCCCCTAATGACTTTCAAGTCATTAAAAACAGTCCAAATTTACCCTGAGAACCCATCCATTCCCCCCCTACATTGAAACCACCCAAAATTACTGTTTCAAATTGTCGACCAACTGTGGGGTCATAATAAAATCCCGTTACAAAATTCAAAACATTTGTAATGTGGTACATATTTAATAACATTTAGAATGATATAAAACTTTCTAAAACATTTCATTATACCAGGCGAGTCAGCTGCCTCTACTTTTTCAGTTTTTTTGCAATCAAGCATGAAAACATCGGTATGAATATGTAGCCGGAATTAAAGGCCGCCTTTGATTAAATTTGATTGATAATAGAGGTAATTCTCTTTTAAAGAAAACTATTTACCGAGACGGAGACAAAAGCAGAGAAACACATTCTTTCCATAACTAAGGAAAACGGCGCTAATGACTTTACGAGTGGAATTCTTTCGAGAAATGAACAAATCTCAATCTCAGAAGACAGCTCAAGTATATAACCCCTCATGACAATGACATTCAAACACGTCGACAGATTTCTGACATGACTTTGCAAAACAAATAGAAGTTTCTTATTTATGACCGAGATTTCATTGTGAGTAAATCTGAAAGGAGATGTCAGATTATAAAAGTTTCCCAGCATTTATGGCAGGAATGTCGGTTCTTAGAATTATCATAACGTGAGAGGTATTTTCAGGAAATTGGTCCCACACAACCAATAGGAATCTTTCAAAATTGAACGAAGCGAAGCTAGCGTGTATAATTATAGATATTAAAGAAGGACCAATAAATCAGAGAGAATCGAATCGAGTTCCATAAATTTCGCGGATTTAATTTTCACGGTGGGAGGTTCCTAATAACACAATAAACTTTATATCTGATATAATGTAAGGGACACGCAGAACAGGGACATAGAGAACAGTGAGACAGAGAGCAAGACACACAGAACAGTAAGCTTTGGAGCAGTGAAAGGTTAACAGTATGGGGTTCGAGGCTAAGAGCTAAAGGTTGGATAGTTGGAGAAGGAACCGTAAGAGTTAATTGAAATAAGCGAGCGAAAGAATAGACGATCAGAATCAAAGTGCACAAAATCGGCAGGAAAAGAACGATAGTCAGAGTATCCGGACATCTTACACCTATAAGCATTATATAGGAGACAACCGGAATCTTCGATACATTTCCAAGCTTACGCGGACAATCCAGTATTCTGATGATAAGTGTAAATAAATAGTGTCAACTGAGAACTCCAGTGTTTCCGTGTAGCTTGATAGATTTCCTTCCCTTCCCTCTGACTCAGACGAGTCACAAATTTCCAGAAGTTCCCTGAGGTAAAGGTTCCTGTTCCCGACACAAGGGGCATCCAACCCAAAAGGCAAAGAAACAAAACAATCCTCTCATCCTCCTCCCGCAAGCGGACTGCCGCATCCCCCGTATGGCCCCAAATAGTATCTAACCAAATTCTGTAACACGGATATCTTTGGTTGCAAACTTAGCGAAATGACTAATACTATGGTATATACGAGGGCTGATCAACAAAGACTGAGACTGATTTTTTTTCACAATGTTTATTACTCCAATTCAATATTTACATGATCTTTTTCAAAGTAGTCCCCTCCTACTTCAATGCACTTTTTATAGCGTCTCTGCCAGTCCTTGAACACGTGCTGCAGACCATTCTTTGTCAGGTCCTTGAGAATCGCCTCACTTTTCCTGAGCACTGCTTCAGAGTTCTCAAATCGAATACCCCTAAGCTTTGCCTTTAGTGATGGGAATATAAAAAAGGTCACAGGGTGCAAGATCGGGACTATAAGGTGGATGTGGTACACAGGTAATGTTGAATCGAGCCAGAAACTGCATGACTTGATTTGCGACGTGAGGCCGTGCATTGTCATGATGAAGTCGTCACCCAGTCCGAGAAAGCTCTGGTCGTTTCTTTGCAATAAGCTTCCTCAGTGTAGCCAATACTGACGTGTAGTATGCTGCTGTAACAGTAGTGTGAGGGGGAACTGCATGCTGGTAAAGCATTCCATTACAGTAAAAAAATGTGATCACCATCACTTTCCCTGCAGATGGAACAACTTTTGCCTTTTTTGGTGTTGGAGAACCTGGCGATTTCCACACTGTGCTGACTTGTTTTCCTTCAGGATCATAATGATGCAGCCATGACGCCTCACCGGTGATAATCGATTTAAAAAATGCATCCCCTCCATCAGCAAAGAGACGCAGCACCTCACGGCTTGTCTCCATTCACACAGCCTTTTGTTCGGGAGTCAACAGACGTGGCACCCAACGAGCACAAACTCGGGTCATATGGAGATGGTCGTGCATAATTGTAAACACACTGCCATACGAAATTCTCAACACTTCACTGAGGTTACGTAATGTTATACGCCGATCCTCTCGGACAATCACAGCAGCTGTGTTGATGTTGACTTCAGTCACAGCAGAAGCTGAAACACCAGGCCCACCTTGCTTAACACTGACAAGTCGGCCTTCTTTGAAGTCCTTGAACCACCTAAACACTGTTGCACAAGATAGTGCATCTTCACTGCACGCTTGCTTCAGCTTTTCATAAGTCTCGGTGGCTGTATGGTTTAAACGAAAACAGAATTTGATTGCGTTGTACTGCTCCTCTCGCGTCACCTCCATTGTCTGGTATGCGAAATGCACGTAGGGTCTACAAAATAGAGCATTACTACCAACCTACCAATACGAGAGTGCTGCCGCCTATCAACATTATACATAAAAACCCGCTCTTTTCAAATATTTATGTTACAGATACGAAACTATCACGGAAGCTACAGGAAAAAATCAGTCTCAGTCTTTGTTGATCAGCCCTCGTATAATAGTAGCATTCTTTAATACACCCACAAATAGACATCCAACACCAACGAGGTTTTTGCAAAACTGAAAATGGACACTGTGACGAGCAAATAATTCATATTATGTTCACTTACCTATAGAGCAGCACTGAAATTTCCGAACAGCTAGAAGGAACGACTACACTGATTGAAATAACTTCGTCTGCAATAATAGTCGTTTTTTATCTAGGTTTGCGCAATTATTTATACTGTGTTTTAATTGTGATCATAAATCATACTTATTAATATTCTTTAAAATTTCATTTGTATATCATTTATTTAACATTTTATAGTTCTTTAAATTCCTTTAAATTTTTATTCCTGTTAAGCTACAGTTAGTGCTTAAACGCAGCCTATATAACTTCGCCTGCGATAATAATCGTTTTTTTTATCTAGATTTGCGCAATTATTTATAGTGTGTTTTAATGGTGATCATAAATCATAATTATTAGTATTCTTTAAATTTTCATTTGTTTATCGTTTATTTAACATTTTATAGTTCTTTAAATTTTTATTCCTAATAAGCTACAGATAGGTAGAGTGCTTAAACGCAGCATAAAGACAGAACAAGGATACACATTTGACTTAGTTGTTTGAAATTATCAGTGAACAACACTGCCCGAACATGACATTTCTAACGAAGTAACAAATTGATGATCATCTTGGCTAATGCAAATCTGAGCACGCTATGGCATTGAAATTCTGACTCGGTTTAATGTGCGAGTTGCAATGGATCTACAGGCCACCGAACAGGCTCTGACCACTACGCGTGGCCGAGGTCGCTAAGACGCGGACTCATGAGCGGGAGGTCTGAGATTCGAGTCCCGCCAGGACCGTTTACCTGAACCCGTGTTATTGGTGATTAACCTACAGCACAACAGTCGTAATTTCACTCGCCCACTTTGGATGTTTGATTGAAAGTACATTTTCAGTTCAAACTTAGCTCTTGAAAGGCATACACCGGTACCACCTCTATGCTTTATATGTATGATATAGCCTTACAAGAAATTTTAATCTTTTGCTGGGCCTTTTAACATGATTATGTAAATAGCATAAGCCATTAGGTATGTTATTTGAAATGTACGTGTAGTGGTTTACGCCAAAATTTAAATAAACCTTTATTTAATAATCTAAATGTCTTTACTGTACAGCGTCCATTGTGAATATAGACTTGCATTTATTTTGTCGTAGCCTATCCCATCTCTAATTAAAAAACTTCGCAGTTTTATTTTTAACTGATTTTTACACTGGACTCATATAGTAGGTTCATTTTATCAGAGGCGTTTACTCACTTACGTGGCTATGTATAATATAACATAAAAATTTGTAATATCGGCTGATAACTGGGAATCAGCTCTCAGTAAACGAGCCATTAGTCAGTTCGGAGTACCTTATGTCTCTTAAACCGCTTTTCTTCTGAATGTTTAGCCTTAGTCTGTGTAAAAACGTAAATTAATAGTCAGTAAGCGAAGAAAATGCACTTAAAGCGCAATTCCGCTTAAAGGGTGGCTTATCTTTCAGAAAAGGAAGAGGCAGCTGACTTACCTAGTATACCATTGTGAAAGAAAAAAAATTAAAATAGGTCTTGGGATTGACTTGGATCCCGCATAGCAGTTTGTCTCATATTTTTACTTAAAAATGTTTTGCCTCTTGAAGGATTTATGTTGTTTATGTAGTGAGGATACTTTACCGTTAATTTTTGTCTCCAGAAAATGCGTTGTTGTTTGATTCATTTTTGGAGCTGTGTGAAAAAAATGAGTTGGATATTTAGTGTACTACTGGTTGCAAGTATGAAATGTAGACAAATCAAAACAAAAAGGTGAAATATGGTTTGAACAATGCTTAAGATATAGAGAAAGCAATAAGTATTACCTACATGAAATTGAAAGAGATTTTAAAAGTGCTTCAGATTCAGAAACTGAGGATGCTGTAGAAGTAGAAGAAGATCTTTACATATAGGAATGTGAAATCCTAACTACGATGTCAGATAGAGAAATATCTGCAGAGGATATTTGTGACAATCAGCAAAACTCTGAACTCTTCATTGCTAAGAATGCTAAGGTTTGGCTAGCCAGGGGTGTAACTGAGGGCCCAGCAGATTCCGTTGCCCCCCCCCTCAAAAAAAGGACAGAGAGAGAAGAAAAACAAAAACAAAACAATTTAAAATAAAAACCGGAAATAAAGGAATGTAAATTGGCTATCATAATGGAAAAAAATAATAAGACATGCATAGCAGTAAAAGAAAAAGAGTTCACAACCTTCAGTGTACACAATGGTACATGTCAACAATCAGCAAACTGAGCAATGAAAATTAACATGAACCTCTCATTTGTCGCTGCGCCGAGGGCCACCAACAATGCATAATTAGGTTAATATGTGAACAGTGAATGTATTAGTTTATTTTTTCATTGCTTCAGCATTATTGAGGTAGATGCAGTGTTGCTTGTCTTGCATATAAGTCTAAAGTGAGGTAGAAGTGAAAAGTATGTAATGTTTGATTCTGGTCTCCTGTCGCTTACAATATTAGACTAAAATGGTCTAGTTCTAGCAATTCAATTTTTGTGTGTTTTGTCTAATCCTGTTTTTTTTCTTTTTCCTTTTTGAAATGAAACTACTTAAAGCTAGTTATGAACATTTGAGTGATGCATGAAAACCGAGAAAAAAGAGAAATTGAAAGTCAGTTTCAAAATTAGTGAAAAAGAGATTCTTTCTTTAACACTTACTCAGAAATAATAAATGAAAACTCTAATAGTCCATGTTATAATAGGTTATCTGCTTCTTTAAGAAAAACTGACAGTAATGCTAATTGAAGCAGTGGAACATTGAAGAAAATTAATGGTGCAGATGAAGAATGTGTAAATCTTGTTACTGGTAAGAAGCCTGATATTTCTACCTAAATTAAGAGTGGAAGTAATAGCGCACAACAGAATGTAAGTACTTATTTTGATGATGTTACTTGTACTATAGAGGAATTTCCTACTGTCATACTAATTTTCCAGATATTATAAATTACGACACAAAGGAGTTTATTAAACGGCACAAGACTTGCAAACTCCAAGGTCCATTTCTGAAAGATCTTAAGTAAAATAATAGATGTTACTACTATGGAAAATTAACAAAATCTGGGTTAAAAAGAACGAGAGAAAGGCTCTGTTATTCTAGAAAAGGAAACTTTCTTTTTTGTGAGCCAGGCTGGTTATCTGCTAGTTCAGCACATTTTCCATTTGCCTGGATAAAGGGCATTTGTGATTAGCATTAGCATTAGCATTAAAAAAAAATAGGTAACACATGAAATGTCTCATTTCCATCTAGGGGCATGTGTTGTTTATAATGTCTGGAAAAGATAAGAAATGGTAGATGGTAATCTGGGATGGGAATTAAAGAAAGAGATTAACTTATTGAAACAAATTCATGTATGCATGATTAATGTCATTACCACATTATCAGTATCTAATTTAGCTTTGCGATGTCATATAGAAGAATTAAGAAAAGTTCACTGTGGAAAATTTTTAGCTATTGTCTAAGTATGATCCAGTATTACGGCAGCATGTACATGGACAGGAAGCATCTGAAAAATACCTCAGTCCAAAAATCGTAAATGAATTAATTCAACTGTTATCACAGAAAGTAGATAATTAAATCAAATCTGCACTATCATTTCTATAATTTTGGATACTGCACAAGGAGTGAGCAAAAAAGATATATTAAGTCAAATTCTTAGATATGTTCATACAGGTAAAGATTCTTTTGGAAAACTTTATGAAATAAAAATAAATAAGAGAGTTTTAGCAATTAAAGAGATGATACACCATACTGCTGTGTCATTGGAAACTGAAATTCTAAATTCAATGGATGAAAAGTGTATCTCATAAGCCAATTACCGTGGTCAAGGTTATGACAGAGCAGTGAATATGGCCAGGACCTATGACAGAGTAAAAGCAAGGATTGAAAAAAAAACAGAAAACAGGTAAATATGTTCACTGTGCTGCAATTAATTTGAATCCAGTTTGAATAACACTGCTAGAAATGTATCTGAAAATAAGTTTTTTTTGATATAGTTGAAAGACTTTATTTGTTTTTTAGTCAATGTATAAAGCAATGGGAAATGCTATCACTAGCTTCTTGGTCTTTAAAAAAAGTTGTCCTGCATGTTGGCCATCAAGATTGGACTCAATAATAGCTCTCAGACATGGTTATTTATTTTTTTTTTAATGGTGTTTAACGCCCATTTTTACTACTGAGGCACCACAGGCGGTGGACCCTGATGATGCATGAGATGAAATGATATATTGGGAAAGGACTTTTGTTAAGGAAGGAAACATTCCAGGTCTAAGTTTAGGGTACCTCTCTGGCATTTGCCATTTATCAGGACTGAGGAAAATTAGAAAAAAACTCAGTCAGGGAGGACAGTCCAGGTGGGTTTGGAACTTAGACCTCATGAGTCCGCGCCTTAATAACCTCGGCCACCCATGGTGGTATTTAGATGTTATGAAGGCATTAACTGCAATAGTGCTGTAATCAAAAATGCTAAAATATGCCAACAACTGTAATGAAGCCAGTGCTCTTAAAAACAAATGGAAAATGCTGAATTTGTTTTTGCAAGTTGTCCTGCATTCCACAATACTTGAAGCTGTTAATTTTGGTATTAAAATTACTACAATCTAATGACCTTGATTTTTCTCAAGCTTCAGGTTACTCCAAGTGCTGCATTTTGCTAAATGACAACAGAAATAATTTCCAGGAAGTATGGTTGTCTCTTGGAAAAGAATGGGGAGTTAGCGCCAAATTTGTAAGCAAGAGATTCCGCAAAACTAAGAGGATTTTGATGAACTGGCTCAAGATGAACATCTTTCTTATGCAGCAAAATATTTTCAAGCAAACATGTTTCACATGACATTAGATTAGATGTAATGAAATGTTTAAGTGATCTGTTCAGTGTGCTCATCCACAATTTCTATCTACTGCAAAGGATGAAGAATTGCATAGTATGGCACATCTATCAATGCTGTATGTTGAAGACTTAAACAGAAGATTTCTAATTTTCATTACAGTGCTTTAAAAGTGTACTAAAAATGAGATAAAAGATAAAATGTCTGTTCAAGAATTGGCACACTGGAAAATTATGCTTTAGCATCAAGTATATCAAACCTTTGTACTACTTTCATTTTATTTCTCTCTCTACCTGTAACTGTTACATAATCTGAGCAATCCTTTTTAAAATTAAAACTAATAAAAACGTATTTACATAGCACTATATCACAAGCAGATGAACTGAGTATTTTAAGCATCAAGTGTGAGAGAACACAAAAAATTGACATGGGTGAAATAGTGAAAACTTTTGCCTCAAAGAATACCAGACGTCTTCACTCCTTCCAATGATTCTTATTATAGTGTGTTTGTGTCATATTTTTGAGGTAAGCCATGTACCATGCATCCAGAAATTACTACTACTTTATTTCCTAATTTCTACACCACCACCACCACCACCACCACCACCACACCAATAATAATAATAATAATAATAATAATAATAATAATAATAATAATACAAGATAATTTTAATGCCTCAGGCTCCTCCTAGATCCTGTCAGCCTATCAAATGTAATATTTCCCATGGTCAAAGACATGTTGCTGAACCCATATGCTTGAACATGAATAATTTTGTTTGGGGACCCAAATTAAACTTTGCAGGGGGCCCAGCCTTTCTCCATTATGCTACTGTGACTGTCTGACCCATCAAAGACAACTTGCTGCTCCATGCATGATATAATTACCCAACCTCCTGGTTTAATTGCTCCTTTCAGATTGTCACCTAGGTAAATGAAGTTTTAAAAGTATTTATTGATGATCATTGAATAAAATTATTGTTGATTATACTAATAAATAAACTCTTTATTTTTATAATGAATAGAATGCAAAAAAATCCAAACAATAAGTATTATTTGCAAGTGATAAATACTGATGAAATATATGCATTTTTAAGCATTTTTATCATTATGGATTCATTGAAAAAGGGAATATGTAGAATCTTGTGCACCACAGACCCCACTTACAAGAGGAATATATTTCTTGCCACAAAGCTCAGAATCAGATTTCAACTGTTGTCACCTTCAATAGATATGATGACAATATTAAGAAACAAACGTACAAAAAATGATAAATTACCTGCACTATAATATAATCTTGATTTATTTATTGAACACTGCAAAAGTATATCACAACACATTATTATTATTATTATTATTATTATTATTATTATTATTATTATTATTATTATTATTATTATTATGAGTGACTTCCTCATAAATAATTTGTTATATGATACTATATTTCACTGTGAAAATCCCAAGCTATTCAAATTTATACTGCAAAAGTAACTTTAATCCTGATTCACATGTGACTGTAGAGAAACAGCTTGTTTCCTTCAGAGGATACTGGCCTTTCGGGGTTTATATGAATTCGAAGCCAGGAATGTTTGGTAAAAAATCTGGACAATGGTAGGTAAAATCAAGTTGTGTTATAAATCTATAAGTGTATACCAGAAAAGAAGGACAAATAAGTGAAAAAAACCAGGACAAAAGGTTGTACTTGACCTAACAAACTGTATTCGAGGAAGACATGGAATTACAACGAACAACTTTTTTACTTCATTCCGCTTGCACAAAAACTGATAAGATGAATCTGACCTTATGTTATACTCTAAGGCAAAAATGGGATAGGTGTTACAAAAGGCATGCTTCCCAATCCATTCAAGTCAGTGGGGTCTTTGATCTTTGCCTTCAAAGACAAGCTGATCATTGTAGCATATGTCTACAAAAAAAGAAATGGATAATGGATAAAGTGATCAGCAAGTATTCTATAAACTGTATAACAAGGAATGGTCATACATTCTGATCATGAACTTTGTTCACATCACATCCCTAATGGCATTCATAATTTGTAGTACAAAAATCCTACTTGGAAACTAATTCTATGTACAGTAGAAGAATTTTCCTTCTGGAGTTGGGAAATCAGCTAGTATAGATTCCAGTCTGCAGGGTCTTTGCACAGAGTGATTATAGATCTAATGAATAATCTAGTACCTCAATAGAAGAATTCAGCAGTGGCATAAAAACAGCAGAATCCATAAGGAGAATGTCAAATATGTTCCTGGAAAAATGAAAGAAAAACAAATGTGATGTGTGAGAAATGTCAGAAATTCATTTGTAAAACTGACAATAAAAAATTTCTGATAGTAGTGAGATATACTCTTAGATATACTGAACATACATTTGTTATAAATATTGTACTTACAAAGCTGTTGACAATGGAGTGATAATATATCCTAAACTTAGGTATTCGCTTTTTAACACTAAACTCCACTTACTTACATAAAAGTAAGACGCATTTCCAGAGAATCTCTCCCATCTTCAGTTGCTCACCAAATCGCCATTACTCACCATTAATTTAATTAAATTAAATGCCCTGAAACTTCTTCATTTGCAACATGAATTTAATTTTCAAGTCATGGTATAGGTGACATTTTTGCGATAATACCGAAGAAACAGTCAATAGATGCCCTGAAACTTCTTAATTTGCAACATGAATCTGTACAAATTACCATAGAAGAAGAAAGAAAGGGTTGGCTACCATTTCTAGATTTAAAAATTATAATAAATGGAGATTGTTTGAATTTTGGAATTTACAGAAAAGAAACACACAAAGAAAACAACATAAAAAATTAGCATTATAACCCAATTCCACATAAGTATGCAGTATTTCACAGTATGGCACACAGATTGATGAACATTCCACTCACAGAAGCAGAGTACAAATTAGAATACAAACAAATAATAAAGACTGCTATAATCAGTGGTTTCAATAAAGACAAGGTGATAAAAATTATCAATAAATCTAAAAGGCAAAAAGGGATAAGGAAAGTTTCCACACTGAAAAACATAAAAGAAAAATACAAATTCAAAAGTTTCACCAACCATCCAATTTGCCACAACAAGTTCAAGAAAAGTTTCAAAGAACATGGGATAATGTTAGCCCCAAAGAGCAGATACAACACCATAAGCACTCTAAAAGACTCTATGTCAACAGAACAGAAATCAGGAATTTATGAAATAAAATGTGCAGATTGTGAACAGAACTACATAGGCAAAACAAAGAGAAATTTGGAAATTTGGAGGGAAGAACAATTTAGAAATTTTCAGTTTAAACAGGTGGATAAATCAGCAGTAGCAGCTCACTTTTGGACCAAAAATTATGAAATAAAACCGGAAATTAAACTGCTGAAATATCTTCACAACCCATGGGAATTATTCACTTGGGAAAAAATTTTCATATTAAAAATATAGAAAACCTAATGAATTTTGAGTTTCCTCCAATGGATGAATTCAGCAACTTCCTACTTCAACCAACAGAAGCCACCACAGGAACATCCAGTTGTCTAGCCATCATTTCGAGTAATGGCGGTTCAGTGAGCAACTGAAGATGGGAAAGATTCTCCTGAAAGGCGTCTTATTTTTAAGTAAGTAAGTGGAATTTAGTGTAAAAATATGAGTACCTAAGTATAGGATATACATTTGTTACCTCTTAGACAAATGGAGAAAATGTAAATAGTGTGCTAGAAATGTCAAAAATGTCTATGTGAAAATTGTGGAGGAAACTAAAATATGTTTCATTTAAAACAATATTTAAACCTTTGTCTACCTGGACCCCACATAGTGACTTTAGGAGGTTAAAAAGCATACCACTAGAAAGGTTAATAGGTTGTAACTGTAATGTTAGCTGGGGCAGTAGTGACATCAACACAAGAGGTGAGTCCATTCTTAACTATCTGGTTGCAACTCTGGTGATAAAAGTTAAAGAAGAAATTCCTGGCATTACATAAGTTATCTGGCGGAAATTTGTCATGTCTCTGACGTGCCATTTCTTTCAGGCCACTGTCACATTTGCATTCAGCTTAATGTAGTTAGTGCAGAAATACCAATTAGAAATTCAAGAAGAATAGACTGGCCCTCATACACTGAGTATCTAGTAGTGATGATCAGATCAATTCCTAAAACAGTAAGAAATTTTTTCCTTGTACTACAGCAAATCAATTAATGATGGTATACTCAATGCATGAAGGAGAAACAAATACACCTGGATCAACAAAATGGTATTCTAATGAACTCAGAAAACACAAAAAACAAATTAGGCAAACATTTAACACAGTTAAGGTAAGCGGCAACTGGACAGTCTACCATGAAATTCTAAATGAATATAAGAAAGCCATTCATAGAACTAAACAAAACCCTTGGAAAACCTTCTGTTAGGAAATTCATGACCTTAAGGAGGTATTCAGAGTTCAAAAGTTATCAGCCCATAAACATATTAACCCAGTAGGAGCCAACAAAAAAACCTAATAGAGAACACCCATCTACAGGAAAAGAGACTTTAAAACTCTTGCTAAAAGCACACTGTTTTACTGTTTAACTAGCAATAATGCTTCAGGCAGTTCAGATAAGATCTGAAAAACCTTTGGCCAAGGGCATCCCAGGAAGATTGGAAACTAGCCCTTATTTTATATTTGAATAGTTTGGGATTTTCACAGTGAAATATAGTTTCATATGATAAATTATTTATGAGGAAATCACTCAAATTTCACTAGTTTTGTTCCACTTGCTTGGACATGTTTCAAAGGCAAATTTCCTTCATCATCAGCATGGTTCTACTGTCAGCTTTCCAGCTTGGTATTAAGATGTTGCTCTTTCGATTTTATAAACTTTTTAATGAGGTTACTGCTGTTTGGATGATCAAAATTAACTAAATTTTCTTTGTTTTCATTCAAGAATATATTTTACCTTACTGATAATTCTACAAGTTTTTAAAGAACTTTTAAGAGCTTTGGTTCATTTTGGAACTCATGGTTTTTTTGCCAATCTGAAACATTTTTGCCAATTTGAAACATGTCCAAGTAAATGGAACAAAACTAGTGAAATTTCAGTGTTTTCCTCATAAATAACTTGTTATAGCCCTTATTCGTTTATCACATTTTCTTCTATTAAGTGGTTCATTAAAAAGTTTGGACCCTTTAAATCACCTGAAGGGGAAGGCATCTTTCCTGTTTTGTTACAGAAAGGACCTAGCTCTCTATATATAAAATATTTTGTGAACTACCAGTATAGTTTATAGCCATATTCCTTAGACCTAGAGAACAAATGGAGTTATATTTATTCCAAAATGTGAGGGGCAAAGTTACACCAAAGTTGAATCTTACAGACCAATAAGTCTCTCCTTGCTTTTACTTAAAACACTGGAGAATCCTAATGAACAACACATTTTAAAAAATATATATTTTTTCAAAGGAAACCTTACATCAAAATCAACATGCTTATCAGGAGGATAAGCCCTGTGAGATAGCTCTTTACCAGCTATTTGAGTTGAAGACTCCTTGGTGAATAAGGAGATTGCACTTAGTCCTTTTCTTATTTCCTTTTATAACACTTCATATGAATCTGTAATTTGTTGGGCATTTATACATGATGTTTGCCATACTACATGGAGGTAGATGAATTTCATGCCGAGAATCTGATAAATTCAAGCAACATCAGTAGGTGAGACATTATAGGTAAAATCTGCAGAGTATGTCCTCAAGGGTTGCTCCTTTAAAACATTGTGGTGGACAATTTCCTTGACAAACTGAATTCTATGCATAGGCCTTCTAATAACCTAGCAATATTAATACAAGGAAAATTCCCTGCAACAGTTTAAAAATTATGAACACTGTTCTGAAGACTATACAGAAGTGGTGTATTGGGGAAATACTAAATGTTAATCCAACAGTAAAGAAAATTTGGGTTACCTTGGCCAATTAAATCTTTCTGGAGTTGAGATAAAGTTATTCAAGAGAGTAAAGTATTTTGGCCCCCCATAGGAGTTGCAGGACCTTGTAACTGGTGGTGGGGCTCAAGAAACTTTATGAATCACCAGGCTATACTGGTGGTAGCTTGCTACCGGTAGGGTCTCCCATGTCGGACAGGCTGGTGAGGAGAAGCCAGACTAAGAAGCAACTCAACTCTATCCAAACTCAGGATGTAATGAGACCCATGCCAAGGAAGTGCATGGCACAGATGTGCATTGAACAGAGATTTCAGAATACCAAGCAACCTTCCAGAGTATTTACCCTTAGCCAGGCATGATGAACTCTGCCTGGGCAGACTACTTTCCCTAGCTTCTGGTGGGACCTTATGGAAAACACTCAGAAAACTAACAATTCACTCCTGAGGATCACAGTTGTGATCCTTCAGCTTTTTCAATGTCATCCCTCATTGAGGAAGCTCTTTTGGAGCAAACCTCAAATATGGAAGGTATTAACTCTTCTGACAGGATATAAGCGACAGTGTCTTTGGGCCCTGGAACAGTTAAATCTTGACTCTAGCCAAGGTTGGCCCTAAAGGTCCTCCAGATCAACCTCCAAAAAGAAGGCACCTTCCATACAACTTTTAATGAAAAAAAGGAATAGACATAGTTCTGATCAAGGACCCTGAATTAACAAGGGCCGAACCACAGGACTAGGAGAATGTCAAGGTAAGTTCATACATTGCAGCAAGTGAAATCTACTCAGAAGTTGTATTCTTTTTCACAATGGAATTCAATACCTACCTTTTCTAGAATTTTATTCTAGCAATAACGCTACGGTGAAAATTGACTGCAACATAGGGGAAGGGAAGAAGGGCTTTTCTTCGCATGTGTACTCGAAAGACTACTTTACTTCTTCTAATTGAATGCGTAAAGTCAAAGTCATATGATAGCTGTAGCACATAGTCAGAAGCAAATGAGCGGACATTGTGCTTATCATTGTGAACTATAGCGAATTTAGTTCGGGAAAGCTGTTTTTATTTTTGTCCGTTATATAAAATTAGCTCATGTACATGCTACTTTAGGTAATGTCATAATTCACTGCTTGAAAAGACGCGAAAACAACCTGCTCATGTTTCCCAAAGCTCCATTAGGTAAATTAATGTAATACACTTTTTAAATAGGTTTAACTCCCGTTTTATTACTGAGGCATCACAGGAATTGAACACTGATAAATACATGAGATGAAATGATAATTTGGGAAAGGATTTTTTTTATGTTCTAGGTCTAAGTTTAGAGTATCTCCCCGGCATTTTAAGTTTATGAGGACTGAGGAAAACCTGGAAAAAACCTCAGTCAGGGAATAGTGGTTCTGACGGGAATCGAGCTCCAGACCTCCCGTAAAACAGGTATGCCTTGTTCTTATCCGTATCAAGATTTTAAAGGCTTTGCGTTCCATCAGTTTTGATTTTGGCAGTCAGATACACTTTTGAAACACCTCTCACATCACTATCGTTTATTTCACATAGTCCAAGGTTAGGATATTTCGGCACGTAGGCCACGATGAACCTTTCACACCAAGGTCCCAAAGGGGGGCACCTCCGAAAGGAAGGGATACAAGGGGCGGCAGGGGTTCTAAACGTTTCCAGATCCAACACCTCAAAGCCAGCTGAGCCTTTCAAAAGAGCCGCTTCCACACCTTTCATAGTGAGCAAATTACATTATCGTGCTCGGCACACTGCTAACCTACGTCGCCTGGAAATTTCAACCCTGTAGAAATATGTAAGTAAATGGGAGAGCGAAAATTTTGTGGAAACGGAATATCCATCCTAGCTTTCACCTAAGTGACAAAGGAAAATTACGAAAAAGACAAGGAACTTGAATCCGGAACCTTCCAAATGCAAGTCCCAAGTTCTTGAGCTGTACCTCTCAATTCAGATAGTCCTAAAGTGTATACTAGCGTTCACAAATAAACACAAATGAAACATTCTGGTCACTTCCTTGTGAAATCAAGTCATCTATTAAAAATATTCCTGTGCACAATAACGTTTTCTAGCAGTATAATATTTATATCTTGATTTCTGAACCACTTCACACATTACGGTGATGCACAAAAAATAAAACATTTCGCATTCTATCTAATTATTAATAAGTAATTGCACTAATCAGAATGTGACACCAGGTTAGTTTAATTAATTCTAGGTTTTGAAATAAATTACTCACTTTGATAATATTACTAAAATTGACAAACTTTAAGGGCCAATTGTTACATTGCAACATTCTTATCCTCTGCGATAAATACATGCAAATAAAAAACACTTTAATTTTCAAATAAAAGGCAGTTGTTATTTATTCACAATTATCGCTTCATATATTTCTGCAGTGTAAGCCAGCTTTCAGCCGACAGCTAGGAAAAGGATTACTTTTAGCGTGTGGAGCTGATAAGGACAGCAAACTGTTATCCTGCTAACTTCGAACAATTGTATGCGTTGAGCTTAGCGCTTAACAAGAATTTTTATAGTTTTGACAATTTCATATTAATTTGGCGATTGTTTTCAAATCAGATTTTTTAAGGAATGAAAACAGTGATAGGCATTTTAATGGATTTTAAATTTATTATTATTATTATTATTATTATTATTATTATTATTATTATTATTATTATTATTATTATTATTATTATTATTATTATTATTATAATATTGTAGCAGAAACGTAAATGTAATTACTTAGTGGTTCTGTATGTCCTACAAAACAATAAATTCAAAACATCCGTTTCGACTCCATAATATGCAAGACAAAGTAAATCTAAATCATACTGGCCATCTATGTTCAAAGATGCCAAGATTTCTGCCCCTCATAAAGCTAAGGTAAAGGAATATATTCGATACATTCAAAATCAGTATTTAAATAAAAGAACATTTAAAATTAAATAACCTATTTTACTGGCCGAGTCTTATGTTAGCTACAGACGAAACAGGTGGCAATCTGAGCAATATTTATAATGCCATTAAACAGGAGAAGTTGCACGTACATATTTATAGTGTTCGCAGTTCAAAATTTCCATCCTTCCGCATAAACTTGCAGTTAGGTTCACAACTCCCTGCTATTGTGGAACAGCACAACGAGATGGTGCGAAAGAGCAGGGAAATATACAAGAGATTTATTGATACTGTCCGTTTTAGCCACACATGAATTGCCATTTCGGTGCTATTGTGAGTAAAAAGTGAAATTTATTTAGGTGCACTCGGTTATCTTGCTACGTATGATGCAATTCTCATGTGCATCTAGAAAATCTTTACCCCATTCTACGAAACTTAAAGCCGCATACAGAAGATTTAGGTTTTCCAAAAATAATAGAAACATTTCTGTATCTGGTTAGTGAAATGGTTAGTGAAATGTCTAACGCATCGCCGCTTTCAATACCCTTAGGTACTTTGATTCAGAGATTGGGAAGAAAAATTTATTGAAGACATTTCACTGATTTAAGCAATAATGGGTTATCCAAACATGTGGAAAATATCATTTCTGCGTATAATTTCAGTAATAAACTAGTTACTCAAACATTCGATGGAGCTGCAGTTATGGTTGGCCAGAACGCCAATGTCCTAAAGCAACAGTTATGCACTGTTTCAGTCTCTCGCATGTTTTAAGGACTGTAGGATCTTCATGCAAGCATTACTTCTTTCTTCCACAAGTGTTCCAAATGAACAGGGTCACATTGAATGCATCCAGGAAGATTCTTATACTTGAATTGATTTGCATTTTAGGGACGGAAGAGGATATTTTGATACTTCAGATTAACTCAACGGCTTGACGTTAGTGTCTACGTCCCTGATTGGGGCGCCTTCAGAAGGAAGGGATGAGCCGAGGGAGGCACCTGGTGGCCGGAGTCCATGGGCGTAGACTGGTACCATAATTTTGTTTCCAGATAGGACATCTCGAGGCCAGAGGAAGTGTTAAAGCCCCTCAGAAGAGCCGCTTCCATTCAAAAGTCGGAGCAAAAACATTTCAAATCGCCAATGCTACACTTCACCAGTGCATTTCGCCCTGGCTCTTTCGATTCTTTACCATAACAAAGGAATGAAATGAGAGGGAATCGGAGATAGGGATGTTCCCATTATTTGCCTGTGCAATCAGAATGGGTGGCCCTAAGGAATTTGAAACCGGAACCTTCCTAATGCGAGTCCTAAACGTTACCGTCTGAGCCATCCCGCTCGGCATGTTTAGACTTGTTCCAGCAAGATGGAATTTCACGTAAGAAGCATAGAAATGTGTTTATTGGATTCTTTCAAAATAGTGTAGAAGACAGTTCTGACTGGGGTAATAATGCACAAGCATTTCTTGACTGTTTCGTCAGTGATAACACATCATTATTACTACCTGACGCACTTTTCAACACACCACAGCAAAAATGTTTAGATAATCTATACTGTTGGGGCCAAAACCACATTCAGAACCTCAGAAAAACGTGTGATTCCACTTGGAGCGAAACACAAGCTTTCCGCCATGAAGACGATGAAACTCCAAGTATACCAGTAGCAGAGATCGTTAAGACACGGACTCCTGAATGTGAGAGTTGGGGTTAGATTCCCAGCGGGACTGTCTTCCCTTACTGAGATTTTTTTTCGGTAGATGCTTTACTTTAGACCTGGAACGCTTCCTTCCTTTCCTAATTTATCATTTCATCAGATCTATCATCAAGGTCCATCGCCTGTGACGCCTCATAGTGAAACACTTCTAAATTATCATCAAGAAAACGCTGCCAGACAGAACTAGATCGTAAAAATGCAGGAAAAGCTCCTCACAATGAATGGTTTAGATGCTCAAGTTGATGAAAGATTTTAATTGGATTGTGTGGAACCGAGGAGGATACTTGGGTACTTGAGCCTTGCTCACCATTGACTCTTTGTACCTGCGCCCCCAGTGGGAGGAAGGTATGAGGTGAAGGAGACACCAGGGAACCGAAATCCATGGTTGATGACTGCGCGGTCACAGACGGCATCCCTAGCATGTTTGCACATAGAACACTCTGACGCCGGTGAAGTCCCCCACCTCCTCAAGAAGCTCTACCCTTCAAAATGCCCGCTTCCATACCAGACGCCCGGGCAGGAACTTTTGCAAAGTGCAAGTCACCTTCAGACCGCGCTAGCCCACCGGTCGTGGTACTTTCGGTCCTACAATGCAACCAACAGAATTAAATGAAAGGAGATGAGAGAGCGGAAAATTCATTGAATCTAAATATTCATCCCAGCATTCGCCTAAGCGACCAGGGGAAACCACGAAACATGAATTGTACCTAGGACCTCTCGAATGCAAGTCCCAAGCGTTACCACCCTGTTCACCCCACTCGGTGATGAAAAATGTACTTTTATGCATAAATTTAGCTTTGCGACTCTGCGATGTTCTGAAGTATGAAATGTTTCCATTTTCAAAATTCCAAATGAATTGTCTCACATGTATTTAATTGCATAAGGTTAAAAATTAACTAACTGTGATCTGTTATTATGAAGACTTTTCTGCATTTGTACCAGCTGATAACAACACCGAAAAAACAGCAAATGGATAGAGAACTACCAGACGTATACAAGTAAGAATTAGTTAATGTTCATATATCCGACTCAGAGAGATCATTCTCGGCACTCAGAAGAATTAAAACTTAGCAAAGATCAACACAATGACTAGAGTCCTCAATGTTTGACATTGTTAGCTTCTAAAAGGAATCTCTATACGCATTAATGCAGCGAGATACATTTTATGAATAAGTCGTTAAGAAATTCTGGGAGCTGGAAGAAGAATTGCTTCTACCTTTAAGTGATACACTTCTACAACTAGGTTCGCCTATATCTTAATATAAATAATACAAAAATGTTTAGTTCATTCTTGGATTAATTTTGATAATAAGTAATTATAACTATTCCTATTTAATTAGGAGCCACGAGTCAACTTCAGAGCTTCTTACCTAATCAAAAAATTCACCACACGCCCTTGTATATTCTGTTTTGGGAAATCTCGTGCCACGTTTCAACAATGATCATCAAGCACAGGTGTGTTACAGGTGCTCTGATACCTTGTTTCCATCACTGAAAGGTCTTGTTGTATTCGGTACTCAATGCACTACACTTTTAGGGAAAATGTTAAGATGAGAACTGGTGAAACGTTGAACCTAACTGTCATAACTTTAGAGATTAATTCACTGCTGAAACACATTTTTCATAGAATGTCCAGAAACTTTTGAACAACTATGAAGACTTCCTAAGCTGCTTGCTTATCTCCTTTTTGAAGGGTATCGAATGTGTATCCTTTAACAGTTCACGATTTGGAAACAGTCTTGTCTAATTATTTGGTCTCGACATTTCTTTTACAAACCTCGAGTAGTTCACGTCAGAAAATCCAATCCCTATCATGCAAATGGCAACTAAGTTACAGTTTTAAAACTAGAATATTTTCCTTAAAAACATTAATAAGAATTTATTATGTAACAAATAAATTTGTTGTGAATGTTTCTCAGCGTTATTTAAATTGCTTCTTATATACTTCTTTTTTATGGACAGCGTTTTCTTTTTCATGTGATCAGCGAATTTAGCTGAAACAATGCGTAAATGAGAATGTTTATTTTGATGCTGGTGTGTTAATATCGCCGTCTTTGCACGGAACTTATATGTTAATATGTGCCAAATCCCTATTTTCCCTTCCCTCTTTGTCTCATCCATGTGGCAACCGTCTCCTCGTATTCTTTCTCCCGATTGGTCGAGATTAGTAGTGTACACGTCATAGTCCTGCTTTGGACTTGCTACCAAAGGGCTTGACTTCAGATTCAGGGATAAGACATCTTTAGGCCAGCTATTCGAAATTTGTATTTTAGTTGCTCATTTCCCATCACTTGCCCATTTTATGTATTGTAATTCTCTTTAGTACCAGGGGTTTTCGTTATTATATTCTGTACAATTTTCAGCTTTTAATCTGTAAATTGAAGGCAAATATGCTGTATTAACATTTTATATTTCTTAACTTATTGTACTTGACCAATATATTTTTAAATTGCAAATTGAAGGCTAAGGCTAACCACCTATAATATTAATGATTTGTATTACTTTGCTTACTGTGCTTGACCATCAGATATCTTTAAATTGCAAATGGAAGATAAGCGAGTGGTAATAATGTTTTATGTTACATAGCTTATTCTGCTTTATCATTAGATTACTTTAAAATTCAAATTGAAAATAAGTATGTGATAACATGAATGTTTTATATTACTTTGCTTTGCCCTTAGATTGCTTTAAATTGCAAATTGAAAGCAAGCACGTGATAATATGACTATTTTATATTACTTTACTTATTTTGCTTTGCCCTGAAATTTCTTTAAATTGCAAATTGAAAGCAAGCACGTGGTAATATCAATGCTTTAAATTAGTTTGGTTTTTTGCCCTGCCATTAAAATTTTACGTCACTTGGCTTATTTTATTTTGCCACGAATTTCTTCATTGTGAATCCTAAGGGTAATATTAAATGCACTTTTAAGGAACATTGTACGTATGTTTGTTTCTTTGCCTACAATAAATGCATGTTTTGTGCCATTCTTCTCCTGTATATGAAGCTATATTTTCCGGCCACATTTAGGGCGTCTTCCTTAGTTCGTCTCCTAACTAAATACATGGGCAGGCATTAATGCATAAGATTTCATATTTGTATTATAGAATGTGAGACCTACATTGCATTGCAGCAGTTCTGATGTTGTAGTTTTAATTTGGAAACATAATTACAAACTACTAACCAAACTAGAGATGGGTCCACACCAAATTTTTCCTATACTTAATACTATCCATGTATAGCCTAGATACTCATTACCTCGATATGCTCAATACTTTATAGTTTTATTAAATAATATACAAATATATAATTTTATTATTTGGAGAGTATTAATATATCTAAGAAATCTCTTAATTTTCCTAACTGTATTAGGATGTTCAGCAAAAACTACTTTATGGTCTAAGGTGATATGTTTCTTTGGTAGATTTTCTACCTCCCGAATATCTCTTTATACAAAAGCGGCAAATGACTTAGCACCTACAGGATTCGATTCAAGAAGGAAAAGAGAGAGGGGGGCTATTGAGCGTATGTGCTGCGGAGGAGGTAGGTAATAAAATAAACAGCCTCGTTTCTGCCTATAGATTTCAAAGCTGAACCTATTGCTATTGCTTTAGCGAGTATGTATATGAGTAAGATGTATGGACATTTAAATAGAGAATAATCCTGCATTTTATTTGCGCATTTTTTAGATTAAGTGCTAAAATGCTAATATTTTATCTTCTGTCGTAAGGGAAAGGGGAGCAGGATGCAATTTTAACGTTTTACACAAATTACACAAGATAATATTGGCGTAGAATATGCACAATGGACAGTTTACTGAAATATAAACACGTAACATAACTTCTATGTAGTATAATTGAATCAACAAATTTGAAAATCTGTTACCTTCATAAAAACCATTTAAGAAAGAAACAAAAAAAAAAAAAAATGGATTTCGTAATATACAATGGAAATATACCGGATTTCATTATTTTTCAAAATCTAATCAATTCAGTGTTTCTATATTCTATTTTATGTTGTATAAACCTGTATATATTACACGCACGCCACCACGGGTGGCCGAGATCGTTAGGGCGCGGATTCGTGAGCGGGAGTTCTTGGGTTCCAATTCCACCAGGACCGTCCTCCCTGACAGAGATTTTTACACGTTTCCTCAGTCCTCATAAATGGCAAATGCCGGGGAAGTACCTTAAACTTAGGCTTGGAACGTTTCCTTCCTTAAAAAATCCTTTTCCAATATATCATTTCATTTCATGTATCATCAGTGTCCAGCCTGTGGTGCCCCAGCAGTAAAAACGGGCGTTAAACAATATTAATATATTTTTTTTTTTGTTAATATGTCGACGATATATTTGATATAGTTAACAAAAAACTCATTGATGACTACTTAAAATTTTTGAATATACAAGATAGAAACATATCGTTTACATACGAAACATAAACAGTTAACATGTTGCCATTCTTGGATATTAAACTAATGAAATGTCAAGGAAATCTGGAATTTGGAATACACAGAAATGATACACACGCAGTTAATCACATCACATCACATCAAAAGCTCAACATGATTGGCTTCATTGTGCAAACCGCCACGGGTGGCCAAGGTCGTTAAGGCGCGGACTCGTGAGAGGGAAGTCTGGGGTTCGAATCCCACCAGGATTGTCCTCCCTGACAGGTTTTTCCAGTTTTCCTCAGTCCTCATAAATGGCAAATGCCGGGAAGATACCCTAAACTTAGGCCTGGATTGATTCCTTCCTTAAAAATAAATCCTTACCCAATATGTCATTTCATCTCATGTATCATCAGTGTCCATCGCCTGTAGTGCCTCTGTAGTAACAACAGGCGTTAAACACTGTTCATTCATTCATTGTGCAAGTTCCAATTAACATTTTAATTAATTGCACAATAGTTTAAACTTCTTGAGTTTATCAAAGGCAGAAGACAATTGAACTTTATTAAATTTTTATTTCTCTATTGTCACTTTAGCTCTGTGTTTTTTCTTTCTTTTGTTTTTCATTTTTCTTATGGTGTTTAATGCCCATTTTTACTACCGAGGCACCACAGGCGGTGTGTATATATACATAAATGTAAATTATTGTAACTCATAAAGAACAATATAGGTAAAAGAACAAGAACTGGAGAAGTTGAAATTAATAAATCACTGAAAATATCATACAAACAGTACTATAGTTCAACCCACTTATGTTATTCTTCAAAGACTGAAGACAAGTTATATCAGATTACAAGTAAAATGTATTTTACTTTTAATTGTGGCATTTTCAGAATATTCCATGCAGTATCTAATTTGCAATTGTTAATAAACTAATGGTTCCATAATCAATATTGTACCCTAAACTGATAGATAAATAAGTACAAAAATAAATTATCATCAATAAAGAGTTAAAAATTGGAAAGAAATATAAGAATAAACTATATCCTTAGCTTTAGAAATCATAATGTTTGAAAACCATATGATATTTCTTCATTGAAAGGCAAAAATTCATTTTGGATGTACTGCAGAACTTTTTGGTTCCTCAACCTTCTTTGATTTATTGCAGCTTTTCCAAATTATGCTTACTTTTCAGACAAATTTTTCATATGGCGCAAAGCTATTGAAAATAATTCTCCATTGAACATAGCTATTTCAACTTTATGAGCTGACCTTTTGTAGGCGAAGAAGTTCAAATTTTAAATTTGTAATTGCTGTTTCTCATATTTTGTTTTTCAATCTGAATATTTTAATTATATATTTCCTCTTATGTGAAATAGTTGTCTGCATTTCTCTCAGATATGCATTTTCCTTGCCTTGTGGTATATTTTAAACCCTTTATTCTTGTAGTTTTAATTTTATAAGACTCATAGTTTCTTTTGTGCCTATAGCTTTGCTTTACAGAAACATCTGGAAAACTACAATTTGAATAGTTAATTAGTTTTTGTAAAGCACTGTTTTCTTTTAATATACAGTAATATAAAAGAAATACCAGTACACTATTTTATATATTGAAAACTGAACTGGTAGCAAAAGCACGCACAAAATTGCAGAGTCCACAATTAAGATTAAAAGTTATCATAGGTTGTTAGTTGTTGTTGTTGTTCAAGCTCCTCAAAAAAAAAACTTCAGTACTACTATATGGTAAATGAAAGTCCGTTTACAAATGGCAAGAACCTAACCGTCAACTCCTCCTCCTCAGTAGTATGTACCCCGCGGCGACGCCTAATTGACGTGACATCCTGTTTGAGTTCATGGTCATATTTTGGTAATGCCTTGAGTTGTATGTTGGATGTGACGTTTGATTGCAATGCGTCCGCCGAGGGGTACATTTTTTTGTATTCTTTAAATATTTTTATTGAAGGTTACAGTTACATGGTAGGACTACATACAATTGTACGATATAGTTACATAATATATTGGAGTACATATAATATTACAAGTACAAATACATGATTAATACATGGATACAAGGCGCACGACTACATATAGTTGTAGGATATTGATTGAGTACATAGAATTACACGATATAGATACACAGTATATTGGAATACATATAATTATACATTACAGATGCATATAATTGTATTTGGATAAGTACAGATACATGATTAATACATTGATACAGAGGGATACGGAAATGGGTGATAGAAGAGTAATGTGAATGATGCAAAGGAGAATATACAAGTAGAGTATATGACGTAGGTAGCACATATTGCACTGAAATGCGTTTGTTACTTTTTGACGACCACGATAAACTGGAAGGTTGTGAGACAAATATTTTGTTTCTGTTGGTTCATGGTCCTGCACGTTAGGGTGAGTTTATTGTTGTGGAGGACGAATTGTTCGCAGAAGTAGAACTTGTTTGCGATAGGTGTTTTACCGATGTTGGAGAAGTTGAAGTGGAAGGCGATGGGTATATTGCTATGTTTGGCGATGCGAATGGTTACGGTTCTGTACGACTTGTGTCCGGCGATGTGGGTAGATTCGATGGATAAGGCGTATCGCGCGTCGTGGATGTAGAAGATTAGCAAGAGGTTGTTTCCTGCAAGAAGAAGAAGAGGGTAAGTATATTAGAAAAAGAAAAAAAAATATAAAAAATATTCAGAATAGTGCGTGAGAGGTGAGTGAATGTAATGTGGTACTTACCAACTTGGAAATAATCTGTGTGCATGGGTGCGAGTCCTTGGGCAGCTCCAGAAAGTCGATGATGTTTTTGCGATTGCCGTTTGGTAGTGTTTCAGTGCCGTTGTAAACGACATAGAACAGTGCTTCGTTGAGTGCTGTTATTTGTTCCCGCGTGAGGTCGTTGTGCGACGTAGGCAGCCAAACCTGTTTTCCATCCTGGAGTAGTAGTACAGTTTTCACCCCGCATTGAGTGTTGAGGGAGCGTACGCCGACAACCACGTATGGTTGCTTGTAGGTGAGGTCTCGCACGGAGATGAAAGTTGGAATGTGTCCCAAGTTGGTGAGGTCTTGCAGAACAGTTCGTTGCACGATGCTGACGCGCCGACGACTAGGTAGGGAATAAGCGCGGGAAAGGAAGTGTTGTGGGTATAATGTGTGTGGAAAGGAGGGGGTGAGCGTTTTTGGTTGGTTGAAGGAAAGGCACGTGAACCGCAAGCCTTAGGGAGAGAATGATGTAAGGTGGTGCAAGTGTGAGCACGTGGTAACGTATTAGGACGCGTTTTCGTTGTTATTGTTGTTGTTGTTGTTGTTACTGGGTTGTTGGTTAATGTTGTCCACGAGGAAAATTTTATATTTGTGATGGAGTTTGACGATGTTATACCATTCCTGCAGAAATATTGCGATGCCGGGTTTCTTTTCTATGTTGTTGAAGTTTATTGCAGGGGTTCCGAACACTTTGAAATGCAACGTGTGTTTATCGTTGATTTTTATTTTGACTTTGCGACGATTGTGTTTCTCCGCGTTGTCGGTGATGGTGGTGGGGTCGGGATGTTGGATTATTTGCGGTCCGAGCTCCTCCAATAGTTTGGTCCACTGGTCGACACTTTGGAGGGAGATGAATTGATCTTTGCCGCACTTGGATATGGTGATGACGTGGGCTCCTGGCGGTTCGGCGATGGAGAGGAACTTGGAATGCTTGGCGTTGATGAGGTGTATGTGTCCGGCGCACCTGAAAAAAATGAAAGAATAGAGAATTGTGTTTGGTGTGGTAGTGGTGGGGAGAAAAAATAGGTATGACAGGATCGGTACTTACATGTTTTCTGCTTGCCGTTTGCAGGACAGGTGCAGGCGAAAGGCAGTGCGTTTAGAGCATATGGACTTTTTTCAGAGGCTGGCTGGTTTGATGCGCAGAGGTGCACCGCGCATGTCGTTTGTAGGAATGTAGGATGAGGCGGTCGTTGTAGTCGTAATGTCGGATTCTGAACTTGGGATATAAGAAGGAAGTTTGTAAGTTGCAGCATTGGTGGGATACGTATGCGACGGCGTAGTGCCCGCACGTTGCGCTGTCGTCGCCTTGCAGTTGACGGGAATTGTAGGTCCACATGTTGCTGCAATTGCGTGCGAGATAATGTTGGAAGGCGGGTAAGAGCGCGGGCAAACCGTAACTGTCAAAATATTCCCCCCGTCCGTTTTTGATTATAAATATACTAATCCAGTGTTTTCCCGGTAGGGTGCTAGGATCGGTGTTTGCGACGAGAGCTATGGGTAGTTTGGCGAAGGTGCGAGGTAAACGATCTGAGGGGAATACCCCTGCGTTTGTGTTTGTGGTTGTGTTTGTGTTTGTGTTTTTTGATAATGTCGTTTATGTGTTTGGTGTTCATGATATAAATATGGATCTGTGCACGTCGATTTCCAAGATTCTGTAGAGTTCCGACATGAGTAGTATGCAGATTGGTTCTGGCAAAACCTTGCGAAATTCCATTTTTATAGAGACATTGCCGTGATGAAGGCCGGAAGCATAGTCTTTGTTGGCGGCCATGTCGGCTGTTAGGTCAAAAGCGAAGATGGTGTAACCGTTTGGATGTACGGGTCTGTTGATGACTGTGGCCTTGTTTTTGAAGTGTATGCCCAGTCCGTCTTGGAGGGTTTGAAAGCAGTCGAGGAAGTGCCCTTCGTCGAAATTGGGTTGTAGTGGTTGAGAGGGGAACGGTTGATTATTGACGAAGAGTTGAAGCGCCGCGAGATCGAAGTGTTGGAAATGATGGGGGTTTTGGGAGACGTCACCGGTGTAGGCCTTATCGCTGATCATGGCAATGATGATTCTGCGCGGTATTTTTCAGATGAGAACATCGTTAAATTGTGCTCCGGTGTTTCCCTTGGGTATATTGAGGGTTTGAAATTCGACGTCCTTGAAGTGATATTTGGCGTTGCTTTTGGCGAGAGCTGTCTGGTGGGCAAGTTTGATGGTGGGGCTGGGTCTGACCTGCTTGAGATGGAGTTTAGTGTACACGATTTTGGTGTATCCTTTGAAAAGGGGGTTTTTGGAGAATAGGTGGAATTCCGGTGTGGAAGGGGTGAGTTTGAAGGTGAGATTTGACGTTATTGAGTAGCAGAATGTTTTGATTGAAGATTCCGCTAGAGAGGCATCCCTTGAACTGCACCAGTTAGCTGTTTTTGGTGTATTCCTTTCGCCACTTTATTCCCTCGTTGTTATCGAAATCGTTTAGTTTGCCAGGGGTGTCCAGGGACCACAGAGACGATTGCAATCTCCCGTTCATGACGTCGGAGGAATAATTGAGTAGCGTTTCCAGATAGGTTTTGAACGGATACCCCGTTTGAGCCATGAAGATGTTGACGTTATTGAGAGACACGCTTACCTGGCTGAAAAGGGAATTGAGAGAATTGTTGACGAAGGTGACGCCGCCGGCATCGGAAATATCGGTGCCGTCCTCCTTGACGATTTTGACGAATGCTTCTAGAATGACGTAAGACAAGTCCAGGTAATCGTCGCCATTCCCAGACTAATGGAAGGTTATGGGCGAGTTTGGGGATATGGTGTTTTGAGGGTTGAGAGGGACGGTTCTGTATTCCTCTATGTTGGTTTGGACCGGCAGTTCGCGAAAGATGTCCAATTCGGAGTTCATGTACACGGTACCCATCACGAAAATATGTCGTGGACCTTTAATTGCTTGGTTTTGCGTTTGTGCTTGCGCCGTCGTTTGGTCTTGCGTTTAGAGCGTCTAGCCTTAGACTGTGTTCGTTTTTTTGCTTTTTTTTGGTAAGGAGTTTTATTCTGGGGCCCTTTCTTCCATAGCAGAGCATGGTGTTTATTTTAATATATGCATTTCACTTGAGATTACTGCCGGCCTCCTTAAGGCGTTTTCGGAAGGCTTCCTTGGACGTGGCGGAGGTGTTGGCAACTTCGGAGATGACATTTGCACCCATTCTGAGGGCTTCTTTTCCTACGCCTTTGGCACCGCTCTTTAGTATGGATAATAGGGATTGAAACAGTCCGCCTAGAGTGCTGAAAAGTCCGCTTCCCTTTTGGTAACAGTTGCCTCTGTAAAGGACGAAGTCGCGATTGTCTCATCCGCTACAGGCCTGATTTAAGTAGTATTGATAGATGACATTATCGTTGTGGTTCGTGTCGATGGTATTTCGATCTGAAGGAAAGAACCAAAGCCGAAGAGAAACTGTCTGCAAATGGTAGGAGATCGCCAAAACCATCCCTTAAATATACGGTGATTGTGTTGAAATTCTGTTGGAGCAATGGTACCCAGTTGAGAGGAAAGAAAAATATTTGGACCGTGAGTCTCTTGGCTGATTCGGATTCGAATTCCAAAACCGTGCTGTCCACCCCCTGGGCGAAGGTATCGCCCACTATTTGCGGGGCGATCAGATTGCAGTAGACGAAGACTTCGTAAGAGAATCCCAAGAACGGTCCGCGTCATACGCCAGCGTTGGATGTTGCAGGATGTCGACGCGGGGAACAAATCCGAGCATTTTTGACACGTTAGGTGAACGAATGAGCTGGGTGAGTACGCGTTTGTGCTTGTGGATGTTTGGCCGAGATACGCCCGGGTTCGTGTCGGCGACGGGAGGGGCCGCGCGGCGCCCGGAGACGGCGGAGTAGGGGGAGGCGTGGGTTTGGTTTTGGTTTTGTGGGTGGCTTGGCGACGGGTTTAGGGGTGGGGGATGTTTTGGTTTGGGTTTCCTGGTTGCATCGGATATGGGCTGATCCGACGCTCCTTCTTCGTTTACGTTTAAGAGTTCGAACGGCGTGACGTGACCTTCGTTCATGTTGTGTTCAAACAGTTGATCTGGTAGGCAGGGTTAATCGGACATGGGCTGGTCGGACGCTTCCTCTTCGTTTACCTTTATGAGTTGGAACGGTGTGACGTGCTCTTCGTTCATGTTCAAGAGTCCCAACGGTGATCTGGTAGGGTGCCGACGATAGGCCGGTTAGACTGTTCGATGACCTGGCGGTTGACGATGACGCGAGTTTTTGAGACGAAACCAGAAAGGGACATCTATTATGTGGGGTACTCCGTCCACGTACGTGGAGTACGTGCCGCGGAAGACGCAGATGTTGTTGAGGTTGTAGAATCTGATTGGATATCGAAGCTTGGTTAGAGCCACCTCCCACTCCCCGCGCAATACCACCCTTTTTGGCAACAGGTTGGAAAAGCGAGACGTGGTGTTGTCAGTAAAGCGCTCCATGGACGCGTTACTATCGAGCGTGATGGAAAACGGTTTTTGCTTGATCATATCGATGTAACGTCCGAATGCTTTACCCAGGAATTGAATTTCGGATACCCTTTCCACTTGACGAGCACCTATTTACTGGTGCCCCTACCCCTAGTGGCCAGTAATTTATCGACTTTGTATGTTTCGGGTAGGTTGGCCTTTTGAAGTTCTTGAGAGTAAAATATTCCCTGCACGCGTTCACCAGCAGAGTTCTTAATCTTATAGACCACGGGGGTGCTTAACACAACGTCGTAAATTTGGAATATTTCGTCCGTCCAATTCTGCTCGTAGCCCTTGTCGAATTTCATCTTTTCCCTAGATATGCGAACGTGATCGCCTGCGCGAAATTTTGGTTTTGGGGGAGCCCGCGGTCAGCTGCTGTTGCCGTACAGATTTTGATACACTCTGAAAACGTTGGCTTCGTTGACGTCAGACGGAGCCATCTTTATGGATCTGTGGTGCGAGCTATTGTACGAATGTAAAAGAGCGGGCAGCACGTTGCGTACGCGAAGGTGTTTTTGTGCGTAAAGTAGCGCCACATTTTGGTTTTTAAGGTTCGGTTAAAGCGTTCTACTACACTGGCCTTCACATTGTTGTTGGTTGTGTAGTGTTGGTCGCCGTGGTGTGTGAGAAACTCGTGAAACGTTCTATTGGTGAACTCGGTGCCCTTGTCAGTTTGCAATACCTTGGGGATTCGCTTGTGCTTGGCGAATATGGAACCGAATGCCTTGGCAACATTTTTCCCAAACTTGGCCTTCAGAGGCACATCCCCAAGAATTTTTGGAGAATACGTCAATCACGGTGAGGATATAAGCGTAAGGTTCGTTGTATCGCTTGATACCGGTCATGACGTTTAGGTCCGCCTCCCACAGGTCGTCGATGTTTGTGACATGATAGTTTCTAGTAGGACATTTCTTTCTGACCTGCCTGTGCAGGGTGTAACTCTCTTTCCCCTGAGAAAGGCCTCTACTGTACGTTTGGAAATGCCTGTGGCCCTGCGGAGTTTCTCGACAGTGCCCAGCCCCACGTAATGGTCGATGTGATCGTAAATGTCCTGCAAATCCATAATTAGTACAGCTCTCCCACTCTAGATCCTCTTTCTTGTGAGCGGTTGATTTACTGGATTGCAGTCTGAGTCCGTACCTGTTGGTGAAATGAGCAACGTTTTAATTTTCTTCTTTTCTGCAGAGTCCTGAGGCAGCGTCACCTTTTTGGAGGAATGTTCCGTCTATGGCTTCTTTTTTGGTTCAAACGTGTCTGTTAGGAGACTGTCGTTGAAATCATAGTTTCCGTCCACCTCTCGTACCTTATGTTTATTTTCGTGTGGAGCCCTGAGTTTTGAAACCAGGTCGTAATAGTTGGCCAACTTGTGGAGCACTGCAATTGAGCAATGTCTCTGGAAATGGACGTTATGGCCTTGTCTATGACGTGCAGTCTCTTTGCGCTCTCCGGTTGAGACTGCAGGAACATTATTTCCTTCGCGTGCCTCATGACGATATCAACGCGCTAGCTATCGAACATAGCACGGGTAGAAGAAAGGCAGGTAGGAATCCTCCCTTTTGCGTCAGGATGTTTTTCTTCTTCAACGACACCTTCTTATTGACTAATTTTCTCCACGTGGTTTTATGTCTTTTTAAGCGTTTCTTACACGCTGGAGAAATGCATACCCGCCCTTTGTTAACGTTGTACACGCATTCCGAGATTGCTTTGATCAATTCGGGGCTTGCCTGTTTGAGCATAATTTTGCGCGCGGCCGGTTTGGCCTTGCTCAAGGCGACCAGATTATTGCATTGTTTTCCGATGAGAGGGGAGGATAGTTTTCGTATTTTTGTCTTCATCGTCGAAACTGTAATAATACTTGAGGCGACGACCACCGCGATATTTATAGGGAGACAAAACAAGATTGGTCCTCTCCCAGCAGCACTCCGGTTCTATACCTGTATCTGTCCGGAGTGTACTGCGTACAGTCCAATACCAAGTAACCGCGAGGATTTTCGGTAGCCTCCTGAAATGCCTCTAGCAAGAATTTGCAGTTTCGCGGTTCCATCTGCTGAAATAGTCTGTCTATCTGCATCTTGTCTCTATTATTCTTGAAAACACTTGGCGTTTAGCGAGATTGTGCAAATGTCCTGCCCTGAGGGAATATGTTTTGCAGAATGTATATGACCCAAAGTTTCTGTGGTTCGAATCTTTGGTGAACAAATTGGACACTTCTGTGCTACCACTCTGGTGCATCATGTCGTCGATGACCACGAGACCACCCTCCCTGATGCTGCGCATGTTAGGAACCCCCGCGTGTGTCACTACGTTAAACGTGCAATGGTTGAATTCGGAGTCTAACTTGGGCGGAAACTCACGTGGATGACACCATACCCTTTTTGGTACCTTATCGAACACCCGGTCTGCGTTGGCAATGGCGCGCTTAACAAATGTTGACTTCCCGCAGCGCGATGGTCCCACAACCGGTGCTTGGAAACTTAAATTTCTCTGGTTCTGTCATTTCCATGTCCCTTCCCGGATGCGTCTTTTTGAACCTGCCCTTATTGGGAATTACCTCCCCCAAAGACACGTGTGTCATTTCCACGTTTCTGCCAAGGTTCACTCGCTTAAACCTGCCCGTGTTGGTAATCACCTCGCCCAAGGATACGTCTTCCATCTCTACGTTACTACCGGGGTTCGCTCGCTCAAACCTACCCCTTTCTGGCACAATTTCTCCCATGGAAACGTCCTTCATGTCCACGTATCTTCCCGGATAGCACCGCTTAAATGTTCCCTAGTTGGGGACCACGGGTGGAATCGTGTCAAACGAAAAAAATTCTGGCGGTTCCAGATTGAAATTGAATCTCCCGTGCCAATTCACAGGTTTCATCTTTTTGTAGGGTATTACGGCGTGCCAAGGGACGTTCGGGTTCCTGACTTTCTGACGCCTTCTCATGCGAATCGGAGATGGCAATACCTTAGGCTTCATCATGTACTGGTTTCTCCCTGGTCATATCAGCCAATTTTAGGCTGAATTTCACCCTCGCTGTCATTTTTTCCTCTTGTTCTTCTCTCCGTTTCTCTTGGTGCTTTCTTTTGGTCGCCATATTATGTGCAAGCGTCGTTCATCCTTTTATAACCGTAAGGATATGGTTAGCGGGTCCTGCACGCGCTTGTCAACAACCATGCGAAACGTTTTGATCGAAGGTTTCGTCAAAACCGTTCATAGACACTTTCTGGCGATGTTGCGGCCTGCTATAAGTACAGATGCATCGTTATGCGAATGGGCCATGCTCCGTATGACACCGCCGTTAACCTTGCTCAAGGTGCCAAAGTTTAGGGTGATCCCCTTTACCTTGCACACCGAATATTCTTTGCCGTTACATTTAACATCAAACATGTAGCTCTTGGGTCCCGTGGATGCATATCGCCAAATGTATGCATCCTGTCCGTATTTTAACAATTCATCCGTCATATTGCCCAAAAATGGTCCTGTTCTCGGGAGACATTCGCCGGGATTATAGGTCGCTATTACGGAGTCTGTGTCCAAGTAGCACACTCGCTGCCCCAACTTACGCAGATACGAGTACAATTCTAGACGAGCGTGGGCTGTGGTGTAGTCGGCAATGACAACATTTGTAGTGAAATTCTGTTTGGCACTTCGCTCATCGTACCTCCAAACAGCGCACATAATGTCGTCTATGGCAGGCAGGTACGTTTGTACTTCCACGCCTGCATCGTTCAAGAGCTGAATAAGGCGAGCGTGGGAGTTTACAAGTTCGTTGGTGGGAAGGTTGTCGTGCTGAACGTATTTTCCCCAAAAAGAGTTTAACATCAGTTTTGCCAGCTGCCTCCTACCCGGATTGTGACACATGATATTTGGATCCAAAGACACTCCCTCTTGCTCCAAAAACATTTTCACAAACGCGTCCTTCTTTTTCGGGGTGTCGCACTCTAAAGGCCAGCCGGAAGCTTCCGTCTTTATTTTCAAAAATTGGTTCACGTAATCCTCAAAGAGTCCCTTTTGGTGCGGTCCATACTTGACTATTTCGTACTCCCATATTTCGTACGTTTGCAAAAGCACGTAGCCTTCCGCGAGTGTAACTTTAACTTCGTCAATCACCCGCGTGCCGTGCACTGCGCAGGCCATGCACAGAGGAAAAAGCAATTTTCCATCAACCCGCACGGGTAATTTAGGGTGATAAATTCCAGAGGGCGGTAGTATTTTACATTTTGTTATACCACTCTGTACATTCTCCAAATTAGGAAATGTATCTCTACGTGTAGTTTTGGATGTCCAACCGGGAAGACTTTGGTCTTATTAACAAACTGCAAACCTCAAAATAAAATAGTTTTCCTCCCCAGGTGTCTCCTTATACACCTTCGAACAATTTGTCCTTCCGCCAAAGAATGCATCCCTAGGATTCAGAGATTGCGGGTACGATTTAGAGTACGACTTCACAAAATCGGCTAGCGCAGAGTTGGACTTTGTCATGTCGTTAAATTCACATTCTCACATTTCAATCAAATTGTAACCGGCATTCTTCATTTTTGGCGACACTCGCTTCGTGTCGTCATATCTAGAGCCCATGGTTTCGTTGCCGGGGCCGTACACGACAGAATGTCCATTGGGAAAACAGCGTGTGCAACCGTGGTAGAAGCAACCGTGAAAAAAGTATACGCACTTACCCTCCTCTCTGTATCCGTCTACTTTGTGACCCACCACTTTCACTTCCCTGCAGCGAAACGCGTGCCGAATGACCACGTTTTGCTGGTGCTCTACCCACGACAGCCAAATACATGCTATTCGCGATTGTCTATCTGCCAGACGGTATCCACCTAGGAGTATTATGGGAATGGTATTTTGCTTCATAAAGCGCTTTCTGTACACGTTCATACACGTATGTGCAATTGTAACACATTCTCTGAAGGGATCTATATCATTTTGTCCATGAATTCCCTTCTAAATTTTGATACTCCCCCGTATAGTAGACACACGTCCGTTTTGCAGTATGATACCATTTACTTTTTCATGTTAAACACGTAACCGGAGGACAGCTTTTCCGCGTGCCAATCCTCAAACGCCTTACACCCGTGAACGGACATACCCTGGGGACAGTAATACTTTTGGTCGGGAATGGGACCCTGGTAGTTTTCATTTTCCTTGGTGTTAAATAAATAAGGAAATTACCCTATGCTATCGGCGAGATTAAACATTTTTGGAAATCTGGTCAAAGGCATGGGAATAAAGTTCAGCGAGTCTAAAAACGTTATCTTTTCGTGCTTCATTCTGTATATGCGCGTACCGGTAATAATTAGTTCCGGTGTCCACCCGAGGTTCCCAACCATGTACTTGAGTATAAACTGACCATCGTATCACCTGAGGTTGTGGGCAATGACGGTGAATTCCCAGAAATCGAACCTACTCTGGGTAATGTGATCAAATAGTTGCTTAACCGGATCTGTTCTAAATACCCACTCCTTTATTCCGCATTGCGAACAATAGTTCATTTTATGCGTCACGTCCATGCATACAGAACATCCCTGGTACAAAACGCATAGGTTTGGTACGTGCTCAAATGTGTCAACATTACTCATATACGGGTGTTTGGCGTGCATTCAAAATCTATAAACAAAGATAAACCTATTCTTCTTCTTACTAGCGATATCAGATTTATAGGGTTGAATGTAGCACAAGTGATTTGCATCCACATGGCACTTGCACGCGTTACAAAATTTTTCATTGCACTTATAAGACGTCTTGCTACTGCTGCTATTAACCAGTTTGTTGCAGAATAGACTTACCTTTTCAACGTCGCAAACAGACACATTCTTAGGATAATATGATCCCTTCAATAAATGCTTATTATAACATTTCTCGCCCCTAAAGCTCCTGTGACACGAGTTACACTCCGTAATTACAGTATCTGTCGATTTGCACTCCAGTTGACGTTTGGTGCATTTCAAATGGTAGCGGTGCCTCTCTTTTTTATTCACAGATACGTAGTGTAATTACCACTGACGGCAGTAAAACTTGCACGAAAATGCTCTGTACAGGTACACTATGGCGTTAAAGTGTTCGTCATGTAACATTAAGTCGAGGTGTTTTTCAGACTGCGCATTTCACTTGTACAACACGTTCTTTCCCGAATGATCCGCAAACACGGTAATGTTATATTCCCGCAGTTTACGTGCAAAACTTTCAACCTCCTACAGAGTGTAAGCACCATCGCGTGACCCTACATGTTGGCACAATTCTAACGCCTTCTCCTTCTGAATGCGTTTAAAACGTCTAACCGCACGATAATTATTATCACCGTCAACTTTAGCCTTACACACGACAATGGCTCTAGGTAAACACAATTTGTCATTATTTTTAATCTCAATAATTCCTTTATTCCTGCTACATAATTCGCAGTGTTGAAGCACGAACCCTGCACCTTTTTGGTCCACACGCAGTTAATTTTCAAAGGTCCTGTTATTAAAAATTCCCTATTACATTGCATAACCTTCTCTATAGATTTTATTACACCCTTCGAATTTATTTGATCAAACCTGAGAACGCTCATATTAAATGGAGAAGAGGGATGTCTGGAATCACTAATAGATAAACCCACGTACCCGGGTTCATTGTTCAACAGGTTTTCATTTATAAAGTTCAACTGACCCTGGAACGTTTCAGAAATCCACAGTTCGGGATTTGCATTTTCAGGCATGGGTCGCACGGTTACAACGGTTTCCGAAAATCCTGAATAAAACTTATTCACCGAAGGCTTGCGATGCTGAGCAATGTCAAATAACGGTGGTGCACTTACCGACATCTGCTCCTCCATCCGACATCGTTAGGCAGGACATCGTTGCCGTCGTTAGAAGGTAGGGAAATATCATGTGCAAAATAAGACAGAAAGTCCTCGTCGTTGTCCGAAGGAATACGAAAGTCCTCTTGAAAATAAAGCGACAGGTCCTCGTTTTCCACCATACCACGTTAGCAAGTAAACCTTTAAAGTAAACGTGTAATATACCGTTTTTACTTTATATACAATTTGTGCAACGCTCCACATCTATCTTTTCAGTTCTGTAATCCCTTTATAATATTGTATGAATAATTTGAATACATGCATTAAATACGGATTTAATTATGCAATAATAAATAGCATTTACGGTGGCATCTCACACGGCGTACATCAAGTGTCGTTGTTTTGACCGTTAAGTTTACACTTGCAGTCATTATCATCACAGCAACAAATATACAGCGTTAGCAATATGGACAATATCGTTGCTATTAAAATTCCAACCAACATCACCTCATAGTCCTGCATGGCTTTGTAAAGCGTACACAAGATTCACGCTAATGCACATATTAAACAATTCTTTTTCCCCACTTCACAAACAATATATATATGTAACCTCTAGAACTCTCGAACCCATGCCTTGCTCAGTCATATACCGTGAGTGCTGCACTCTGCGAGAAAAGATGTGCTATGTAATTTTAATTGCTATTACTCTGCTGCAAGTCACAGTGACGGTAGGGGGTGTCGATACCCTGCCCTGCGCAATGATATACCGCAAGTATCCGCGTATCTGCGCTGGGAAAGGAAAATGTGCTACGTCATTCCCGAGGCGGCAGTACATGTGCACTTGCAGCGTGTGGGCTTTCCAATCTAGTAACGCCATCCGGTGTTCAACTGACTGGTGCCAGTCTGGCGCTCACAACATCCGGTTTCGATCGCTGCGGTCTGTTGATAACTTCCATTGTTTTTTTCCTATGATACCACTGCGTCCGGTCTACATCCGGTTTCGATTGCTGTACACTGCTGATAACCTCCATTGTTTTTCCTAAGATAACACTGCATCCGGTTGCAACAATCCATTATCTCTTCCCCAGACTATCGCTACGTCCGCTTTATGGAGCACGGGACTTCACCATATACGTCTTCAATAAAACATTGCCGCTTTTTCCTCTATCACATTCAGTGCTTGATTGCTGCTGCTGTTGCACGTACCACTTGTTTGTCCGAGCTGCTACACTGTGTACCACGGTGCTAAAAAGTTGTCTCCATCATCTTACACATACACACATTTTTGTAAGCATTATTACCGTTATTCATTGTAGTACATATGTGTTATACTTAAAGTGGTGCATTAATTCATTTTTAATACTGCACACCATATTTCATTGTTTATAGTGCATTGTTTTATTATTTGTGTTTTGTATACATTCATTTCAGTTCCTCAACGATTCATGCTAAAAGGGTCAACGCCGTTTTTTTACGATTGATCCTAAACTCATTCGTGTAAGTAGTATTCATTCATTTATTACATATATGTAGGTGTTTGTAGTATTACTCACATTATTATTATTATTATTATTATTATTATTATTATTGCTCCTTCACGTTCAGTCCTTGCACACAATGGTGTAAAGTACGCGCTGGTGCATATTCTGTTTTTTTTTCAATATGGAGGTTTTGTTAACGCTGCACGTGACATCATTACTCTGTGTACTGTTATTATTTTTGTGTTGTGTCTTTCACATTAATAACGTTCTTTTGTATTCTTTTTTTCTTTTTACAGACGTCGTGCTGCTACGTGTTTATGCGTGGTGCTTTCCGGAATCATTCTTTTCGTGCTTCTACATGGTGATGGTAGAGGACAAAGTACTGGTGGTTTTTCGCATTTCATCCTTCTGTATCCATCGTAAGTGTTCATTTATATTCATTGTTAATTCTTTCACATAAACATTTATATTACTCTATTTCTTTTATTTCCGTTTCTTTTATGCATAAATGTCATTGTCAAGCTGCTTTGCCGAGGAGTGCCTACCCTGCTTTACCGTTACCTGTCCCTTGTGTTGTAGTAAAACCTGTGCTTACAGTGCGTTCGGCTTATCTATCACTTTCATAGCTTCACAAGTAGCACCCCTTCCTACACCTCCATTTGCAATTAAATGCGCGTACTGTAACTACCCCTTTGAATTTACACATAACGACGTGCGTCTCACGCGCGTAGATCTGCATTCACCCTTTCGGAAACGCTCAATAAAGTGCTGTAGAATTTTTTGCATTTCCCCAGGTTTCACAAACGTTAACTGTAGCCACGATTGTTCATTTGCTGCTCTTCGAAATCCTCATTTTGTACTCGATTGCTGCTTTAAATTTTACACTTCACACTCGATCCACCATTATGGTGATATCACGCGCACATACAAATAAATCCCGATTCGCGTTCACACTTTGCAAACACGGACGCTATAGCTTATTGGGATATTTCTAGTAGGCACTCACACCTCATTTAACGATCCTGATTCCCCTTAATTGTAACACACACTTTACGCGTTCTTTTTTTTTTTCTTTTCTTTTCTTTTCTTTCTTTTCTTTTCTTTTTTTCTTTCTTTTTTTTTTTGCAGATTATGGCCTCTGCATCTTCCCTATCATTTTCCCTCAGTCCTGACTTCGTTCCTCTCACCTCAAAGTAACGTATTGTTAAACACCTGCTCCCGTCTTACCCGTTTTGCAATTCTTTGAACCTAACTACTTTCCACCATCCTTCATCTTTGTTTGCACTATACTGCAATTCTTCATTTCCGAGGGTACTTGTTGTATCATTGTAGGATCATATATCGGGCATTTGCTCAACGAGTACAACTATTTAGACCAATTTCCCACTTTCTTTGTCGCGTTTTCCAAAGATGATGATGACACTTGGGAGTCAAAATCATTTTTGTCAAATTTTCTGTTTACAAATCATGGCGAATTTTACGTTTACTTGTGGGGACCGCGCTGTTGCAATGGCAACAATCATATCAACAAAAATCCCCACCACCCCAAAATCAGCCAGCATTACCCCAACAACTGCCACCACAACAACAACAGTAGCAACAACAGCAACTCCAACTGTAGCTGCAGCATCCCAATGTGGATGCTAATCCGCTTCTGCAGTTATAACAGCATCGAGAAAACTACATCTTCTTAATTGAAGAGAAAATCGTAGCCTTAGAACGGAAAAATTTCGTTCTAAAACATAAGCTTAGAGCAATGGAAGACACTTTTCACGTAAATGCAAGCACCATGGTGCATATGCCTATAGTGATAAATCTCCTGCCAAAAAAGTTTAAATATGTACCACGAAACGCACATACCACCACCTCCACTAGTAATTCCCCTACAGCCGGGAAGACATGTTTATTTTAACAATAGTAATGTGGGAGAAAATTTTAAAATATTCTGCACATAATGTTTGTTCTCAATGCACATTTTCATTATTTCATTCATATATATATATATATATATATATATATTTCTTTTTTTTCAATAATTGTTTGTGTCTATTTTGCTATTTATATTAAATATTCAATAGTAAAAGTCGTATATATATTTCATAACGTGTATATATATTGCATTTTCATTCATACATATATATTTTTTCAATACTTGTTTGTACCTATTATGCTATTCATATTAAATATTCAATAGTAAAAGTCGTATATAAATATATTTTATAACGTGAATATATATTGCATTATCATTCATACATATATATTTTTTTCCATAATTGTTTGTACCTATTATGCTATTCATATTAAATATTCAATAGCAAAAGTCATATATATTTTATAACGTGTATATATATTGCATTTTCATTCATACATATATATTTTTTTCAATACTTGTTTGTGCCTATTATGCTATTCATATTAAATATTCAATAGTAAAAGTCGTATATAAATATATATATATATATATAGCATTATCATTCATACATATATATTTTTTCCAATAATTGTTTTTTTTTTATTGATTTATTTATGGACGCCCTTTAACATCTCAGGTCATCAACGTCCCATTCAACTTAGGGCGTCAAACGGCCGACTAATTTTGCTCAGAGGCCTCTCTTTCAGGCTTGAGGTTCTTTTTCGTGCCGTAAATATAAGACACGCGACCCACTGCTTTACTTCCCTTCCGAAGGAAGCCATACTTAGGATTTTTACGCCCCGAAAAAATCCATCGGTCCTGGCCGGGTTCGAACCCGCGATCTTGCGTTTAGAAGGAAAATAATTGTTTGTACCTATTATATTATTCATATGAAATATTCAATAGTAAAAGTCGTATATATTTTATAATGTACCTTATTTTGTGTCATATTCAATTCCTTCCTCAAACGCTTCTTCAACTCCTCCTCCTACATCTCCCCCTTCTTCTTCTTCTTCTTCTTCTTCTTCTTCTTCACCGCCACGGGTGGCCGAAGTCGTTAAGTCTCGGACTCGTGAGCGGGAGGTCTGGGTTCGAATACCGCCAGGACCGTTCTTCCTGACTGAGGTTTTTTCCAGGTTTTCCTCAGTCCTCATAAATGGCAAATGCCGGGGAGGTACCCTAAACTTAGGTCTGGAACGATTCCTTCCTTGAAAATAAATCCTTTCCCAATATATCATTTCATATCATGTATCATCAGTGTCCATCGCCTGCGGTGCCTCTGTAGCAAAAACGGGCGTTAAACACTATTCATTCATTCATTATATTCATTCTTCTTCTTCTTCTTCTTCTTCTTCTTCTTCTTCTTCTTCAGTATCATATAGGTTTGCATAGTTTTCAAATTGTACATCTTCATTAACATCACCTATACACGCCTTACCCAATTTACCTATTAAACCCTTCAACCTTTCAAACTCATCATACAACTTTTTCACGTTTACCTTCACGTTTACCTACCAATTCCTGCTGCTTACTCATATTCTCCTTTTTCTCTTCCATTTCCCTCTTCATCCTCTCCATATTATCCATCATTTCTCTCATCCTCCCATTTCTTCCTTATCATTTATCGCTAAATCCAATTCTCTACTCATACCTCTCATCTTATCTTCACACTCCTTTCTCATCCTGCTCTTAACCCCATTAATACTCTTCTTTCACCTATCCATTGCCGCCTTCCTTATATTATTCACCAATACTTTCCCCGCTTCACCTTCACATTGTGAACTTATTTTCAAATTACCTTCTAAATTCCAATGCGAACCACGCTTCACCCTACCTTTTACTCTCCTACCCCCAACTGCAAATTCCATTCTGCATTCCCACATTCCCCAAATAAATATACATAATTATCCATAAAGTAACTATTCCTTTCATTCATTACACTATACGCCACTACCAATTTACTCTCCTCGACAACCTCCACTTCAAATCCAACCCCTCCGGTAAATCTACCGCTTTCATCATCATTTCGCAATCCAACATCTCCACCCTCATAGTAACATTACCATCCGCATACATCACTATAGGTTTACCGTAATATTCACACTTCTTACCCTTCTTCCTTCCCTTCACGAAGTCACACACCTCGCTCAACACATACCCCTCTGGACATTCAACCTGACCCATCTCAAATTCACCGTAATACAAATATCCACATGCATGACTATTGAAAGCCTTTCACTCCACTTAACTGGGTACCTTTGATGCAACAGTACTTTAAAATCTTGAACATAGATTAAGGGAACGATTACGGCTATTTCTTACAATTTGTATACGGACTTTATCTATTATAGTTCTAACGGTTCGCCCGAAACAGGCATAATGGAGTTGAATGCTATCACCAGATATTACTTAAACCAGGCTGGAGGAGCATTGGATCATCTAGATTTTCCTCTTGTACAGGGGCAAACGTTATCAAAAAGGTAGCGGTTTGTTCTCCGCTCTAGGGGGACTCTTCAGAACTGTGTTGCAGTTTTTCAAGAGCGGCGTGAAAGTTATCTGTAAAGAGGCGCTGAAAATGGGCGCTAACGTACTTTCAGACGTTGGAAGTTCGGGGGTACCGCAAAAGGAGTCGTTAAACACTAGGCTGAAGGAGGCGGGAATTAATTTGAAGAGGCAAGAACACATTTAAGAAGTGTTAAACATTCATTGCTTTCTGAGTGGTGTCTTGCTCCTGGTACGACCTGCACAATGGCACAAAGAAACTGCGTAAACGTGTATTTATATTGTCCTTAATGAGCATATTGCGATCTGTTAACCACCAGATTGTATTTTGTGAAAATTGTGGCCTTTTGTGTGCCGGAGTTCCAAGCTGCTAAATCCAAAATACATTATAACTAGAAGTTTCTTCCGGGCTTGGAAGCCGTGGTGTGTTGGAGCTAAGGAGTCCAAACTTTTCTTCCCCCCTTGCGGAGGACATCATCGGTGGCGCGGTCTGAGTCTTCTGGGAGAAGGTTCAGGGACGACAGAATCGGTAAGATTCAAGATTCCAGATTTGTTTATTGATAAAGTGCACCTGTGGCCTACATTAGACGGCCTTTCAGGTTTATTTTACACGTGTCTTACAATTTGTGGTGGTTATTGTGGCTGGATATTAATTACATGAAGTAGATCTACACAGACGCCCGATATGGTGGCCGGGCGAAAGAGAAATGATTTACATTTGATTATTTACATTTTGAATTCCTATACAATAAAGTTTGTGAGATTGGATTGCCCTGTATTTTTTTTTTTGTAAAGCATATAAATATAAATAACCTTATGATTAAACATTAATCTATTCTTAAACCTAAACTAACGTAATATGTACAATATATACAGAATCTGAAGCGCTATGCCTGTGTGTAATTTTGGTTATAAAGTATTTTAATTCTCTTTGCCCAGAATATGTTTTTTCTAATAATTGGTGAGCCTCTTCCTATATTTCTGACTGTTACATTCGGGTGAACTCGAATTTTCGCCCAGGTCTTGCGCGCTTTATCTGTAATAAAGTTTGCAAAAGGCTCCATTTGTGATTCTCGATGTATAACAGCATTTGTGGTGATCAGTGAAACATTGAGCAGTTTTCTTAAGCTGAGGTTTTTAATGGTCTGCAGTTGCTTCGTTGTTGTTTTCGGGACATGGGCCCAGGCAGCGCTTGCATGCCGAGAATAGTCTTTGTATAAGACTAATTTTGTGTGCAACGACACTAGTTTACTCTTAAATATTGGGGCACACATTTTGAGGCGCCGGCGCCCACTGTTGGCACTATTTCGTTGATGATCCCTCCATCTCATAGTGGAGTCCAGTGTCACCCCTAGATATTTAGCGCGCCAACGAAACGGTAATATTTCCCCAGCTACATTTATTTCTATGCCTAGTTGCTTTCTCTAAAGAGAAAAATTACTGGAAGGCTTTGTTCGGATTTATTTTAATTTTCCAGTTTTGAGTCATTGTAGGAATTCTTTGGTGTATTTTACAGAGTTCGCTGAGCAAAGTTAATTTTCTTATGGTGGGCGTATATTACCGTGTCGTCGGGGTACATCAGCACTTTGCACCGGAGGTCGATGGGGAAGTCTCTGGTGAAGAGGGAGAAGAGGTAGGGTGCCACAATGGCTCCTTGGGGAACTCCAGCGTTCATCATTCTGGTGGTGGATCTTTGGTTGGTAGCTTGTATGTGGAAGGTGCGATGCGTCAGGTAACTATGCAGCAGGGGAATGTAGCTGCACAGTTGCGGTACCTGCTGGTAAATTTTGTATATCATTCCGTAGTGTCAGTACCTGTCGAACGCAGCCTCCAGCTCAAGAAACAGTGCCAAGGTGGTGGCCCCGTTGGCGAATTGTTCGGTTACGTCATCAGTGAATTTAAGTAGTTGTAATTCCGTCGAGTGGTGTTTTCTAAAACCAAATTGAAATTTTGAAAGTGCATCTAGATCCGAAATTGTGTTTTGTAACCGAAACAGGATGACTTTTTCGAACAATTTCCCAACTGTGGACAGAAGATTGATGGGTCTATAATGTTGTGGTAGCCGAGGATTTTTGCCTGTTTTCAAAAACATCACTATCTTTGCCTGCTTCCACACCGCAGGAAAGTAGTTACATAACAGGCAAACATTGTAAATTTTTCTGATCTGAACAAGCGCCTTGCGTGGCAAGTGCTTGAGGTCCTCATTTGCCACTGTGTTCGGGCCTGCGGCTTTGCCGTTCTTCAGTTGTCTAATTTGGTTGAAGATCTCCTAAGTTGTAATTAACTTATGTGCTTGTTGTCGCCCCGTGAGTCTCCACTCCGCCATCCAGGCTGACCCCACATTTTCTTGGTTGGTGTCGGTGCCCTGGTTTGGCGAGTTTAAGGAGCGGGGATCCGGTTTCGCACCATTTGCACATGCAGCGCCTACGGCCGGCAATGAGTTCTCTCCACCTCTGGGTACCGGACCCGTTCGGGTTGGACTTTGTAGTTTTGCGTGCTGTTTGTGTGCCGTCCTGACGGAGGCTGTGAAATGTGCTATTGCTTGATCAATTTCCAACGTGATGCCTAAAGTTACTTTTGGGTTTGCAAGGAATGCAGTTGCTTTTTATATTCATCCCAGTCCGTCGTTGCCACGACGGGCACTTGTAGGGCCGTGGTTCGATCTAGTCGGCCTATGATACCGGAAGTGACCGGAAGATGGTCAGAGTCCAGGCTATGGAGTACATTTAAATAGGAAGTTAATGGTACTTTTTTGCCGATCACAAAGTCGAGCACATCCGGGTCAGATGTTCCAGCACGGTGATAAAAGGTGGGGTCAGATGGGGTCCACATCGCCATTGCCATTAATGAAATCACATAGTAAGTTGCCAGTCTGGTTTATTTTTCTGGAATTCCAGACTGGGTGCTGGGCGTTGAAATCACCCGCCACTACTACACTTTCATATATGTTAAAAATTCGTTCTAGATCCTCTATGAGGTCCCGGCTCCCTCGGGGCCGATATGCAGTAACCATCAAGACGGTTTCATTGTTTACGCCTACTTCAATTGCGGTGCACTCCAGACATCTGAGGGGCGGGAGGCTCACCGAGGCAAAAACAATATTATTTTTAATTGCAATAGCAGTTCCCCCCTGGCCTGTTGAGCCTGTCTGTGTGATGGTGTATTGTGAAATATTCAAATTTATATTTTGTGTCAATTGTGTTTCCCCCAAAATGCTTTGTCGATTCGTTTCTCCTCAGGAAGCCTTCAAAATCATATCGCTGATTGGAAATGTCATCTGCGTTCCATAGCATGGAACGAATTTCTGTTGTGTGCCCCGCTGTGAGCTCCATTTCAATTGGCGAACGTGCTGTCAATAAAGTTTATCATAGTTTTTATTTTTCCATTACATTGCTACAGGTTTTAGTGTGGTTGTCAGTTGTTTTAAGTTTGTAATGATTTTGGTTATGTTTAAAGTTTTCAGTAAGTTGAACAGTTCCTTCAGGTCGCCCAGGCCTGAGGTTGAGTCTGTGGTGTTTACTTGTGCTGCCTGTACGCTTGGCGGTGCCGCGTTGACTTGTGGGCCTCACATTGCAGCAACGAAGCTTTGGCCGTCCCTGGTAAACGCTGGGTTTGTAATGGGCCGTAATGACCGTACATTACCCAGCTGCCGGTTCAGTTCCGCCAGCTGTCGTCTATCTGGTTCCTCTTGGAAAGTGTTACACCCCCGGTAACTTGCTGGGAGAGTCTCACCAGCTGCACCACAGTTCGTGCAGCAAGGTGTAACATTCTCCATCATCCTCCTGCGGCATGTCAGTAGACGATGCGCTCCCCCACAGAGGACACATTTTGAGGGCAGTGTACACCGTTTGTACGTGTGCCCCAGCTGTTGGCAATTGAAACACTAACTGATAGAATTTTGATTCCTGAGGTACTCGATACTGACAATCACATTGCATATCTGCCTCTCGAAAATAAATTTTTTGCCGGACTCACTTTGTTCCAGGGTCACCACTAAAATAGGAAGAGGCATACCTGCTTTTTCCATATGTTTCACGTTGATGACGTATCCTTTGGCGACAATGTCCTCTTGTATGTGGGCAAGGTCCATGAAGGGGGGGGAGTTTTTTACTGCGAAGCGTAGTGGCAGTTCGTCCCTGGGAGTAAAGCTGGAATATTGCACCCTCTCGCTCTGAAACGCCTCCATTACTGGTGTGAATTGTGGTCTTTCCTGGAGCAGCATCTTCAGGCCTTGTCTATCGTGTACAATTTTTTAGTCACGTTAGGGCATATTGTCTTTAGAATTTAGATAGTTTTGTTGATATTTCTCGTATCGGGGATTACTATTCTGATTTTTTTTTATTTTGGATGGTTGGTTGTGGTGGGTCTGGTGCGGGATTTGGCTGCTTTGGGACATGTGTGACGCTTTGTGGGTTTTGCTGGTTTTGTCTAGCGGGTTGCTGGTGTTGTGCGGCAGTGTACTGTGGGACTGGAGACTTTGTAGTGGGAAGGGGGGAATTGTAGTTTCCTTTTGGGTTTGGGTTCAGTGCTTTTGGATTTTGGGCTGTGGGAAGTTTTTGGTTTGCCGGTATTTTGGCATGGAGTGGCAGTGACTCCCTCTGTTTCATCTTCGCTGTCTGAAGAAAGAGCGTCATATCGGTTTTTGGTTTGTAATTGAAATTTGTGTTGTCTGGGGACTTTGTTTCTGAGTTTCTTTCCCGAGACAGTAGCCCCTTCGGCGTCTGAGCCGTAAACATCGCTGTCGCTACCACTGCTTGGCAGGGATTGGTGTCGTTGTCTTTTTTTATGTGGCTTGTTGCCAATTTTCTCTGCATCGTGTTAGGCGAGTTCGATTGAAACGAATTTCTTTGATGCAGTCCCGCAGTGAACGTGCTACGTTTTCTCACTTTTAATTTATGTGCTTGAGCCCCTTGAGGATGACTGTGTAGTAGTCCCGTTCCTTTTTAAGCTCCAGGATTTCGACCTGAAGGGCAGCTGCTTTCGAGTCGATGATTCCCTGGCCATTTTGGGGGATCTCGTGCTGGTTTGTAGCTGCTTGATCTTGGTGTGACGGTTTGGAGGTGGCGTCAGCAGGGGGAGGGGGTGCGTCCTAGGCAGTCGAGAAGCTGGGGAATGGACAATCCATTTTCAGATGTTCATCCATGGCGGCAGTCCTCTTTTGGGCATTGCGGGGGTTTGAGGACCCGTCAAGGGCCAGACTGGAATGTAGTGTCCACTTTACTGCACTACACTGCACTGCACTCACTATGTTTGTGCTTGTACTACAACACCTTTGTTAATTATCGTTATTTATGCAGCTATTTGGTTGCGTGGCAGCGCCACACTGCGTTGACTCCGTGGGAGTCGTCACTTATTCACTGTCGCGCACTGTAAACAAAACACTCAAGGAGCATTCACTATATGCAGCGGCAGAATAACCGCCTGAGGCTACGGCAACCCGCAGCGCAGGAGGGTCGAATACGGCACGCCTGGAGTGTAGGTAACCTCTCGTGCAGTTGCCGCATTGAAGTGATGCGTTAGGGCTCGGCCCCTGGTAGCAGGCAGGCTGCCACGCAGGCTCTTTCTGGGGGGTCCGGAACAGCAGGCTGGACGTATGAACTTGAGGGCTTCCTGCGCAAAAACAGGCTGGACTTAGCTTTCATAGGGGAAACAAAATTAAAACCGGGGCATGTCTTCAACATTCCCAATTACAACATTATACGCACAGACAGAGACTCAAGGCCAGGGGGGAGCGGCCATTGCCATCAAAAGTAACATTGTTTTCGCCCGAGCACGGCTTCCACGCATGCAATGCTTCGAGTGTACTGCAATAAGAGTAGGAACACAAAACCAACCTATACTATTGGTTGCTGCATACCGGTCTCTAGGTAGCCGAGGCCTCATCGAGGACCTCAACAATATTCTCGACCTGGAAGAAAACATACTGATAGCAGGGGATTTTAATGCCCATCACCCATTTTGGAACTCGCGCAGGACTGACCAACAAGGCACCGCTCTTGCAGATTATGTACTTAACACAGAAGACATTGAGATACACGCCCCCTCCGACCCGACGTTCTATCACATATCTGGACTTTACGTGTTAGACATCTTAGACTTTATAATTACTAAACAGATGCGAGTGGGACAACAGTTACATGTTTACCACAGCTTAGACTCGGACCACTTGCCCATAATATTTACGGTGCACGGCCGCTTGGATAGAACCACGGCCAAAAACGTGCCTCTAACTCCAGTGACTGACTGGAACAAATACAAAGCACTGTTGCACAAACTGGCTACATCCAAGCTGGAATACACCAGCACAGAGAAAATTGACCAGGGAGTCGCAAGCGTTAGTGCTTCTCTGCGGACAGCCAAGATAAACGGCACTGAACCTCCCACGCGCACACCTCCAGGGGTCACGTACCCAGAGGTGGAGCACCTGATTGCTAGACGACGAAGATGCACACGCAGGTGGCGCGAAACCGGAGCACCCATATTTAAAGTTACAGCAAACTGGCTGCGTAAAATTATAAAAGCTCAAAAGCACAAATAACCACCAAAAATCACGACAGGTGGGAGAAAAAGATACAAAATTGCATCCACAATGATGGTTCGCTGTGGCAAGTGCTACGGTGCTTCAAAAGCGCCGGCTTAGTGCATACTAACACTCAGGCCCTCCAAGGGCATAGGGGGCTTGTATTCTCAACGGCTGACAATGCAGAAATATTTGCGGACATGCTCGAGCATCGCTTTAAAGAAAATCCAAGCATCAATCAAGTGCATGAACACGAGATTGAGGCATGGTTTCTAGCATGGAAGGCCAACGAGTCAAAACAAAAAATACCCCTGTTTACAACCCAGGAAGTGTTCCAACAACTTAAAACACTAAAGCTAGGCAAAGCCGCTGGCCCAGACGGAGTGCGCAATGAAGACTTACGAAACATACCTCGGAAGGCACTAGTTCAGGCCATAAAAATATTTAATGCTTGCATAAAGCACCACTACTTCCCTGCTGCCTGGAAGCAGGCGAAAGTCGTAATGATACACAAATGAGGTAAAAACATTCGGCAACCAAAAATTACCGATCAATAAGTCTGCTCTCCGCCGTTGTTAAACTGTTCGAGAAGCTTCTACTGGCAAAAATACAAAAAGTGGTCTCTGAATACGATGTGATATCAAAATTTCAATTTCGATTCAGAAAGCATCACTCAATAGAACTGCAACCGTTAAAACTTTCGGATGACGTCACCGAACAGTTTAACAACGGGGCCTCCACACTGGCTTTAATTCTCGACGTGGAAGCTGCTTTTGACAAATGCTGGCATAAGGGCATAATCTTCAAACTGTACAAAAACCCCTCACTACGAGGTTACGCCCCCTCATACACAGTTATTTAAAAAATCGCAGCTTCCACGTACAGGTCTCCCAAAGTAAATCAACACAACGACGCAGAGACTCCAGTTCCACAAGGCAGTGTCTTTCCTGAACATCAGGAAAGGAGGAGTGTAGGAAGTCTCACATTGGTACCCCTGCACTTTCTTTGATTAGAAATGTTTCATATAGACTCTGGTCTGCTTAGATTATGACTATAGGTTTAAGGCCACCCCACCATACACAAAAATAAAAATAATTATCTTATTTGACAATATACGAACTTTCTGTCCGATAGGTACTAATGTTATGTGTAGGGTCCATATTACCAATATGTTTAGTTAGATGAAAAGTTTGCTCTTCTTTCAATAATTCTGACTAACAACTTTTCTAACGTAAGTTCAAAAGCAAAAATTCAAGCTGGTAATTAATAGATAACATATTGAAGAAACTCATCATGTCATTTCGCAAAAAATATTGGAAACTATCAGGGATCTATTGTAGAAAAATAAAGATAGATTCCACAATACTACGTTTACCTCTACTTATTCCAATAAGTATCCCTGTCAATACAAATATTATCATATGAATTAATGCCAGAATTCTTTTTTTAATAATCCGTGTAGTCAAACTAGCTACACTTGATACTAAAATCCATTGTAAATTTTTTCCTAGGCAGTTTCTGTATTCCTTGAATGGATTAATTCCAATTTCATATAAGTTCAACTAAAACAGCCATACAAAATAAAAGATAAACAAATTCATAAAACGATATATTTGAGAATGTGAATTATTCTCTTCTGAACTACTTTTCTTTGCCTTTACCTAGGTTACGTCAATATCTGTTAAATGTACACTCTATAAATCTAAAATGTAGCTATTCTGCAAGACAGAATGTTCAGTTCAGTTTCGACTCTTTTTTGCTGTAGGAACAGAGTTAATGGGACATATCTCCGATTCTATTATGCACAGCAAGGGAATTAACTATGAAAACCCTATAACTGTAAACAATTACGTTCTCGTGTGTGTGTGTGTGTGTGTGTGTGTGTGTGTGTGTGTGGTGCAGTATGAAAAGTGTTTAACGCCCGTTTTTACTCCAGAGGCACCAAAGGCGATGGGCTGTGATGATAACATGAGATGAAATGATATATTGCGAAAGGATTTATTTTTAAGGATAGAAACGTTCCAGGTCTAAGTTTAGGTACCTTCCCGGCATTTGCCATTTATGAGGACTCAGGAAAACCTGGAAAAAAACTCAGTCAGGGAGGACGGTCCTGGCGGGATTTGAACCCCAGATCTCCCTCTCACGAGTCCGCGCATTAACGACCCCGGCCACGTGGCGGTAATTACGTTCTCGTGTAAAACATAAGCATAAGCAACATAAAAGCAATCTGACGTTCAGTTTGCAGTACTACTGGAAATTGGCACAGCACAATGGAAAAGTAAATTAATAACACTTCGCGCTTCCCATCAAAATGAATACTGGTTAAGCACAGTGAAAGGTAACATAAATGATTAATATAGTAGTCTTCTGAATTTGACACTTCAACATTTGTAAGTTCATTAAAGTGATTTGACGAAGATTTGTCGGCCGTTGCACGCCCTGAGTTGAATGGAACGCTGATGAACTGAGATGTTAAAGAGCGTCCATAAATAAATCAATCAAAAAAAAAAAAAAAATGACAAAGATTCGACTTTAAAGCATTTTTAACTTTTATTTAACCTTTAATAAGTTTGTTATGTTTATTCTTATAGATATTTCTATATAATGAATTTCGTTCTTATAAAACATACATTTTATTATATGAACCTAAACTATTTTATTATACTAAGCTGATGTTAGATAATTGGAACTCTATTAAGTAAATTCCACATACATTCTATATACTTTTTATATTATCCATGAAACCTCTCTTGATATTTGTCTTTTTCTACTTATTAGTGTAATTATTAATTCTAATTATCCGGTACGTGCGCGTGTCATACAGGGGCTTATACTGTTATATCTTAAAGGCTATTATTTATGTATTTTTCATTGCAATTAAATAATAATTACAATTCCTTGTATACACATTCTCTTGTTTTGCAGCAATTGTTCTTCTTTCTGTTTTAGTTGTTCGGCAGTGCTCAAAATCAGTGGTTGCTAGGTACATATATTCAGTAATTTAAATTACTTTCTAGCTTTAATTGACAAGTACAAATTAATAGTAAGATTTCAACGTACACTTATTGGTATTTTCATATTCAAATAGCTTTATCAGCTACCATACGATTATTAAATTAACACGATAACATTTACTGGATTTATTTTCCGTTTCCCTTTCTGTGTCGCATATGAATTATTTGATGCTCTCATTAAATATTTTCAATTAAAACAACTTTATTTTAATTGCTGATCTCTTAGCCCATAGCGTAGGTGTAGTTGGTAGTAATTAAATCTTTTACCTGTAATCCGTAATCTACATGTTGTGAAAATTTCCATCAAAATCAACAATCATGTTGTTTCATTGTTTCATATTTTGACTTACTTTCATCATTTGTTCTCTTTCTACTGTACAAACATGTTTAAAGTCTTTAAATGGCAGAAAAGTCTACGAAGTAAACTTAAGTTTTTTTTTTTTTTTTTTTTTTTTGTTTTTTTTTGTTTTTTTTTTTTTTTTTTGCTTACCACTGAATCTAAATATATGCCTGCAGGAATTTGGTTTATCCCTGAGAATATTCTAACAGAGTGTGTTTAATAGGTTGAGTCCTTAAATCGCCAAGACCCCCCCCCCATTCTGCAAGACTAATTGCATGTATTAATTAGCGTTACATCTCCTAGCTATACATGGGACCCCAGTAACACACTCGCGGAAGAAACAATTAATGGTCTCATTTTACTGCGGTGTGATGTTATTTCTCGATAATTATACAGGAATGCTATTGTAATATTTTATACAGTTAACAATAAGTAAATTTTAAACACAACACAAGTGCATTATTGACTGTTCACAAGCTTCTAATACGGATTTATTGTTGAGGCATTCCCTTCCCGCATTTATTGATCTTATATGTTATATTGTTTGCTATCCCGTTGCTATGATATTCGGTCGAAGAGCAATTATGTCAATTTATATTTGCCACTTCCGTGCATTTTGCTATACCAGGTAGCCTTCCTATGTTGTGGATGGACGAGTGGAGAACAGCACTTATGGTGAGACTATTGAACATTTTTTTATCACATGAGCATTCAGAACCAAAGCTAAGGCCAAATCTCTTCGAACGTACTACTGAGCGTAACATTTGTTTATTGCTCATCGTTAAACCTGCTAGCTTTCCTTTGATTTTTCTATAATGTGATGTTAGATTTACTTATTTCCTGGTGCTAGGGTCGGCCCGGGTGGTGTAGTGGTAACAATGCTTTCCTTTTAAACCCATGATCGCGGGTTCAAACCCGGCCAGGATCGATGGATTTTTTTTGGGGGGGCGTAAAAATCCTAAGTATGATTTCCTTCGAAAGGGAAAAAAAGTCGTGGGTCCCGTGTCTTTAATTTACGGTACGAATGAATGAATAGTGTTTAACGCCCGTTTTTGCTACAGAGACACCACAGGCGATGGACACTGATGATACATGAGATAAAATGATATATTGGGAAATGATTTATTTTTAAGGAAGGAATCGTTACAGGCCTAAGTTTAGGGTACCTCCCCGGCATTTGCCATTTATGAGGACTGAGAAAAACCTGGAAAAAACCTCAGTCAGGAAGGACGGTCCTGGCAGTATTCGAACCCAGACCTCCCGCTCACGAGTCCGAGACTTAACGACCTCGGCCACCCGTGGCGGTTTTACGTACGAAAAAAAAACCTCAAGTCTGAAAAAAGAGGCCTCTGAGCAAAATTTGACGTCCTGAATTTAATGGGACGCTGATGACCTGAGCTGTTAAAGAGCGTCCATAAATAACTCAAATCAACCAGCCAACCTGCTACTAGGATGCCCATTGTTAAATATAGAATTTCATATTCAGATTATATATAGAACTGTATAACAAAGATCCAGTTTAGGGATTGCGGAACAAGATGGGAGGTTTGATTCGCATTTGAATGCTAAGACTACAGCTTTCGGATTCCAAGATTAAATTGAAGCACCGTTTCAAAAAGCAGTTTAAACTTTTCAGGAATCAGAAAAAATGCACAGCAACCAAACTAAAAAGGATAAAGGCAAATTAAAAATGTAACTATAGAGGTCAAGACCTTAAAAGTTATAAGGTTAGAAAAAAAATCAATCGTTATAATATTGGGTGCAATTCCAAAAAAATATTTGGACAAGTTGCTTTTTGCATGGATCATATGGATTTATTAGTGTTTGAAACAACACACATACATTTTAAATGGAAATGTTATTATCTAATCACTTTTAAAGGTATCTTAAGAAGGCAGTTAATCTACAACATCCCCAATCCTTCTTCCTCTTCAAGACAATCACATGTAATGTCCCCACCAACATTATCATTATCTTCATCAGTATCCTGTACTGTCTGATCGATACCAAGATTCAGTGGGTTTAGGCTTCTCAATTGTCATCAACTCTCTGCTACTTGTCTACACCATGTCTATATCATTCCTTTCGGTAGGTTTAATGTCACAGTATCTGCATCACAAACATTTTATATTGAATGTCTCCTTTTCAAAACTAATTGGAATTTTTAAAAGGTTCATGTATTCTATAAGTAGACTCCATTTTTACAACATTAAACTTTTCTGCCTTTTCTGATTTCTTTAACATGATCCTCATCATATCTCTAATGTCATTTAACCTTTTAGCACATTAGATAAATACCTAAAATCCGGAACAGTCCCAATAAATGGATAGTGCTTACTTTTCCATAAATTTCGTGGTACTCTTTTGGTGTTTTTATTTCAGCCATCTTCCGTAACTCTTTTTCTGTAACTCCAAACATTACATCTGATGACAGAAATGAATGCCCCCTGATTGGAAAAGTCATTGAAACGTTCTTTATCTGTGGAGGAGAATGTTTCAAAATCCACCATAAAAGCGCATGGACAACGTGACTATTTCGGTTTGTCTACCACACCCATCACAAAAATGTCTAACAATTGTATTAGAAGAATCAAATAGGAATTTACTGTGGAGATCAGTACAGAAGACATTTCAACAGCCCCACTACTACCCTGGTTTTCTGTCCAGCAATAGAAGTGCGGAAGTTTGATTTTTGAATCAGAAATGCAACGAGCATAAAATAAAAGTTACCGTGAATAGGCTTCCCCTATATAAAGTTTAGGGAGAGAGTGAACTTGCTGGAGATCAAAGGAGAACAAGACACCGTTCATAGACTTCTGCTTAGCAATTTTATTAAAGGTTTTTGCCCTCAAATTGTAACGACCAAGGATGCTCTAAGTTCAGCTTTTTTATTTTCACCTTTGATGGATGTCAGTAGATGGGGCACTTGTGCACAATAGCTACGAGCAACTATTGTTAGAGAAGTCAAATGCCAGATTGAAATTTTTGGAAAAAAATATTCTGGAAAAACAACTTTCTTTCTCAGTGGCAATCTGGAACTGTGGCATTATATGTTGAATAACTTATTAATATTAAGTAAATAATCCCTTGCATTTTTGGCGCGAGTAATGACATTCTTGTGCTTTCACATTTGGTAGGAACCTAACTACAGACTTTATCATTTCTTACTCTTGCGATTTCTTCGTCGCTCAACAATGGCAGTCACTGCTATTATCGTTGGCCCTGGTGGTGTAGTGGTAACCATACTTGCCTCCTAAACCCAAGATCGCGGGTTCGAACCCGGCCAGGACCGATGGATTTTTTCGGGGCGTAAAAATCCTAAGTATGGCTTCCTTCGGAAGGGAAGTAAAGCTGTGGGTCCTGTGTCGTGCATTTACGTGATGAAAAAGAATCTCAAGCCTGAAAGAGAGGCCTCTGAGCAAAATTTGTGGGCCGTTTCACGCCCTGAGTTGAATCGGACGCTGATGACCTGAGCTGTTAAAGAGCGTCCATAAATAAATCATTAAAAAAGACTGCTATTATCGTGGTCGCTGTAGTGTTGAGTCGATGCTGCGTGACACCGTAGACAGCACAGAAAAAATTTGCAGTAGTGGTAGTGGTCTTTATACAACCGTCGCTGACACGAAAAATCGAAATCAGTCCTCTTGGACATCCGCGACATATGGCTAGAGAGTAGTGCCATCACTCGTGCCCATAGGTAACCATTTCTCACACACCAATGTCCCTGAATAACGTATATTAGCGTTAAAGTTATAAGGAAAAATCCGGGGCTGAGATCCATAAAACCAACTGATCTGTTCACCATTGTATGAAAATGTTCACAATTCAACATGCTTTAACGACCAAAGCAAAACAGACAGATAGTACGAATCTGCAGTGTAGCTTATAAACAAAAGTGAAATTGTATACATTCCCAGCATTGGCGCCGGTAGTGCGTACCGGAAAGTTGTAATAGCGTTATGATAATCAAGCCCGGGTCGCCTAAGGTGCATATGAACGATCTAATCTTTCGATTATGACACCGCCTAAATAAATCCCCGAAAAACTCCCTTCACAAACAATATATTACGACAAGGATATTTAAAAAAGAAGATGCCTGTGTGTTTGTTGATAAAAGATATAAACTACCATTAGGAATATTTTAATACTTTACAAATGCTCTACTTGGTGATTAATGCTTCAACTAATAAAGGTTTATGTATATGGATACAACACAGAATGGTTCAAAAATATCGGCTGCATAGCAACTAAGTAGCCTAAACCATAATGCAGTAAAATGTAAACAACAATTGAACCCAAAGCACATACTAACTAGGTGCTAAGGGTTGTACAAAATAAAATTATAACAGTTGCAATAAAATGTTCCGCATTTGAAACATTGTTTAAAAACTAGATGTTGGCTACACCTGTTTTTTTTTGAGTAGTGTTTAACGCCCGATTTTACTACTGAGGCACCACAGGCGGTGGACACTGATGATACATGAGATGAAATGATAAATTGGGAAAGAATATTTTTTTTAAGGAAGGAAGCGTTCCAGGCCTAAGTTTAGGTACCTCCCCGGCGTTTGCCTGTTATGAAGACTGAGGAAAACCTGGAAAAAACCCCAGTCAGGGAGGACGGTCCTGGCGGGATTCGAACCGCAGACCCCCCGCTCACGAGTCCGTGCCTTAACGACCTCGGCCACCCGTGGCGGTGGCTACACCTGTTATGAAATCTATAAAAAGCTATCAGTAATTATATAATATCTTTGAAAAGACATTTTAGCGCATAGTGTGTCTGCACTAGAGTGCTGCCGTATTTCATTCTAGTGAATATGGAGTTTGAAATAATGATGAATCAAAGGGGAACTATTTAATCATTTTTACTGGACACAAATGTACATTTCATAAACGGCAAATAAAAAGAACTGAACGACGGAAATGTGTGAAAATAATTTATTTTTTAAAGCTAATAATGAGAAAGAAATTGATAAAAGTGTGATTAACTATTACCGTTGATTAGAATTAGGCGATAAACTAAATGGGGAGAAATTAAAAATTACATTGATGCGTAAAGCAACGGTAAATCCAGCGTACAGGCCATCTACACTTTTACGACTCCAAGGAAATAACCATGATGATTATTTAATAAATTACGAATCAACAGAGGAAATAATCATGATCTTAAGATTCGCCATAGTTACACGAAATCTAAAGAATATCATTGTGGAAACAAATTAAGAAAAAAACCTTGTGCTAATCAATGATATAAAAAATATTGTATTATTTTCCTGTAAGATTAATGTGATATTTTTATCACCATTTCAGTTTACATTTGTCGATAGAGTAAGCCTAATTTGTTTTCAGAACGTTTATAATTCAGGGAATATTGAATGGATATTACGAACGTAGTTTGATATTACAGAAAACAAGTTCAGTCTTGCAACGCAATTCATTTTTCCACATGGTGCTCTCGAAGTTCAAAGCATTTGCTCCAACGCCTCTCCATATTCGCGATTCCTTGTGGAAGTGGTTTCCTCGAGGGCCTCAAAATACTCATTTACCTTCTGTATTATCCCTTCATTTCACTTTTGTGTGCAGTCAAGAAATGTTTAAGTTTCGCTAACAATTGGTAGTCTGAAGCAGCGAGATCAAGTGAATAGGGTGAATGCGGAAGCATTTGAAATCCTAGTTTGGTCAATTTGTTCTGGGTTACGCGGCTTGATTGCATTTTTACGCAACCTCTGTGTTCAGTCATTTCAAAAGTGAACATAGCATTCTTCAGTAATGGTATATTCTCTTCTATAAGTACTCAATCAAGAGAATTCCTTTTGTGTTCCAGAAAAATGAAGTCATCAACTTTCCAGCTGTTCCAGAAAAATAAAGTCATCAACTTTCCAGCTGATGGAATGTATTTCGTCTTTTTCGGAACCGTTTTACCTCGTGCGATCCGCTGTTTAGATTGTGGTTTCGTTTCCGATGTATAGCAATAAACCAACTATTCGTACACAGTGGCAAAATGCCTTAAAAACATTGGATTCTTTTCAAACATTTCCAATCGGCCAATGTTCGCTTGGGATCGCTTCTGCTTCGGAGTGAGCATACGCAATACGAGTTTTTCATGTGTAATTCGTTATGCAAAACAAAATTAACCCTCTTTGTTGAGATATCCATGGCCTCTGCTGACTCATGCACTTTCACTCGTCTGTCAGCCAAAACAATATCATGGACTATAGCAATGATTTCTGATCTCAGAGCTGATTTTGGACTTCCATGACATGGCGCGTCTTCAATGCTTATTCTCACACGCGTGTACTCAATTTACTCTCATTCGAACGGGTTCGTGCGTCACCCAATGTATGCAAAATTCTCTAAGCAGTTTCCTTTGCTGCTTTCCCTTCCGGAAAAAACAGAATTGTATCACACCACACATTCCAGCCTCATTCATTTTCCCTGTTACTCGGAACGTTTGCGTTTAAACAACTGCCAAACAATGAATTAACATCAGAATGACCTGTTAGTTATGACCACAGAATGTTGATATATAGAAGGCAAACATTGTGACCACATATTAAGATGATGCTGTTACCCTCTGTTAGTATATGAACCAAGTTACGTATCAAATCACCCTCGTAGCAAATTCTGGTGCAAGCACTGAACCCGCGCCGAGCTCATAGTTATTGTGTTCACCACCAAGGCCAGCACACATTCCTAAGTACAAACCTTAGCAATGGTGGGCGGGTTACCTGTTAAAACCGTTTTCGAATGAAGGAAGAAATGTCAGAAATGTAAGTGTACCAACTTTCTTCTGTGCGGTGCACATCACCCGAATGCGGAGGAACTTGTCGATGACCTGTTTCTTTTCTTAATAAACACGCACACCGCCCTGAACCTCTCCTCATATGATTTCTGATAGCGCTTCTCCCTATATAAACAAAGTTGTCTACCTACACATTTTCCTCTTCATCAATTCTTGTCTCTGCCACTGCTAACGCCCAATTTTAAAAATTCAGACACTTCTTCACTAAACATTTTCCTTTTTAATCCTGCATTCTAGAATATCCCTTAATTTACAATTCGTATTTAGCATTAGACATTGCCATTAAACCTGTCCAACTTTGCTCTGCGCCTTGTTACATTTCCATCTGTATTTTCTATAATGTCCCTGATCCCTGGGATGCTCCCCTTAGGTGTTGACACAACGTTTAATCCACTTTCATGCACCTGTTAACCAGATGATGTGAAGGCCAAGACCGCTGCTTCTTCTCTCGCTTTCTTATATGGTGTGACCATTCTTCTCGGTGACGTCACGCGGCTATGTGCTTCTCCCTTCACGTCTGCTTCCGGCGACGTGCCGGTGATCAATTTCCGGCGCATGCCTACTTCCCGTTCTTCCCCCTCATCTTCAACTCTTTGCTACTTCTACTTCAGCTCCTAAAATTGCTTGTCTTTCTTTTTTCTGATCCATTATCTGTCTTTTTCCATTAATGCAAAGTTGTAGTCCTTTAACAAATGCACTTTTCCCATTATCCCTTATTTCTTTCATTTTTCTAAATAATATATTTCTATGATCTTCATCATAGTCCCATTTCACATGAATCTTCGCCCCTTTCAACTTTTTTGCCCTGAGCACTTGTGTTTAAAACTAACTCTTGCCACTTTAACTGGAATTGCCCTAGGTTTTCCGCCCCTATTTCCAAATCTATAAATATCTACTATTATTTGTACACTGAAAACAAGAATAAGATCTAGTACTGCCTAAATCTCGCATGATTATGTAATTTTCCGTTTAAAAATGTTTGTGCTTGCTGAATAATTTTTGGTGAATTTACTGAACTCGGGTTCTCTCATTTCCTTCGTTACTACAATAATGAAAGATTATAGGGCATGTGTATACCAGGTGACTGCATATCCTGCAGATTGTGAAGTTAATCAATTCCGACTATGTCCGCCTCCGTGGTCTAGTAGTATCTGCGATTTTTCCCTTCTTTTCCGGAGATTGTCCTTGCCCTGGGAAAGTGAATGCCAGATAGCTTTAAGGCGCCAAGGACTCCGAGCTCATTTGTGCCATCATTAATTAGTTTCATTTTATTTACTCTTACAGACTTAACACCTATAGTATGCAGTCTATAATCTACAAATGTCGCGAGAAAACCAATGAGCATTTTCGATTGAGTAGCTTTTCGACCCAATTTCTACCTAACTTCTACATGGTATCCGAAAAGTCACTGTGCACTAAGCTCTTGGCAATAAGCACTACAAGAAGGAGAGTTGTAGGCTACCGGTGCAATAGGCGTACACAGTTGTATTAAGATAATAGGTACAATGTGATGTAGCAAGTTATAGCAAAGTGTGACCTCTTGTGTGAATTAGTAAATATACATACAGTAGGATATTGAGGATAAGAAAGCTCCTCCGTAACAATTGTGACAGAAGTGTACAATAGTGACTCATGTGTAAATTGTTGGTAAATACGCCTTAAGTAGGATATCAAGGATAAGAAAGACCTTCAATAACAACTATGGTAGGTGTGTGTAAAGGTGACTCGGGTGTGAATTATTTAGTTAATAGACCTAAAGTAGGATGTTAAGGATAAGAAAATTATTATATAATAAAAACCTCTTAAACCTTTTGATTGTTCTTGTTGGTGTACAGCTGGCTTGTTATGCATTTTAGATATAAGTGCAAGTCAGGAAAGGGGCACGCGTCACGAGAAGGGGACTGACTAGACGACGAAGTGCTATGCAGGTATTTGCGAGCTCTGGCTGAGTTAACCCACAAACTCTGTTTCTTTTTGTCTCTGAGAAACCCGAAGCACCTAGCATTTCCTGAGGACACGACTTGGCTCTGCTCCCAACCCTACACCTAATATCCTTCATTTTCGTCACCAGGAATCGAGTAGGAATTTGTGACGACATCGACAATATGCCATCTGCAAGCTGAGTGTCTGCTGGCGGACATTTCAGCTCAATCACCGTCGAGCAACTTTACACCGGGGACACAGACACATCCATGTGGATTGTTGACTGCATGTCATTTAAACGCTGTTCTAAATTTCCATATTCTTTTATAAATACAATTATTAAATGCAGCTCACAGTGACTTAAAATACCTGTAGTAAATGGATTATTGTCTGATAACTCTCCATTAGTGCACAGCAGTGTATCTGGACTTGCACCGCCTGTGGTGCCTCAGTAGTAAAAATGGGCGTTAAACACTACTCAAAAAAAAAAAAAAAAAAAAAAAAACCTGGACTTGCAGTTGTTTATTCGGGGAGTCTCGTTGGAATGCAACGGGCAAGTGTCTCAGACAAATGCGCTACAGAAACAACGCCCTGACACCGACCAGACTATTGCTGGTCTGATCGACTACATTATAAATCGTCCTCACATCTGTACGAGGAAAAGTTGCAGGCTGCAGTTTGGAGAATACTGCATGATGCGAGGTTGCAGCAAATACATCAGGAGCTGCGTGAGACGGATAATGGACGACGAATGGCATTCGCAAGACGAGCGCTGCGGTAACTTGAACAAGACCTCCACTCTTGGTTACTGTTTTTTTTTTTTTTTTTACTGAAAAAGAATTATTCTTCTGCACGGCAATATCAACAAGCTAACATGTATTATCGGAATGACTAAAATTTCAATTGGGAGCGAAAGCCTACATTCAGAGTTCAAATGTGGCTTCAATCTATAGGACGGCATATTCAGGGGCCAACTATAGAACCTTTTATGATCACAATATCAATGCAATCGCTTTTTTCATCTTCTGCAGCACGAATTGCCGACTCAAATGAATGCGGTGCTGATGCAGGCAGAATTTTGTGATAACAACATGACGGAACTTCACCTCACTTGACTTATTTCGTGAGAGACCTCCTCAATGTCATCTACCCAGAACGGTGTATCCGGCGGATTGGATCAATTTCCTGGCTAACATGGCCACCACATACAGCGAATTTTTTCTACCTGAAATACATTGCAAACCAGACGAAGGCAACGAATTTCCTCAGAGAGCGAAGATAACGCATCGTCGCCGCATTTTTTAATGTCACTGCAGCCCTTCTGCGGCGCATAAAATTAGCGATACAGATGCTAATCGAGGCAGAATTTTCAGGGAGATTAGCCAATTTGAACAGCTTTTCATAGATATGGAATATAAAAGTACGTATGGATTCATGGATAGTGGGGCAGTGCAGGAAAATTTCTGCTCACCGTTGCTCCTCTGTGCCCACTCCCCAATTGGGGCACCTTCAAAAGGAAGGTATGAGGTGAGGGAGACATCGGGTTCTCAGTATACACGGGCGGTTACAACACAGACGCATATGAAGTCCCTAATATGTTTCCAGATAAAACACTCTGAAGTCGATGGAGGGCTACCTCCTCGAGTGATTCAAAATCCTCGGAAGGTTCGCTTCCAACCTGCCTTGCCATAGCGCAAGCCATCGGCACACCGCGTCAGCCCACCTCACCCTGGCACTTTCAATCCTGTAACAGAGTACAATGATATGAATGAGGAGAGCGGACAATTCGTGGAATATTTATTCATCCCAGAATTCGCTAAGCGATCAAAGGAAACTATGAAAAAATCCAAGACCAGGATGGTTTTCCCAACGGGAATTGAAGCCGGTAAATCCCGAATGCGAGTCTAAAGCGTGAGACACCCCGCTTGTTGAAATCTAAATATAAGAACAGTATTTGCTATCGTAGCAGGATTTATCCATTAACACTCTTTATTCTCATGGTTCACAATGAATTCCAATTGCCTACTGCATGCGAGGGGTGTTCTAAAAGTTCCCAACCCATTAATTTATTCTATTTTTTGTTTTGCAACATAGTCATTTTGTAAATCAACACATTTAGTCCAACGACTTTCCAATTTAATGCCCTCAGTAAAATAAGATTTGTCCAATTGTGAAAAATAAGCCCCTTTCTCAGCTTCAACCTAATCATTTGATTTGAATTTTCGTCCACCCAGCCATGTCTTCAGATTTTGGAATAAAATGTAATTGCTGGTAGCCAAATCTGAGAAATATGACGGATATGGAAGCACTTGGAAGCCATGCTCATGCAGTTTACAGCAACAATCTCAGACGTGTGTGAAGGCGCATTATCGTAATGAGAGGTAACTTGGTTTTTCCCAAGATGTGGGCATTTAGCCTGAACAGCATCCTTCAATTTATCCTGTAGTAAAGCGTAATACTTCCCGACGATGTTTCTGCCCTTCTGGAAGTAGCTTACGAGCACCATTGCATGAGAATCCCAGAAAACTGTAGTCGTGAATTTTCCTGCGAACGTAACCGTTTTTGCTTTCTTTGGAGCACTTTCACCTGTTGCCACCCACTGTTTCCACCGCTCCTTCATCTCTGGCATATGGTGATGAATCTATGTTCATCTACTGTTATGAATTGTCGGAGAAACTCACTGAAATGGAGCTTAAACAAGTCTAAACACTCTTAGAAACGTTCATTCGAATTCGTTTTTTGTGCATTGTTAACAAACGCGGCACCCATCCAGCGGAAAGCTTTCTCATACTCAGAATTTCGTGTAAAATGTAGTGGACACGGTCTATCGAGATCTTTGCAATGTCAACCACCTCGCATACCTTTAATCGGCTATCATTAAGTCCGACATTATGAATTTTTGTCGCAATCTCGTCGGTCGTAGCAGTTTTGGGACACCCTGAGCCCCTTGAGCGCTCATCTTAAATGAATGTACGACCAAGCTAAAATTCTGCAGCCCACTTTTTAACCGTGGAAAACGAAGGTTAAGAATCCTTTAATGTGGAATCTATCTTCTTTTGTATTTCTGTTGTGGTTAAACCATTCAAAACGAAGTACTTTTTCACAGCTCATATTTCGGTTTATATCCATTTTGAAGAAAATGTTAACATTGGTTTGTTTACACGATCGTCGCAAATAAGTGGCTACATTCACGTATCCAAAACTTTACAGCGCGCCATGTAAAGGATGATACCTAACAACTATAGAAATTTGCCCATTTTCACATCTCTGTGTCAGGCTGAGAACTTTTAGAACATACCTCGTATTTTACGTTCAGATATATTTCCAAGCGGTGATATAGGAGTTTCACGTCTGCTCTGAGAAACAAAGAAGTTACTAACAATAAAAATATAAACTCTGTGCAGGTGTAATGTGGTTTTGTTTATTTACATTGTGTACTCCTTAAATATTATTCATTGAGAAAACAAAAGTCTAAAAGGCTGAAGCAAATTACTTGTATTTTTAAACTAATACATTTTATCTCATCATTGGATTAGGTATGTACAATAGTTTACCGCTATATACAATCCTTATTCCAGGGGAGTACCTAATTTTAATGTGCTTGTGAAGCAATCCACAGTGACCAGTGCATGCACACTTTATCTTTACTGCTTATTATTATTATTATTATTATTATTATTATTGTTGTTGTTGTTGTTGTTGTTGTTGTTGTTGTTGTTGCTGTTGTTCCCCATCCAATAAGTACGACTAAGCTTTGAGTATGCCTTCTCACACATAGAAACATAAAAGTATGTGTAAATATGGTGTAGTGGCAATTATGTAGTTGTGGACACGTTTGGTGCCATATGCGGCGATAATTAATTTATGGATGATGAGATGAAGTAGATGGGAATTTGTCGGTTTAGGATGGTCGGCTGGCTGCAGAAATCTTCTTACTGTTCCTCTTGCTTCTTGCCTCCGTCTGCTCCGGCTATATGAGACATCAAAATGGGGGATTTTTGGAAGGTAAGACAACCAATTCACAGGTAGAAGAAAATTTGAATAGGTCCATGTCTCATGGACAAGCCCGAAAAATATCAGTTGTTGTAAAAAAAAAAAAAAAAAAAAAAAAAAAAAGAAAAAAGAAAAAAAAAAGAAAAAAAAACCTTTATTGATCGACCGTCTTACACTCAGGGGTGAAGTTAATTTTAACTATTGTTCTAACGCTATAAGGAACTTTGACTTTCGCCTAAGGTTTACTTCAAGGTGTAATATCGTTAAGGTGATAATTATAAATGTCCACTGTAACTACCAACTATAACTTTATATCTTTACACTCCCGTCTCAACTCCCAATAGCAACTTCAACATTTCCACGTTTCACCGCTACTGCCTCAACTCTCAACTATCCCTATTTCTCCATAATTGGAAAGTTTTATGTTGCGGCAGTCGGTCGGTTCGTAGTGACGCTTTCTAACTTTGATTCAGCTATTTAAAATATTATACTATGCTGCTATTGGCTGTATGATATGAATTTGTGTTACGCAATCTTCTGATTGGTATATTTTTTCGCGGTCCCTTTGGCTAGAGGTGGGGTGATAACTTCTATTACGCGAAAAAATATACCTTAACGGTTTTCCGTTTCCTGTTTTTCAGAAGTTTGCGCAACAGCATTCCGTGAGGGTGCAACGGTCGAAGTTCCTTTGTACGAGTTACAACTAACGGTACCCAGTTAGTTTCATGGTCATTGGGGTCCTTGAGAGGCCTCTGAGGAAAATTTGTCGGCCGTTTCACGCCCTGAGTTGAATGGGACGCTGATGACCTGAGATGTTAAAGAGCGTCCATAAATAAATCAATCAAAAAAAAAAAAAAAAATTGGGGTCCTTGCAGGAAGGAGTGTGTCGGCATTTATGGCCTTCTTCCGCTCCTTCTGATTTTGGTGCTCGCCAAACTGACGGCCTTGTAAAATTCTAGAAGAAACTAATCTTCAGCTTCTCACTCGAAATGTTATGCCAACCATTTTAATATTACTTTAACATTCACGTAATTTTATATTCACCTAGTTAAGGTGACTACCTGGGGATTTACGTGGTATAAAGATCTACCACTTCATTTTCTTTTAGAGCGCTTTTTCACGGTTATTTGTTTTCATTGTTCTAGCACACTAGTGTGTTATCCGCAGTCATTATGGGCACAGTGCACTTCAGTATCATTTTATCTTGAGGACATTTAAAATAGCCTATGAACTCATCCCCTGTGCAAGACAAGGACACCATGTCATATTGTGGAACTGAGGCCAAGTCACTGTACACTGGGATAAGATCAAAGCAAAGTATTAACGTGTTTAAGACATGTTTGTGCTCACAAAGAAAGTTATGATCGTTTTATAAAAGTAATGTTCCAGAAGACTTTAATTCCTATGCGCAATTTTTTTTTTACATTTCTCAGTGTATTTTTTCTCTTAACAACCAGAAATATCCAGAATCACCAGCAGGTGGTACATTATTGAAAACAAATAATAATAACATTGCTAACTATGTGTGACTGCTGATAAATTGAAATACTTCCAGAGCAACTGTGCAATTAAGCAGTGATGCACATGAGTGTCTCAAATGAATGTTTCACTCCTTAGAAGGAAGGATGATGACGTAAGTCGAAACCATCGTGAGGTATCCCCTTTCGCCCGTACCTGCTTATTTACCCGTCATTCCTTTGCTGGTGTAGTAAGCAATCGCTGCCAAAGAAGAAAAAGTGAGCGAGAATTGTTTGTAGTGCGGAAGGCGAAAATCTAAAGTGTCATATACTGAAAAGTCTTTCTGGTGATATCAATATCCACCAACATTATTACACACGTCATCATGATTACATTACATTACAATACAAAGTAAGAAATGTTTATTCCTCATTTGTGTTTAGTATTAAAATATAATTGTATTGAACAATTTTAAATTATAAAGATATATTTATTTTAAATTGATATACTTCTGTTTGTTTTCATGCTGTTTAGGATAATTATTGTAAGCTTAGTTTCATTACGATCTTGTCTTTGATATAAAATATTAAATAAAAAATATAAAGCTTTATATTTTAGCAAAGTTAGAATGTTTAGTCTATTAACATTTGCGCAATGTTTTCATATTTCATTAATTGAAACATTTAAATAATAAACAAAATACATTTATACGAACACCGCCACGGGTGGTCGAGGTCGTTAAGGCACGTACTCGTAAAGGGGGAGGAACGATTCCCGCCAGGACCGTCCTCCCTGACTGAGGTTTTCTCCAGGTTTTCCTCAGCCCTCATAAATGGCAAGTGCCGGGGAGGTACCTTAAACTTAGGCCTGAGATGCTTCCTTCCTATAAAAAAATAATACTCCTTTCCCAATATACCATTTCATCTCATGTATCATCAGTGTCCACCTAAACCGCCTGTGGTGCCTCAGTAGTAAAAACGGGCGTTTCACACAATTCCAAATATGTGTGCACGAACTTATATCAATAAAATGTATAGAAGCAAGCTTTAATCCCTTAGGAAATTGCGCAAGTTCAGACTTCCTTAAGGGGTTCTTTTGCCACAAATTTGCATTTTTATTTTGTATAATTTATAATTTTAAACAGTTGCGGCTGTTCCCGACAATGTGGGCACTGTAAACCGGTTTGGGATGAGCGCACTGGAGAACGAACATTTGTACTTTTTAACACATTGGTTAATTATTCAATTACAACTTCACGTTGCACATGCTCACATGAGTCTTCATAACTGGCAAATGCCGGGGAGGTACCTAAACTTAGGCCTAGAACGCTTCCTTCCTTAAAAAAAAAAAAAAAAAAATATCCTTTCCCAATTTATCATTTCATCTCATGTATCATCAGTGTCCACCGCCTGTGGTGCCTCAGTAGTAAAAACGGGCGTTAAACACTACTCAAAAAAAAATGCTCACATGATCATGAAACCTTTCACTGAATGATTAAATAAGTACAAATTTTATTTTTATTATATTCCCCAAATTATTAAATATTTTCCTTTTTATTTTGTTTATTGAATGGTGATGTAAAAACACGCATGATTTATTTTTGTTCCACTGACTGTTTCAAATAAAATTACTGTACCTATTTGAGTTTACTTTAAGTAAACCGCAAAAAAAATATTTTTATTAGCTCGTTCATTCAAAGCTAAAAACGTGTTCCGCTTTTAAGTATTTTGATTAAGCTCTGTAACTTTCGTGGCAAAGAATTTTTAGGAAGTATCAACACATTAGAATTGCCGCAATGCACTTCCTGCAACGCAATCAGTATTGCTTTCCGACATTCAGTGCACAACAGTCAGAGCTCACATTTCCCCTGCAAATATGAACCTCCCATGCTTAACACTCACCTGCACAAAAGCTTTTTAATGGTGTTTAACGCCCATTTTAACTACTTGGGCAGTAGTAGACACTAATGATACATGAGACGAAATGATAAACTGGGAAGGAAATGATAAGGGAGCGTTCTAGGCCTAAGTTCAATGTAATTCCCCGGCATTTGCCATTTATGAGGATTGGGGAAAACCCATAAAAAACTTTTTTTTATTGATTTATTTATGGACGCTCTTTAACAGCTCAGGTCATCAGCGTCCCATTCAACTCAGGGCGTGAAACGGCCGGCAAATTTTGATCAGAGGCCTCTCTTTCAGGCTTGAGGTTCTTTTTCGTGCCGTAAATGTACGACACGGGACCCACGGCTTTACTTCCCTTCCGAAGGAAGCCATACTTAGGATTTTTACGCCCGAAAAAATCCATCGGCCCTGGCCGGGTTCGAACCCGCGATCTAGGTTGTAGGAGGCAAATATGGTAACCACTACACCACCAGGACCGACGTAAAAAAACCTTAGACAGGGAGAATGGTCCGGGTGGAAATTGAACCCCAGATCTCCCGCTCACGATCCTAAATCCAAGATCGCGGATTCAATCTTGGCCAGGACCAATGGATTTTTTCGGGTGTAAAAACCCTGTGTATGGGCTTCCTTCGAAAGGAAAGTGAAGCCGTGGGTCCCGTATCGTAGATTTATGGTGCGAAAAACAACCTCAAGCCTGAGAGAAGAAAAATTTGAGCAAAATTTATCGGCCGTTTCACGCCCTGAATTGAATGGAACACTGATGACCTGCAATGTTAAAGAGCGTCCGTAAATAAAACAAATCAACTAAACTCCCGCTCACGAGTACGCACATTAACGACCTCGGCCACTCGTGGTAGTGTGCACAGTAACATCATTTCAGTAGCTACAACAGGAATATACGGTTACCAAACGTCTGTATGTTTCAAACGGATTTTTATGCAAATCTATGAAAGATCGAAGAAAATTACGATTTTCGTTATAATAATGGAGATTTCTTTCTGCTTCAAAGGATGACACCTATATAACTTCCACTTGGTATAAAAAGATAAATAAATCACTAATCTATTGCATATTTCATAGCACTTGACGATGCATTAGATGTAGAAGACACGCATCGATTAGCATTGCTTAACGGAGTATAGCATAAAGGAATATACGTTGGACTAAATGGTAGAACCATCGATGAAGATATTTTGTAACTATTTCGAAGTATAATAGAATCGAAAAAATTACTTTAATACAAATTATTCTCTGTTGCACCGGATGGTAATCCTTCAATGTATAGCCGCCACGGGTGGCCGAGGTCGATAAGGCGCGAACTCGTGAGCGGGTGGTTTGGGGTTCGAATTCTGCCGGAACCGTCCTCCCTGACTGAGGTTTTTTCCAGGTTTTCCTCAGTCTCATAAATGGCAAATGCCGGGGAGCTACCCTAAGCTTAGGCCAGGAACAATTCCTACCTTAAAAATATGTCCTTTCTCAATATATCATTTCATCTTATGTATCATCAATGTCCATCATCTGTGGTGCTTCTGTAGCAAAAACGGGCGTTAAATACCATTCATTCATTCATTCATTCATTCATTCAATGTATGGAGAACAATGGGATTTGTAGGGCGTCTTAAAACGCATTTGAAAAAAGTAGGAAAATTGATAAATTGCATTCATTTTACCGTGTAATTTGTTAGAAGTAAACACGGCAAATATAAAATCATCGTTAATATGGTTGAAAGTAGTAAATTCAATACGGCCAAAGGCATCAAATAATAGACAGGTCAAAATATTATTGGAACGTTTAGATGAGTAACATAAAGACTGAATCGCGGAAAAATGCTCAAGTAGTTGTTGATTTATATTACATAATTAATCACTTACTGAAATTATAGTTAGTATTAGATTAAATATTGTTATAAAATGAAACTATTTATGACGAGTTGCATATCGATTATCTTTCCTAATCCCTTCCTAGGAAACTGAAGTTTCCGAGTTGCAAAATGAAAAATGACTAAAAGACTCAATTTTAATTTGTAAATGTTACTAAAATCTTAACATCTGAGGCGGGCCAGAAATCACAATATGAACCTACTTTATGACAGAGTTAAAGCCTTTTCTGCTAAATTGTAACTCAGAATCTCTAGTAGTTTAGATATAGAGGACTATATATTTTGCCTAGTTTGTTGCATATTGCTTCAATAAGAGCATTGCAACCAATAATAAAATAAAGATTCCTAGAAAATTTAAAATATGAGTTTAATGAAAAGGATTTTCCATTAATGATATGAAAGTTAAATTAGAATATCAAATAGAAGACGCTGATGAATTGATCCATCTTAAAAATCTAGTACCAATATTCATCCAGAAACTTTCTAAATCTCAACATCCCAGACTTCAAGCATCCGCTACAAGTATATAAGCAATGTTCGGTTTTATATACACAGAGAGAGGACAAATTCCGAGAGAAAGACCTCACAATGAGGAACATTTTTGTTTACTGGCTTCTCTTTGACGCGTGTATAAGAGGCAAACATCATCGTAACGCAAGTGTTAGGGACATTTAACAAATATGCCATGATATTATTAATTTACTGTAATTGCCTTGGAGCAGATTACAGAAGGTATTCAATATGTCTGCCCTGAACCCGATTACACCATGATAACCGTGTCTGTTAAACTCTGACAAGTATTTCAGGCCTAAGTCGCATTTGTTCAAAAACAGCGAATACTTGCTCAATCAATTCATGTCCTGTGTGAACTGGGGTCATGTACATGCCCCCCATGACAAACGTTCTAGGGACGTTAAGCCGGGTGACCGTTTTCTCTAGCCTCCACGTAACACGCCATGTCGGTCAGTTCAGGGAAACCGTAGATATCCATTGTCAATGCATTCTTTATGTATTTCAACTGCACAAGCATCGACTACACACAGATGTGCACGGCGAAGACAAGGAAGCATCACGTGGTTTACGTTGGAATTAGTGCACATAACATAACAGTGTACAACTACTAAACTACGCATCAGAAAACATAGGATGTATGACAACATTTTCCTTATTGTAAAATGTACCTATCCTCCGTTAGTAGTATGTATCCTTCGGCGGACACCCAATTGACCTCACATCCGTTTTGAGCTCCAGGCACACCACCACAGAGGAAAATATGACCTTGAACTCAAACCGTTCAAGGTCATATTTTCCACTTTAGTGGTGTGCCAGGAGTTCAAACTGATGTGACGTGTGTGGGTATCCGCCGAAGGGTACATTTTTTTATTGTTGCATAATACATTTTTGTTACATAATACAGGGTACACATTTTTATTGTTGCATAATACATTTTTGTTACATTTTTTTGTTACATAATACATGTGTTAATGATGGTACCTGGATAAATATAGGCACATGATTAATAGGTTGATACCTAGAGAAATTGAAACTGGGGATAGAAGGGTGACGTGAATGACTGTTATGAAGATGTTCAAGTATAGGAAGGTGCGTATGTAATGCATGATAACGTTTGACGACAAATTGGAAGGTGGTGAGGCAAACGTTTTGTAGATGTTGGTCCGTTGTTTTGCACGTGAGTGATAGGTTACTTTGGTGTAAGACGAAGTTGTGGAAGAAGTAGAACTTAGACGTGGAAGGTTCGTGGGTAAAGTTGTACAATTTGATGTGGAAGTGGATGGGTATGTTGCTATGTTTGGCGATGCGAATGATTACGGTCCTGTAGGATGTTGGTCCGTCGATGTGGGTAGATGTGATGTTTAAGGCGTCGCGCGCATCTTTGACGTAGAAGTTGAACAAGAGGTTGTTTCCTGAAAAGAAAAGAGTTAAGATTAGAGAAGGGGAATAGCGTTGCGCGGGAATGTAAAAAAAAATAATAAAAAAAACGTGGTACTTACCAACATGTAAGAGATCAGTGTGCATTGGGCGAGTCCTTGGGCAGTTCCAGAAAGTCGATGATGGTTTTGCGGTTGCCGTTGGGCAGCGTTTCGGTGCCGTTGTAAACGACGTGAAAGGGCGCCTCGTTGAGTTTGTTTATTTGTTGCTGCGTGAGGTCGTTTTACGAAGAGGGCAACCAGACTTGTTTTCCGTCCTGGAGTCGCAGCATTATTTTAGTCCGTATTGCTTGTTGAAGGAGCGCTCCCCGACGACCACGTATGGTTCCTTGCAAGTGAGGTCTCGCACCGAGATGAATGTTGGAATGTGTCCCAAGTTGGTGAGGTCTTGCAGAACGCTTCGTTGTATGATGTTGACGCGGCGACGACTGGCTAGGTTGTGAGTGCGGAAAGGAAGTGTTGTAGGTATAAATGGTTGGAGGAAGGAAACCGCAAGCATCCCGGATATGTTTGTGCAAGTTTGAGCATGTGATGACGCGTTATGGCTTGTTGTTGTCGAGGAAAAGTTTGTATTTTTGATGGAGTTAGACGATGTTGTTCCACTCCTGGAGATATATGGCGATGCCTGGACTTTTTTCGTTGTTGTTGAATATGATTGCGGGGGTTCCGAATACGTGTTTAAAATATAGCGTGTGCTTCTCGTTGACGTTGATTTTGCGTCGATCGGGTTTGTCCTGGGTGCTGGCGAGATCCAGATGTTGGGCAATTTTCGGTCCGAGCTCCTCCACCAGCCTGGTTCACTGGTCGATGCTTTCCAAGGTGACGTAATGATTTTTTCCGCACTTGGAAATGGTGACGGTGTGGGCCCCCGGCGGTCGGGCGATGGAAAGGAACTTGGAGTGCTTTGGTTTGATGAGGTGTATGTGTCCGGCGCACCTGAAAATAGAGAGATGTTTTAGCAAAAGGTGATGGATGCGTGAGGAGGAGGAGGAGAAGGAGGAGAAGGAGGAGGAAGAGGGTTAAGAGCGGTACTTATATGTTTGCTGCTTGCCGTTTGGAGGAAGAGTGAGCGGGACTCTTAGAGCGCACGAGTTTTGTGCAGAGGCTGGCAGGTTTGATGCGTTGAGGTGCACCGCGCATGACGCTTGTAGGACTGCAGGATGAGACGATCGTTGTAGTGGTAATGTTAGATTCTGAACTTGTGGTAGAAGAGAGATGTCGGCAAGCTGCAGCATCGATGGGAGACGTATGCCACGGCATAGTGTCCGCAAGTGACGCTGTCGTCGTCTTGTAGTCGACGGAAATTATAGGTCCACCTATTGCCGCAATTGCGGAGGAGAAAATTTTGTAAGGCGAGCAAGAGAGGGGGCAGTCCGTAACAGTCGAAATATTCTCCCCGTTTATGAAGATGCAAATACAGGGCTTTCCCGGTCGAGTGCTAGGGTCGGTATTTGTGACTAGAGCTACGGGTAGTTTTGATAAGGTGCGAGGTAAGCGATCTGAATGGAATACTCCGGTGAACTGCTCGTGTTTTTTTTTTTTAGAATGTCGTTGATGCGTTTCGTGTTCATGATATGAGTACGGATCAGTGCACGTCGATTTCCAAGGTTCTGTAAAGTTCCGACATGAGTAGGATGCAGACGGGTTCTGGTAAAGCCTTGCGGAATTCCATTTTTATGGAGATGTTACCGTGGTGAAGACCGGAAGCATAGTCGTTGTTGGCGGTCATGTCGACGGTGAGGTCAAAAGCGAAGATGGTGTAGCCATTGGAATAGGCCGGTCTGTTGATGACAGTGTCCTTGTTTTTGAAATGGATACCCAATCCGTCCTGGAGGGTTTGAAAGCAGTCGAGAAAGTGTCCTTCGTCGAAATTTGGTTGTAGGGGTTGTGAGGGGAAAGGTTGATTATTGACGAAAAGTTCCAGCGCTGCTAGGTCGAGGTGTTGGAAATGGTAAGGGTTTTTGGAGACGTCGCCCATGTACGCCTTACCGCTAGTCATGGCGATGATGATTCTGCGCGGTATCTTTCCGACGAGAATGTCGTTGAATTGCGCTCCGATGTTTCCCTTGGGTATGTTGAGGGTTTGAAAGTCGACGTCCTTGAAATGATATTTGGTGTTGCTCTTGGCGAGAGCCGTCTGGTGGGCAAGTTTGACGGTGGCGCTGGATCTGACCTGTTTGAGATGGAGTTTAGCGGACACGATTTGCGTGTATCCTTTGAAGAGGCGATTTTTGGAGAATAGGTGGAATTGCGGGGGTGAAGGGGTGAGTTTGACGGTGAGATTGACGTTATTGAGTAGCAGAAGGTTTTGGTTGAAGATGCCGCTAGAGAGGCATCCCATGAATTGGACCAGTTTGCTGCCTTTGGTGTATTCCTTTCGCCACTGCAATCCCTGGTTGTTGTCGAAATCGTCGTGCTTTGCTGGGGTGTCGAGAACCCACAGAGACGACTGCAATCTGCCGTTCATGACGTCGGAGGAATAATTGAGTAGGGTTTCCAGATAGGTTTTGAACGGATAGCCCGTTTGAGGCATGGAGATGTTGACGTTATTGATAGACACGCCCACCTGGCTGAAGAGGGAATTGAGAGAATTGTTGACAAAGGTGACCTCGCTGGCATCGTGGATTTCGGTGCCGTTCTCCTGAACTATCTTGACGAACGTTTCGAGAAGGACGTAAGGCAGGTCCAGGTAATCGTCGCCATTTCCGGAGTAAATTTATTCTTCCCCTACTGTACGTTAAGGCAACGGCGAACGGCCTCGATCCCGTGCCTAGTGCAATGATATACCGTCAGTGCTCCGCTCTGCGCTGGGAGGGGGAACGTGCTACGTCATTTGTAATTCCTATTCCCTTACTATACTTTTAAGGAGGCCCCGCGCGGCTTCGATCTCCTGGCTAGCGCAATGATATACCGTCAGTGCTCCGCTCTGCGCTGGGAGGTAAGCTACGTCACAGTAAAGCCATTCCCCTCATTGTATACCGCCAGGCGGGTTCGATCTCCTGGCCGTGGTAATGACATACCACAATTGTCCCACTCTAAGCTGGGAATTACAGTACGTCACGGGGAGAACCCGAAAGGTCAGTGCAGGTGCACTTTCCGCGTAGTCCAACCACAGCATCCGGTTTTCAACTCGCAGGTGCCAGATCGGCGCTTCGCAACATCCGGTCTCAACCGCTGCGTCCGGTTTGAAAAGTCCATTGTTTTTTTCCGGGTCATTCCAAGTATACCGCAGCATCCGGTTGAAAAAGTCCATTATTTTTTCCGGGGTCTTTCCAAGTACACCGCAGCGTCCGATTGAAAAAGTCCATTATTTTTTCCTTGTTCTTTCCCAGGCAACAACATCATCCTGTTTTTATGGCACAAGGAAAATTACCATTTACGTCACTGGTATTGGCATTTACGAAACTGGTATTGCCATTTACGTTACACGTATTCAATAAAACGTTGCACTCTTGCTTCTCCGCCACATTCACACCGTGGTCTCTGCTGCTGCGTGGTCATCGGCATCTGTTACGCCGTGGTGCTCTACTGCTACATCATCCTCTTATATACGTAAGTATCATCTCCAATATTCATTCTGGTACTTAACAAAATGTTTCATTAGTTCTTTTTTTTTATAATGCATTGCTTTATTACATTCATTTTCATTTTTTTCAGCCGTCGTGCCGTTGTTGTACAGTTCCCCCTTGTGCTGTGTTGCTGTGGGTTTGGCTACACCGTGGTGCTCTACTGCTTCATCATCATCCTCTTACACACATTTGCGTAAGTATCATCTCCAATATTCATTCTGGTACTTATATGCTATACTTAAAAATGTTTCATTAGTTCATTTTTTAATAATGCATTCCTTTATTACATTCATTTTCATTTTTTCATTCATTCTGATACTTATATGCTATACTTAAAAAATGTTTCATTAGTTCATGTTTTAAAAATATTGCATTGCTTTATTACATTAATTTTCATTTTTTCAGCCGCCTGCTGTTGTTGTCCAGTTCCAAGACGTAACCTTGTACTATTGCTGTGTTCTACTTTGTGCTCTCGCTGTGTTTTGCTGTGTTCTACTTTGTATTCATGGTAAGTATTCATTTATATTCATTATTATTAATTTCATATTAACGTAATTTTTTACTTTATTTACTCTATTGTTTTATTTTAGTTTTTTTTTTTCCTTTATGCGCAGATGTCATTGTCAAACTGCTTTGCCGAGGAGTACCTACCCTGCTTTACCGTTACTTGTCCTTTGTGTTGTAGTAAAATCTGTGCTGGCAGTGCATTCGGTTTATTTGTCACTTTAATAGCTTCACAAATAGCACTCCTGCCTACACCTCTATTTTCAATTAAATGCGCGTACTGCAACTATCCATTTGAATTTACACATAACGACGTGCGTCCCACGCGCAGCGAAGTGCTGTAAAATTTTTTGCTTTTCCCCAGGTTTCACACACGTTAACTGTAGCCACGATTGTTCATTTGCTGCTGTTCGAAATCCTTATTTTGTACTCGATTGCTGCTTTAATTTTTTACACTTTACACTCGATGCACCACTGTGGTGATATCACGCGCACACGCAAATAAATCACGATCCAGGTTTACACTTTGCAAACACGGACGATATAGCTTATTGGGATATTTCTATTTGGCACTCACACTTTAACGATTCTCATTCCCGTTAATATTTTATTTATTTATTATCTTTTTTTTTTTGCAGATTATGGCCTCCGCATCTTCCCTATCATTCTCCCTTAACCCTAACTGGGTTCCTGTCGCCTCTACATATCGACTTATTAACCATCTGTTTCCATCTTACACGCTTTTCGATTCATTTACGCCCACCTACTTTCCACCCTCCTTCATCTTCGCTTGCACGCTTCTAGAACTCTTCATTTCCGAGAGTAATTGCTGTGCCATTATAGGTTCATTTTGCGGACACATGCTTAGCGAGTACAATTATTTGGACACATTTCCCACTTTCTTTATCACGTTAACTAACCATTATCAACTTTTTGAATCAAAACCTTTCTTGTCGGAATTTCTCTTCACGCAAAATGGACACTATTACGTTTATTATCATCATACTTTTGAGTTCAAAAATACTTTTTTTACTCACACGCGTTCCTATTATCGTGGCATGTTTCACCATGATGAGTGGTATGCTCTTTTACCTAATGGTGAAACTCATTATTTCAATACGGTCTTTTTAACTGTTCCAATGAATCTACCAATTGAACACGTTGATTGCTGGTATGACTCATGTCTCTAGTTTTTTTTTCAAATCAACCGCCCTTTCTTAACTGTGCGATCACCGCCCTTTCTTAACTTTGCGATCACCGCCCTTTACAATCATTAACATAAATCCCGACTACAATTTATCAAAGACCAGCAATCACTGTCTAAATCCTGGTATTCAATACCAAGCACGGATAGATTAAACTTAATGAAAGAATGGCACAGCAACTATCCCCTTACTATCCTCTGCGATTACCCTCCCGCTAATGAATGCACCTGCATGATTTGCCGCCCTTCCCCTCCTTCCTTAAAAGCTTTAGCTTTTCACCCTCTTTCACTAGATTAGTCTTCTATACTCACACCGACCTTTCCTAATTTTTTAGCTTTTCACGCTCTTTCATTAAAATTACTCTTTTCCTATACTCACACCGCCCTTTTTTTTAGATGAGTTTACCCTCATTTTCATCCACCTTTTGCAACCCAGCGGAGGCCTATGTACGAACATAGTGGGAGAGTCAATATGTACAACCGGCACTCCCAGTACAATATCAGTTTGAATCTCCGACGGTACAACAACAGCAACCACAACAACAGCAGTACCAAGAGGCACTAGCGGCAATCGAAGCCAACCTTTTCCAAACCCAGCGCACACAGTCACATGCTAGTGAACAAATAGCCACCAGTTATATGCGACTAGTTGAAGATGAACTTGTCAGTGTCAAACGGCAAAACTATGTTTTGCAAAATAAACTTAAGGCGCTGCAAGAACATTTCAACGTTAACGCGTACAGTTTTGTCAACATTACTAAACTTTTGACATCTCTTCCTTCCAAATCGAACTTGGTTGCGCTAATTTTCCACAAGGCGCATTTACCGCAAACTCCCCCCAATCCAACTGCAAGACATTCAAACGATGTCTTCCCTTCATCGTAAATTTAAAAAATATTACTTACTAAATTTCGATTCTTTTATTGTACATTGTTTTTTCCCTCTAGTAGTCGCATATTACTCATAGCTATTTGTCATCTATTAATATTTAATTCTTTTAATTGTACATTGTTTTTTTCATTTATTTCTTTTTGTGTGCAGTTGTGTCACAATGCCCATGCGGTAGCTACATGTATATAGTATTATTTCCTTATATGTATTTTAAAAAAATTATTTATGTTTTTTTCAATTGTTGCACGACCAAAAAAATGCCCTGCGGGTAACTACATGTATGATAGTATTATATCCTTATATGTATTTTAAAAATATTTTATGCGCGTAAAATAAAAAAAATCAGTATTATTCACATATTAACTTACATCATTTTGTGTCGTATTCAACTGCATCCTTTACCACTCCTTCTCCTCCCCTTCTTCTTCTTATTCAGTATCGTATACACATGCATATTTTTCAAATTCTACGTCTTCATTCACATCCCCTATACATACCTTACCAAATTTACCTATTAAACCTATCAACCCTTCAAACTCCTCATACAGTTTACCTTTATGCTACCTACAAGCTCGTGCTGCTTACTCACATTCTCCTTCTTCTCTTCCAGTTCCCTCTTCATCCTCTTCATATTAACCATCATTTCCCTCACCCTGCCTTCCATTTCTTCCTTATCTTTTATCGCCACGTTCAACTCTCTACCCATACTTTTCATCTTACCCTCACACTCCTTTCTCATCTTGCTCGTCACACCATTAACATTCTTCTTACATCTCTCGCTTGCCGCCTTCCTTATATCATTCACCAATACCTTTCCTCTTCCCCATTGCATTCCGAACTTATCCTCAAATTTCCCTCCGCACTCCATTGCGATCCACGCTTCACCCTCCCTTTTACTCTCCTACCCCCGACCTCTAGATTCCATTCATCATTCCCACATTCTCCAAATGAATAAACGTAATTATTCGAAAAATAACTATTCATTTCGTTCATCACACAGTACGCAACACCAATTCACTCTCCTCTTCCGACAGCCTCCACTTCAAATCCAGCTCCTCCAGTAACTCCATCGCTTTCATCATCCTTTCGCAATCCAACATCTCCACCCTCATAGTTACATTACCCCCCGCATGCATCACTATAGGATTACCGTAATATTCACACGTCTTACCGTTCTTCCTCCCCTTCACGCATTCGCACCCCTCGCTCAACACATACCCCTCTGGACATTCAACCTGACCCATCTCAAAATCACCGTAATACAAATAACCACACCGACCTCTCTTCTCACACCTGCTTACAGGCCTCAAACAATTATACGCATTCATCACCCCTTCCATATTCATTATACTCGCATTAAACCTACACCCAACTCCCTCTTTGTACCTGCATATACAATTTAACAACATTTCATTATCCTTGTCACATATCAACCCCTTATTCAAAGATCCTGTCACATTATCCACCTTAAAACCGCATCTACCAAAACTTATGCAATTATCCTCTGCATTCACCACCCACACATTAACCAAAAACATCATCCACAAATTCATTTTTACAAATGACCCACCCTCCCATCCTCTTCCCCCTTTATATCATCTCTCCTCATCTATCACACACTTATCATTCCCATCCTTTTTTTCAGATGAACGCATTCATGAAATATATGGTCAACTGGCGGCAACTCACGCCATTAACACCTACCGAAAGAACAGCAATCGCCGATCTACCACCCAACGACATACTACTCTTTCCACCCATTGATGTGGACCGTGTATGGACATAGCTTGACCCCCATTCTCAAAACGCGTTTGCTACTTTCAGAAGATGCACTTCACACTGGAACCTACCCCATCATCGCACACATATCGACAGACCTCCACCATTCATATACCTCTGTCCTTTTTGTAACACTGAATAACTTGTATACATTTTATTAAACTGCTTTTTATGGTTATCTGCACATATTATTCACTCTCTTATTTATTCCTTTACAGCCCATCCTGTGCTTGCGCAACATGCACCTCAACAACAGTAAACGCACCGCAGCCGACGCATGGACACCGTCTTTGCTACAATACATTAACCACCAATTCCTATTCCTACCCCACTGCCTCCAATGCCTCACTAAACGAGCGTGCCATATAAACAACTTATGCATCCCCTTCCCTCACATCCCACAATTACTCCAATCCATTTGCAACACGTGTGACAACTATTACCTTGATCCTGGAACCTGCATGTACCCTACCCAGCAATAAATCCATCCTATCACCACCTCTCCGTAAACCACATTATATATATATCGTATAACAAACAACTATAACCTTCAATTAAAAAAAATGTACCCCTCGGCGGACGCATTACAATCAAAACGTCACATCTGGTTTGAGCTCCAGGCACACCACTACAGTAGAAAATATGACCTTGAACTCAAACCGGATGTGACGTCAATTGTGTGTCCGCCGAAGGGTACATACTACTTCCGTTTTTGTCGCAGAGGTTCTAGCTTAGCCTGTGTATGCGAGCAAATTTTTCAAAACTGAATCTAATTAAGAATAAGAACAGAACCAAATAATTTATGAACATTAGTAGACATTTTGATTCTTGATGTTTATAATGAAACACCAGGCTTTGATTATTTGACAAACAATGCAGTTTTAATGTATTGGAAAACTAATTTTGCAATTCAACATATAATGTTTTATTTGAAATGTTGAAAGAATGTAGTACGTTATAGTTTCAAGGCATGCAGCACTGCCGCTGGTGGCCGGGGTCGTTAAGGCGCGCACTTGTAAACGGGAGGTCTGGGGTTCGATTCCCACCAGGACCATCCTCCCTAACTGAGGTTTTTCCTGGTTTTCCTCAGTCCTCATAAATGGCAAATGCTGAGGAGGTATCCTAAATCTAGGCCTGGAACGCTTCCTTTCTCTTAAAAAAAATTTCCATTCCCAATTTATCATTTCATCTCGTGTATATTCAGTGTCCACTGCCTGTGGTGCCTTAGCAGTAAAAATGGGCGTTAAACACTATTAGAAAAAGTGTGGAACAGTGTTGCTGTTGTATGCAGATATGATTTTATTTGCATAAGAAAATAGAGCTACAATTTAGTTTAAGTATTGCTTCACATTTATCAATTGTAGTTCAATACTTACACTTACCAAGAAATTAACTTAGATTACATGATTTTAATATGCATTGATACTTAATATTTGCAGACGAATAAGAATTACTTTGTAATTCGTGCTACTGCCCAAGCATCTCAATTAAACTGCTTCAAATTTAATGTCTGCTTCTACTAATGTGATCTTTTTGGTCCCTCACCGGAGCACAAAACCTGTCCAGAATGATTCCGACTTCCAGCATCTTCTATATGTCAGTGCCTTGGCGTGGACGTTACTACAACAAAGAGTTTTCTGGATAGCAAATCATACACAATTTCTTACTGCCATTGCCATTTGCAGTTGCGCCAAAATGTTCGTATGTATTGTCCCTTTTATTACATTTTCCTACAAGTACAACTTCATAAGTTTTACAATTTCAATTGAATGTTCATCCATATCAACACTTAACGTAGAATTCTCTTAATATTCATATAGGATATACCTTTTTTATTTGTAGTTTTATCGCCTTACAGCTTGCATTTTTCGATTGTATAAGGTTTAGTTTGTGATACAATCTATAATTGTAAAAATATACATTTATGTATTTATAAACCAATATTAAAACATGTAAAATCTGAATTTTATTAAAAAAAATAAGGATGATATTTTCGCGCACAGCTGTCCTTTTCTGTTGAAAGGAAGTAACTTACATTTGCTTCCCCCTTATAAATGTATACGTATATTTTTACTATTTTTTGTTCAACGAAATAATCCCTTTGTATTTATAATAAATATTATGAAACAACATCTTAAAAGATTTTCGATCCAATATATGGTCTGCTAAGAAATAGAATCCAAAGACTGAAATATTGGAAAATGCCAGGAGGAGGATTCTCAGTATCCAACTGCGAAGAACACCAAATACTGGATAGAGCCAAGTGTTGTATTCTAGAAATGTAGCTAGGAACCTGTAAATAAAAACACATGATAAATGTATATTTTATATTTACTAAACTCAAATTGCGCGGTATAAATAATTCAAAATTTTACTAAAAGAGTTGTATATTAACTCTCACACAGATATAAAATTGTAATATTTGCTTAGTCTTATAAGAGGAACATAACTAAGCACCTAAAACATTACTAAATAATTTGTTACCTTATTTGTGCATTAAGTACGGATAATATAAGTACTAATAATAAGTATGGAAAATGAAAAAAAAATTTCTTCAATATTTAAAATAATATGTAGAGAGCTCCCACAAGTTTTTCCCTCTAATTATACATAATTGTTTTGCTTAATATAAAATATACCATTTAAAAGTGAAATCGTGTCTATTTGTGTTTCGTATCGTAAATCTGCCAATCCAACAATTTTTGGTATATATATACGTTTGCAGGTGTTTTCTTGTAAACGTGTTTGCCTTCGAGAAGCAGCTGGAAAGATTTTTTTTAAAAATAACTCTGCATATATTTTCAATATATATATTTCAATACATTAGGAAAACACAGAGGCGATATTAGTTTTCGCTGATGAAAATGATTACACAGTTAGCTGAAAGTGCAGATGGTGAAAATAAGTCAGGCAAAACAGATGGATGTTCAATTTTACGCATTTTCTCCATAGCACTTCTAAAGGATTAGATATCTTACAGAACTAAGATGCAGAAACTTACAAATATACAACTTTAGGAAAAGAGGATAAGATCTTATGTACAAATTCATTTTTAAAAATGGGGTTCTAATGCCACTAATACTTCTATAACCTCATTTTTTACATAACCTCACAAGAAGAAATCAAATGGAGTAAGACCAGAGTTTTTTGCTGGCCATGGGATAGGTATATTTCTGTTAATCCATTGATCTGGAAATCCATGATTTAATTCTTATTGCACACGATTTGCGAAGTGAGACAACGCTAAATCTTTTTGAAACATGATCTGCAATTCATTTCCTTCGTCCAATTTTATGAAAAAGAAAGTTCTGTATCAAGTATATGTCGCAATGGAGTCGATGTTGGTTTCAAGGAAAATGAGTGAAGCAAAAATCTTGTTGTTTATTAGGCGGCACCAAACGTTGATCTATGAAGAATCACAAATCTATTCGTGTGCCACAGGTGAGTTTTCTGAGCCCCAAATTCTGAATGTGGCGTTATCCGAGATGATAGGTTAATGAAAGCCTGATTCATCATCAATTTTGTAGCATGTTAACCCTGCTTATCTTGTCTTTTTGTTTGATTATTTGCAGAGTTGTAGAGATGTAACTTCAATCTCTTCTGCACAACTTACTCAGGAAGATATAACGGTATATAATATATGCAGAGTTATTTAAAAAAAAAAATCTTTCCAGCTGCTTCTCGAAGGCAAACACGTTTACAAGAAAACAGCTGCAAACGTATCTCCATTTCGGTGGGGAAAACAATGATATTTATTTAGCAAGGAATGTCAAGGTCATTTTACTTTTTTAATGGGATTCCAAATGTTTTAATCTCATTCTGGTTTTACCCATAAAGGCAAATAAGTTCTGATTTTTTATTAAACCATTTATGTGTATTAAATACTAATAGTAATACTCAAAATGGAAATTGCTTTTAAAAATAGCAGCTCTTCATTATTAATCAATGTTATATGTATTACAACAAGTGTTCAAAATGTTCTCTATTTCATTCCATACACAAATAGATTATTTTTCAAAAGCTGGTCTAACACTCTGAAACACGCATTTAAAAATATTTCTGCAAGATATAGTTATCCTTTGTCCGAGTTCTTTAATTGTAACTGACTGTGTTTTTAAAACGACTGATTTTAGGTGCCTCCATAGAAAGAAATCTAAGGGGCTTAAATCAGAGGATTCTGATTCTGTGGGCCATTCCGTATTACCCCTTCTACCAATACGGGAATGTATGATTGAGCCACTGTCTATGTATAATGTGGTGGTACTCCAACATGCTGGAATGCGAGCAAGTTTTCATTCAACTGTACCATTTTCATCTTCCTGATTTTCAAGTTCTTCATTAATGAGAGGATTAATAACATATTCCAACATTTTTAAGTCCATAGCACCAGTGAGATTTTCATAAAAAATAATGGAGTAAAGATTGCATCACTTAGAACACCTGCCCAGGTATTTATTTTTCTCTGCCATTGTGTAAGGTCTACCTCTCAAAATGCATTGTTTATTATCCTTCCAGTACCTGCAATTATGTTGATTTACAGAAAATGTGCACTCATTAGAAAAGCAAACATATCTTAGTAATTAGGTGATTCTCTTAGTCCCTCCTACTGTATTATTTCGCAAAATTTGTCTAATAAACTAAAATCATCTTCAGTCTTTTTTCATCGCTTATAAGGATGACACTTCTATACTTTGAGAATTTTACGAATTGAACTCATCATGATTCCAAGAATGCTTTACAAATTGAGGTTGTTATATTAGCAGAAAGATATCCTAGGACTTAAACGGTAGTGAGTTTATTTGGTTTACGCGGCGCTTTTCTTATTTTTTTTATTTGCAAACAGATGCTGTTTGTCCAAATTTATCAACTAAGTCACGTACCTGAGTATGACTTAAAATTCCAGCAGGAACTTTTTTGTTGAAAATGCGGGCTGTCTGTCTCGCACGTTGATTCGTAGACCCATAAATGAAAATAATTTCAACCCTATCTTGCAAAGATCATGATTAATAAGTACCAAATTATGATTTAATCCTTCACAGTTAAGTTATTAACTTAATATATTTATGAGGAACATAAACAAAAGGAACTAAAATCTATATTTAAACAGCTTTTGTATTTTTTTAAATGCAAACAAATGAAATCTAAGTAAGTCATTCAAAATGTTAGCGCGTAATAATGTTTTTCAACCTTGCTAAACATTTATAAAATAATGGTTGGTTTAATAAAAATATTTCAGGCAAAATTTGTTGGCTTTTTACGTAAAACCAGCATTTGTTAAAAATATTAGGGTCCCGATTGAAAGCAAAGTGAATTGAACTTGAAATGACCTTGAAACCCTTCCCTAAACAAAATTTAACTAATATCATTGTTTCCCCCTCCATTAAAGAAACATATGCCATAAATTGTTTTCTTTACAATGTATTGCTTTCGAGATTAGCGGTTGTCTAATTAAAAAAAAAAAGTGTACATGGTTTCTGCCTAATAATCAACATAGCCTAGTAACAAATATGACCTATTTAGTGCTTTTAAGACGTACTGATGCAAATTCGACAGTTTTAGTGGTATCAGTTTTCAACAGCTAACTGGTAGAATGCGCCTAAGGAAGATTTACTCTCAGTCAGCTAATAATGCAAGGCGCTGTTACAAGTTCACGCGGGTAAATAACGTAATTTATCCTTGTTTTAATTTATAAAATCAATTTTTATTGTTTAATTAAGTAGTGTATTTTCTATCATTTATGTGGATACTTTCTATATTTTTTTCTAACCTTCCTTCTATAATTTACCATGTCTAGTGTAGGCAATATGACTTTATAGCCACAAATTAATTATATGTTTAATATTAGTTTAGGCATTTTATTAATTTAATATTATGATACCACGGCGAAAACAAAAGACAAGGGAGAGTTGATCTCAGAATTCATTAGAGAAAGCAGTGGAAGCTATTTGAGTACAAAGATTATCTACTATATAGCAGCAGAGCAATACAGAGGTATATCGTTATTAAACCAAGTTGGGAAATAATTTTAACTTTTCTCTTGAATCATAAGATTATTCAATAAACAGCAAGCTTTCTTTTGTCTTAAGGAAACACCCCCCCCCTTTTTTATCAAAATAAGGAACATGTTTCACAAATTGAGAAAACAAGAAAAAATACACCAAATAGAACCCGAAAATAAATGAAGGATATGTTGCTATAAAAAAATTCTAACATGCTTGCATGCAATCTTATGGAACCTGCATCAATGAAGTCTGTACTGGACTCGCTCGGAAAGACAAAGTCGTGTCACTGTTGTTTATAAAGAAGCCTGAATCATATTTATTTTACTAAATGAGAATGTTAAAGCATGTTAAATATTTGCAACAAATTAACTTACATTATTTGTCTTATATTAGTATAAAATGAATTTAATTAGTAATTTTAAAGTAAATATTTTGAAATTTGTTACTCATAATTTGTTCATTTTAATATGAAAAATAAACAGGCACGCAATAGCTAATATGCCCTAAACACATTTTGTTAAAATAAAGGATTCTACTTTAAATTTTAGGAAACATTGCTATTTTTTTCCTGCACAGAAAGGTGTTGTCTTTTTATGTTGACAAACACTTTAGTTTCGCCTGTATTTACAGACAGCAATTTTTCATACCTTAGGTAAACAATATTGACTCTCCCTCTTTTGCATGAAAGTATATTTCCCTGCAGTTTATTCACGTAAATCAACAAAATTCCATGTTCCACCTCAGATGTCATGTGCTAGCTTGAAAAGTCTTGCATTGCAAGGAAATGTACCTTCACTTAAAAGACTACGCAGGAGGGCCACCTGGTATAAAGTTGTTATAAATAAAAATGCTCTGTACTAAGAAAGAAATATCGCATTCTTGTTCAGTGCTATTAATCTTGTCGCGTTCTGTCATATTCTTATGGGTGATGCAATCGTGCTGTATCTCCAGAAATGCGAAGTTGTAAAGGCCGGAACATATAACAAGCCCCGCCACTGGTGACGTATCAAGTTGCATTGAAATTGACCGAAACCATGCACTCTTTAGTAAGTGTGTGTTATTTTAAGGAAAAAATTGATGTTAAAGTTAATTCAGGATGACTTAATTGATAATTCTGCCAAGTTTCATTGACAACGATCTGATTCAACCTTGTGAGTTTTGCTGCTATTTGTTACAACTTTGCTGCACAAGAAAAGAACAGAGAGAGGCTGAAAAAGTAGAAGTTGAAATCCATGGAGTGCTTTCTGCAATACGGGGACAGCTGCTTACAATGGCAAAGTGTGTACAAATTAATTGAGAATTAAATACTTGAAGATGGTTTTCTGTAGAATAGTGTGTGCGAGAGATGAGGTAGACACGCTAGTCCCCAGTATCCACGGCGAATGCAGATGGGTTCTCTAACATTTCCAGATACAACACACCAACGCCGGTAGAGCCCGGCCCAAGGAACTCGAAACTTTACGGTCTGCTTCCACATTCCAAGCGCTAGCTACCATCAAACCCGTCAGCCCACCTCGCCCTGGCGCTTTCGCCCCTATAACAGAACCAACGGAATGAAAGGAAAAGAAATGGGAGAGATGAAAGTTAGTTGAAAGTAAATATCCACCCTAGCATGCGTCTAAGAGGCCACGGAAAAGTACGAAAAAACCCAATGTGACAATAGCCGGCCCAACCAGGGTCCCCCAAAATTCAAGTCTTCACTCAGGAGACGATGTGTTAATTCTTTCCTTTAGTTTGATCTGTCATATTTTTATTACCCAAAAAGCTACATAACTATATTCAATACACATCTATGGATATATCTTAATTCCCCCCTCTACTCGGTTACCTCGGTTCAGTAGGCAAAGTATTTACGCAATGATACAGAAACAAAACAAATATTTATTAAGTATCTGTGGTATGTGCTCAGGAAACGGACATTGACGATTGTTAAATCAGCCGCCACCTTGTCTAGCCCTAACGACGTGGTGTGAATTGCCAATTCCAGAAAATTTAATGGTGATTCTGGGTCACCGTGTATCATGTGAGTTTAGGTGCTCCTTGGTTATCATTATGAGCTAAAATGAGCGAGCAAAAGTTTGTATATACTCTAAGTGTGGAATCAGGAAAATAGGAAGCCATGATTTGTTTATTTCTTTTCACATGAACTTCTTCCATTCTATATATTTGTAATTTGGAATCTTGTTTGAATATATACATCAGGTGTAAAACTCAGTTAGGCTGCTGGCCATTTTCCGTATCACTACATTTTTATGAGCCACACATAACCCTAAAAAGTTTTTAAAAACTGCTAAGTTGTCGTTACTAATTCATATTTACAGCTGAGGGTGCATTAATAACTGATTTAATGAAATTAACTTATGAGGAGAAATTTTATTACATACAGTCAAATATCTTAATATACAATAGTACTGCACATGAAAAGAAGTTTATAATATTAATTAGTTCAAAGAAGAAAATAACTAAACTGTTTGTAGTGTTTTGTGAATGTTTATAGATATTTGACTCGGATTATTTCCAACCTTCTTTGCGATACTTATAGTGAGAGGTTCTGAAGAGGCATTTTTCATTGTAGATGAAAGATTGGCGTCCATTATTCTTGGTCTCTGAGCTATTTTGTTGTGCCACTTACGAAATATACATAAACTCATAAAATATGTGCTCCATAAGCAATGCAGGATTTGTGAGACAAACGTTCTCAACAGGAAACATTTTCCCCCTAAATATAAGCAAATTTATGGGGTTTTCAACTTCTTAACATTTCTCTTTTAAAATTAAAATATTTTGCAGAAAAAAAAGTTCCATTGGAGGCACATGTGAAAGTGGGAGCATAGTCGACATTATAAGAAAACAGGTCTGTGAAAAAAATAAACTTCTTGAGTTGAGTCTCGAGAACTTTAAAGGGAGGGTAACATTTCTCTTTTATATTTTTTCCACCCTCTTATAATATTTAGAAAATCTATCATTTTAACTCAGTAGGTTTAACTCTTCACCCATAGAAATGTAAGCCAGATTACTCTTTTTAAATGATTTTGTCAAAAAAAAAAAAAAAAGATCAAGTGTGTAAGTTATGATGTTTAGATCATTTAAGTAAACTGTTATATTTACTAGAAAGACTAGATTTTTCACTGTTTACGAACACTTTAAAAGGTGCAACCCACATCTTTCATTTTTAAGAACGGCATTATCTACCAAATACAAACAAAACTGCATTAGTATGCTGTAACAATATAACGAGCAAATCTCCATGTAGTATAATAGCTTATCAAATTCACTGCCCAAATCCAGAGAAAGAGAACAAGCGGAAAGAAGCAAAACCCTCTGCATCTAATGAAGTTCACAGCTTTGCGCACTGTTTTGAGCACATCGCCTCATTTTAACATTTTCGAACAAACGTACAACTGACGAACAGAACAGCGGAAATCAAGCAATTTTCCTTTTATTGAATACTCGCATTTCAGATTTTTTCTTCATTTGCTGCAAATGATTAACGTTGCTTCATTACTGGAGTTTATTGTTGATCACAGCCATAAACCTCTGGAGAGGAAATTTGTATTTTTAAATAATGCCCCATATATATCGCCACAAATGTCTTCTTCAATAGTAGTTTCATTAATGGGGAACCAATTTAAAAATACCTTTAATTATTTTAATAGATTCGATTCGGAACCTAAAATCCAAACACAAATTCATACATTGTACAACTTATAAAACACACTAAAAAATTCTATATTTTGAGTCGAACCTTTTATCAGGGTTTCAAACTTCTACCCAGAAAAAGAATTAACATAATTCTCTAAGGCGGTAAAGCAATGGTCACATTATTCAGAAAACATTCTTTTGGTCGAAGTATTGATCCGTGGTGAAACAGTTACCCCCTAAGTATTGCAGTTAGATAGCAAGTAATGGTAATATGATCATAAGTAGCAAGTCATTTATTTTAGAACCTGAAACATTTTATTCCTTCATTGTATTTCTCTGCCACTTCTGGAAAACACTGCACTCTCGTAGCTAAACCGGGTTACACACACACACACACACACACACACACACACACACAAAATACACACGAGGTGGTATCCACAATATTCGGGACTGGTGCTGCCATCTGGTCAAAAACTTACTTTGAGACTAATGACCGACGTCACCCTAGAAGTAGTTCCCTTCCACACGTATACACCGGTCCCAGCGATTTTGCCATTTTCCTAGTGCATCATGGAAGTCATGTTCTTTGAGGGTGTCTGGCAAGGACAGTGTTTCTTCTGGAATCCTCTCAGTTGTGTCCAATCGCCGTCCTTTCAACTTGATTTTCAGTTTCGCAAATAGAGCGAAGTCGCAGGGTTCCAAGTCAGGCGAGTACGGGGAGTGGGGGACATGTTGTTTTTCGTCAAAAAGCTCCTGGTGAACAAAATTGTGACAGGGAGCATTATCGTAATGCAACAGCCAGTTCCCTTGTCGCCAAAGTTCGGGCCGTCGTCTCCGCACATTTTCACGGAGCCGTCGCAAAACGTCACAGTTGTGCGTGGAATTCACTCTTTGATTTGGTGGGACGAATTCTTTGTGCACAATTCCCTCGGTATCAAAGAAACGAGGAGCATACTCTTGACTTTGCTCTTCAGTTGTCTCGCTTTATTTATTTATTTATTTTGTCTTGGTGAGTTCGAGCTCTTCCACTGGGAGGATTGCTGTTTTGTCTCAGAGTCATGAGCGTACACCCAGCTCTCGTCACCGGTTATGACCCTGCACAGGAAGGTTGGGTCATCGGGTACGGCCTGACGAAGCTCCGTGCAAACTTCAACACACTGCGCCTTCTGATCAGCAGTCAGGATCCTTGGTACAAATTTTGCGATGCGATGCATACCCAATTCATCAGTTAAAATTCGTTGGCATGTCCCATAACCAATCCCCACTTCATGAGCAAGGTCTTCAATGATTTGACGTCGATTCTCACGAACGAGGTGTTGAACTTTGTCAACAATGTCAGGCGTTGTGGAGCTGACGGACCTACCGGTGTGAGCATCGTCTTCAATAGCTATACGGCCATGCTGAACCGAGCATGCCACTCAAACACACGTGTACGGCTCATACTTTGTCCTCCAAATACTTGTTGGATCATTGCTAGGGTCTCCGTAGCATTTTCCCCGAGATTTGCACAGAATTTAATGCACACTCTGTTCTAATCTTGGATCTATCGTAAAATCGCCACACACTATACACAGAGTATGTTGAAAAATACTATAGAATCTCAACACATTTATCCAGCTGCATGAAACTTTAAATACTCACTCATCAGATGTGCTAGTGTTGTCACCTAGCGGTACAAAGCTCTACTCCAACTACTGTCGAGATGGCAGCACCAGTCCCGAATATTGTGGATACCACCTCGTATGTATGTGTGTGTGTATATATATATATATGAGAAGGAGCGCTCTATTGCAATACTGTGAATTCCATTTTTGCGAGTAACTCTGGCTGTTCAATTGCCGATCCACCTCCAGAAGTGATTGATAAAATCAGCTAATGTGCTTCGAGGACAGGAGGACCTGCAGATGGCATATCTTCCACTCTATCATATCCTTGTCGAAGGATTGACTCCCAATGAGTCATCTTTCGATATGACCAAGGATTCATTGCTACAGTTTTCTCTGGGACCCGCATGACATTCCTTCGCATCCTTGCCACATACAAAATCAATTTTAATACATGCACACTGCTGACTTTTAGAAAATACTGCATTTTAGCGATACGAATTTACACTACAATTTAATAGTTTCGCATTCGTCCATCTTCACACAGTGCACTAATGACGCTGAGTGTATTGGACATCTGTGCCTTTCCTAGAGAGCAACAACGCTGTCATGTCCATTTGTCCATTAGCAATGTGGCTACAATGTTGCCACTAATATCTTATCAGCCGTCGAATATGACAAAACCTCGGAAGTTCAAGAAGCGACTCCGGCACAAAGATATGTTCTTCTTCAGACAACGTGAAGCCACACACAAATCTACGTACCTGAGATTAGATCAGTAATGTGAGATGGGCTGTCCCTCATCCACGCCGTGAATACAAAGATGACTTCTCAGAAAGAGAGATATGCAGAGCAGTACCGCTATGATATACAGGCTCTGAAATCTTTTTGACGAAAAGTCATAGATTTGCATGGGTAATATATTGAAAAAGCAGTATGTAGCTAAAGATTGAGAAATAATCTAGTGTATTTGAAAGTGAAATAAAGCAAACCTTAATAAAAGTATTACTTTACTTATTGAATGCCTATCGAACATAATCGACTTTACCATACTTAGCAGAAACCCGTATCCATGAGCTGTTGAGCACTTTGATATATAAATCAATCTTATTTGCGTTTTTCAGTGAAAGAAATTCAGGGAAAAAAAGACTTATACACAAAACGATTCCTAGCTGCAAATAGAATTTGAAAGTCTGTTCGTTATCGGACATATATTCTGTGAAGTACAGCGACACAACGAGTTTTGTGATTTTACAATGAGAATAATACATGTCTTGACTTTTCGTTCATTTTTTAAGATTCGCTTTATCGTCACTTCCTGAGATATAGTATTCACTTAGTTGTGAATAAGGACATTATAACATTTATATTTTGAGTTTCTAATTATGCGATAGCTTGTTTAGCATTCTATGGGTTGACGTAGATTCTTCTCCATCTCCTTAGAAGAATAAACGCCTGTAGAAATAGTTTATTTCTTGTATATGTATGTCTTAATAACAAATTTGTTTCATTTTACATGTACATGACTATCATAAGTTTAGAATTGTGATTTTCTCTTCTTTGTAAAGTCCTCAATGTTTCTCCTCTGGAAGAGGCGGCTCAGCAGCAATGAAATATTTTAGTTGATATGACAGTGATCGTTAGATCCGAACGTATGGTTTACAATCAAGGAAAAGAGGTTGATTTTGAACGATACGTAGCATAATTTATCCAATGGCGATTTTATGTATCCCTTTGAAAGCTATAGATAAAAAAAAACTATTAATAAGTATAGAAATTGAAATGTATGGGCACTTAGATGGTCAATTAAAATTAAAATTACAGTTGTATCATTAAACAAAATTTAAAGGGTATTTCTATTGTGCAAAGCGTAAATTCATATTTTTAAGTTCAATAGTTAAGTAATCAATTAAAACAATTCCACTAAATATATTTTTCAGGATAATAGCAAGCCAATATATTCAATACTTACACAAAATCGTATATTATAGAACAAGCAATAAGGCAAGCTATCGCTAGATATTGCGAATCCTTGCACTTCCCAGACAATTTTCGTTCCTGACTCTCAATTGCCAGCTCTACAATGGCTACAAAGAACACGACGGTATGCACAGAATGATTCAGCCACGATGGCCAAAAGGGATCCAGGGATTTCGGCAATACCAGCTCACGATTAATGCAGTACAAACCCCAAAACATGAAGAACACGAACTGTGGAAGAGAGATGTTTAAAATTAGTAGAAATCAGACATATATCTAAAATAATAGAAGTTAGAAAGTGAACAGGGGATAAAAATTCAGTATTTAAAGAAAATAGTGTGAGAGGCAAACTTGGGAGGCGAGAGTAAATTTTTATAATAGAAACACTAAGGATATCTGAAATACAACACAGTGAATCAGAAAACACTTTAAATAATATTACACTTTCTTTTCAAGCATTCATATACAGTGAGATTATTTGAGTTACTAGTCGGCAGAGGGTGGCTCGTATTGGGAGAAGCGCTCTTGTGCCCCGTAACTCCAATAATCTCATTATATATGGTTTAATATAAAATGTGGATATTGAATACAATAAATCAGATATAGTTGCAATAAATTGGAAGCACAGATTTTAAGTTAAGAAAACAAAGACAAGAAATGTTATAAACAGATTCACTGTCGAAGGTGCCAACTTATAAAGTAAAATATATTTTTATTAACATGAGGTTGTTGATCAGTCAGTTGTTACCCACAAATACCCGAACTTCTTTTCTGTACACATGTTCTTTGAACTACAAGTACCATCATGCATTTGGAGCCCAAAAGGAATAAACAAATATGGTACTAAATGATTAAAATGTACTGATTCATTCATTATATAATTTTTGGGCCCGTTACTTCGATCAAAGAAGAGTCATTACTTTTCTGGAGTTAAAGTAATCCTTACGGCTTTTCCTTCCAACAATTCTCTTCAAAGGTAAGCCTAACCATCCAATGAGCGGAAATAAACGTTCTGCTTGACACGATAAAGCGATATTAATTAAGTCTATTTGAAAAATCTCATAATCTATTTTATTCTATAAAAATGAAGTCAATACAGATAATTAAAATGAACAAAAATATTTATTAAAAGGTGGTATACCGCTAGATACTTTTACAAGCATTGTTAAAATTAAAGTTTTCGTCTAGTGGTACTAAAAAGTGAACGGAAGGTTGCAAATAAAATAGTAACAGAAATCAGGAGATATGATCTCGTCAGAAGCTATTAACTCATCCGCCCAAAACCTAAAAAAAAAGAAATTTAATTTATAGAAGATTTCCGCTGCAGGAAGGAAAATTGGCGCTTGAGTGATGAGGATGCTGATGACGTCGCGGTTGTTGCCTACAGCAAGAAATGCACTAGATTGCAACGCAGTTGAAACAGTGTGAAAAGACTGACTGTGTCTCAAGTATAGATTTAAGGCAGTTTTATGACAGCAAACTTGGCAAACACGTAACCTAACGTAAGGAGATACTCGTTATTACAGGACTCCTCGTAAAATTTATCTAATCTAGGCGTTACTTATTAAGATTGTTGGGTTCGTACGAGTGCAAGTTAGGTTATGTTTAAGTTAACGAGTTTCATTCCGCAAGTCTCACTTGAATATGTTGTCACGAAGAAATGTTCTTGTATCTCCCTATAGTAATACTATGTAACAATTAACGACTCTGAAAAATAGTGCATGAAAGTAAGAAATTAATGCACAGAATAACCCTGGTAGGGAATAATGGAATACGTAGTAGCGATGACGCATTTTGCAAAAAATTAAGGAAACTGAACTAACAGAGGAGAATAAAACATTTATAAGGTATGTTGGCGGTATATAACATTAATTGAAACGTATAAGATGAGTGAAGTAACAGTCAATAATGGAAGAGTACCGTGAAACTAAGAAATGGGGAGAAAAAAAATAGGAGTATTAAGGAATTAGTAAAAAATGTATTTCTTAATTTTAATGTCATTGTTATAGAATATTAAAATACAAGTATATGTTATATAATAATTTAATTGGCACTTACACATATATCTTTTAGGTAGTATCTTGCCTTCAGTATATAATAATTAAAATTAATTTTGTCAAACATTCTGATTCCTGAACAAATTGCTCAGACCGCACTCAGCAAATCCTGTGTCTGTGACCTCCGGGTTCTTTTTCCCTTTCCAGGTGAAACCCTCTCACGTGAAGCTACTCTGTTACATCACACTAGTGCATTTAGCACTGATGTAGTTTTCATTTATCCTTACAGGGAGAACTGGCAATGCAGGCTGCAGTTCAGAACGGTAGCTAAGACTGCCTATTGGTTACGATTTTAGTACTAGCTCTTACTTAATGCAAATAATTTCCACTCTTAGCTAAGCAGGTTAGAGCGTCGTGCTACTGATGTGAAGTTTGCCGGTAAGTTAGTTCAGTTTAAGTTTAACAAAACAAAATAAATAAATAAAAAAGTAATAGAACATAAAGAAACAACATTACTCCATAATTACACCTTTTTTACAGTATTATTAATGCAATAAACGTTACTTTTTCATACGTTAGGTTAGGTTAGGTTTAACAGAATCATAATAGAATATAAAGAAAATAGTATTACTCCATAATAAAACCTCTTTCTACACTATTCTTAATCCAATAAATATTACTTTTCATACGTTATCTTAGTTTAAGTTTAACAAAAAAAAAAAAAAAAAAATAGAACATAAAAATATAATATTACTTCAAAATAACATGTTTTTAATCTTCATAGTTTTTCTATTTTAATCGAATTAATATTCATTTAACAAAAAATTAATATAACATAAAACAGTTGTATTACTTCATAATAATGCGAAACGAAGGTATCTGCTGACTGCAGTTCCGAACGGTTGCGGCCGGGTCTCTTCACTAAGGTTCACCTTGCAACCTCCGTTGTGTTCTCCGTGAGTCACTAGCTCACTATAGAGAAAAAGCGGAGAGCAATGGCCTAATCGCAGGCAATATAAAGTTGGAAGCATGGAGAAAATGGTTGGAAACGTAACACAGTGATCATTATTACAATACATATGTATGAATAAAGTTATTACATTGACACACAATGTTTACAGCGCTGTTGAAAACATAGTAATAGCTGCAGTAATTTTTTGCACATGCTTGAAAATTCTTCCTGTAAAGTTTTCTGGCAATTAGGTTTGTTGCATTTTTTTTTCTCTTCATTCTTAAATAAACTTCAGATTGTTATTATACACTGCACATTTTGCCGCGATGGGGAAGAAATAATACAGAGGCGAGAAATCCAAGGAATTGAGAATCCTAGTGTCGTTAAAACAAGTTTTTTTTTCCTTCGTTTAAAAGCAACATTTTAGGATTACGTGTGTGTCATTATGTTGATCTGCTATAAGAAAGTGTTCAATTTCACTAGTTGGGCAATGAATGGATAAATATTCTCTGAGCAATAGAACTGTGAATCGACGAAAGTGCTCAACACAAATTCTATAATCCGAGCTTCAGATATGCAATCCAAGTTCTAGAGGCGCTGGTGCAGCGGCAGCATCTCTAGGAGATTCACTATCTCCAAAAGTTCAACTTTTAACTATTGCTTAACGCAGTTTTATGCGTAAAAGAACAGAAATGTCTTTAGGGAATTTTTATCTTGCGCCTGATGTTGTATTTGCGGTAAGGGACTTGCAGCGCGTCTGCAAACCAATGTCTCGGTATTTTGACCGAAGGAGGTGAGTGGAAGGGGTAGAAGCCTCTTACTCATGCTCGTATGTGCATGTACCACCAGAAATTTCATATCTAGTCATGTGCACTTCCAGGAAAGCCTCCAGTTTTGTATCATTGATTGTTGTCGCGTTACGAAGTTAAATGAAAATATTATATAATCATAGTGAAACAGTATATTGATGGTAACAATCATAAATTAAACATGGAAATACTTGCAGTTATTTCGTTATCAAGCAAAATTACATTTGAAGTAACAATGCTATCATACTAATACTCTCTCCAGCAGCGATAATCAGTCGTTTGGTCACAGAGTATATCCTTATGCTGTTGTTTGATTAGTAGTAAGCAGTTGCTGAATGGCACACCAGTTAAATTTCGTGTGCTTTATAAGCAATTATATATAATGCTTATGTCAACGGCAATGTATGAAACCTGTAGACGGCAATGAGCGCCGCATTCACCTACAGGCAAAAAGGCGCATTGTTCATAGTTCATTGTGACACTCTGTATATGCCTATTACAGACGTGCTGTGTACCGCCACGGGTGACCGAGGTCGTTAAGGCGCGGATTCGTGAGCGGGAGGTCTGGGGTTCGAATCCCGCCAGGACCGTCCTCCCTGAGTGAGGTTTTCCTCAGTCTTCATTGCTAGCAAATGTCGGGGAGGTACCCTAAACTTATTCGGTCCTGGTGGTGTAGTGGTAACCATACTTGCCTCCTCAACCCAAGATTGGGGGTCAAACCTGCCAGGACCGATGGATTTTTTCGGGCGTAAAAATCCTAAGTTTGGCTTCCTTCGGAAAGGAAGTAAACCCGTGGGTCCCCGTGTCGTACATTTACGGCACGATAAAGAACCTCAAGCCTGAAAAAAGAGACCTCTGAGCAAAATTTATCGCCCGTTTCACGCCCTGAATTGAATGGGACGCTGATGACCTGAGATGTAAGAGAGCGTCCGTAAATAAAACAAAACAAAAACAAAAAAAAAACAAACAAAAAAACTAAACTTACGCCTGGAATCGTTTCCTTCCCTAAAAAAATATTTTCCAAATTTATCATTTCATCTCATGTATCATCAGCGTTCACCGCCTGAGGTGCCTTAGTAGTAAAAACAGGCGTTAAGCACCATGAAAAAATGTGCTGAGAGCGGAAATACACATTGTCTCCAAAAGGTGTGATTCAAAGGCAAGGCTGCCAGAACTAATATTATTCACACCTAATAAAACCAGAAAGCAACTCATTAACAAAATTTGTAGTATGACACGCAGCACAAAGTAACAAGTTCTACTTGCATTAATGTGTCAACGAAATCGGGAGCGTTGTATTTGATCTGTTTGAAAATCTTGGACTTTCGGGGTTACCCATTGAGGCGAGATTATTCATGTGAATTTTGCAATCCTATGATATACGTAACTTTGTATCTGTTAATTCTCTTAATTGAAAGTGGCAATGTCAACAGCTGTGCCAGAGATTTTTGTATTAAAAATAAAGGAATGAGAAACTCTCATGCAAGCTCCGAACCATCTACAAATACAGAAGATTCTGGCAGTGAAAAATATTAAAAAAAATAATCATCTGGAATGCCGAACAGGGTGGTTAAGGCGGTAAAGCTTGAGACTGGCATTCTTGAAGTCCCATATTCAATGCCCGTTGGGCCGGCCATTCTGACCTTGGGTTATTTTCGTGGTTTCCCCAGGTGACTTAGACAGATGCTGAGGCCATTTACGTTTCAGGAGTTTCCGCTCTCCCATTTCATGTTATTTTTATTCCGTTTCTTCTGTTATAGGGTCAAAGTGCCAGGGTGAGGTGGGATGCGGGGTGTGATGGTGGCTTGCGCTTTGGAAAGATTCCTCCCTCTGTGTCTGGAATGGAAGTGGACCTTCCGAGGGGCTCGAAGAACTCGAGAGGGGGCTCCATCAGGCGGCGATGGGCTGATTTATCATGTTAGGGACACCATCTGCGTCCGAGTAGTCACAGTACGTAGATCCTGGCCGCCAGGTGAAGCAGGAATTCCTAGCTTCAACGAGAATGATTAATCTAAGGTATAAAATAATTATTAATAAGGCTTCCGTAATTAATCTTAAACATTTTAATCAATCATTTGTATAAGTAAATCAAGAGTTTTTAGATATGCTTCAAAATTCGGTAGAAGACATTTGTGCTATATATATTCCATGTAACTTTAGCAAAAATCTAAAAGTCTTATGGACCTCACGGCCTTGGTCGTCCCCTCTTACCCAAAGGGACAAAGAGGACCCTAAAGGTTGAAGGAAACCAGGCCATAAAAGTCAAATACCAGATACTGTTAGCGAGGGTGAATAAAATAGCCTTGAAAAAGGCGGAACTCTGACAAAACAACGGGACATATTTGTCAAGTAAGAGTAATATGAGGGAGATTCAAGAGAGAAAGAGAAAGAGAAAAAAGAAAGCCTAAAGATTCGTTAGTGGGAAAACACTCCCAGAGAAATTGGCGCGAAAATTCTCAACTATGAGAAAAGAACCGTGAACCACGTGATTAGTATGTAGCCTATAATCACGTAGAAAATAATAAGATGCTGCGATAGTTTAACTCTAAAATGACTGAACGCGTGGAGGACTGGCCGACTGGAATTTAATAAAAGTCGTGGGAGAACCAAAAAACCCCGGAATTCGTAATCAGTAGGAGTATCGTCAGTCAGTATCAGCCGCAGCAGTCGTGATCAGTAGCAGTAGCGAGAGTGGCAAGATAGCAGTGGCAGCTGCAGAGCAGAAATAGCGAGTAGTAAGAGAGAATTGTTCCGATCTTCCTCGACAGCATTCAGTAAATTGGTGGATTATTTTGGGCAGTGTAAACGGTTCAGTAGTAGTAAGCGAGTGATCGGTGATCGCGTGTGTCCGCGCCGAAATCAAAGCTGAATAAGAAACGTTTCAAGTGTACAGGATCGCGGCGTATAGTATCTTAAACAGATCCGCGTGGATTTTCAAGGCTTCCTCTGGCGAGCAAAAATTTTGTATAGGTATAACAAGATTGCTTGGTCCCAGTGTAAATAGATAAAATAAACATTACTTGAAAAACTTGCACAAAATTCTTTACGTTAAGAAGGTGATGTACCCCTTCCATATCCTGTCTCTCTGGTAACTTAACTTACGTTCCTAAAATCAAAAACAAGTAATTGACTCATGTGCCCGCGCTGTGATAATGACATGGTGAACACCACATCATCTAAGCGGGGAGATTGAAGAGGAAGAGAAGGCAGCTACAACATGGAGAAGCCACAGTCAAATACGAACTTGTATTTACTTCCGCTTCCTGCTTACGCCAAACGTCGAAGCCAAGGAGCGATAGGGCTCTTCTTTCTCTGTCCTCATTATCACAAGTAATAACCTGAGATCCCATTCTGATAAACCCCACCTATAAATTAATCCTTCCTAATTAATTGGTAATTCCCCTTTTCCCCTCAATTAATCCCCTTGTATATTATATCCCACTAATAAAAACCGCTTCACAGGTGTCTGCCTCACTTCATCCCTTCATCATGAGGTGGTCCCATTGGTCCCAAAGGACCAGCAGTAAGTAAGGCTCAAGTACAAAATATCCTCCTCCGCCCCATCCAACCCATCTGGAATAGACAGTGCTATTTTACATGGTACTCAGACATATAATTCCTATGTTTCATTCAAACCAGAGGTAACAAAGTTGCGGCTTGTTTACGTATACAACATAAGTAGGATATCTTTGAATTGCAATAGTTCCGAAAACTAGCATTATCATGCTTTTCTTTTTTGTACTACGGATGGAAAAACGTTGAACTACAATTTAATATTATTTCGAAACTGATTGAATGATTTCGTATTGCCTTGAAGCTTGACGCTGAATGGCTTCAATCTTCAGGAAAGATGAAATACTCGAAATAATTGACTGACATTCTGTTAGTTCGAGCAGCGTTTGATATCTGCGGCTATTGGTGCGATTAGTTGCCTTCAGCTTCGCAATTGTTCTGTGACATGTTACTGAAAGGACGATAGACACTCAGTTGCACTAAATAACGTTATTTTATATTGGTAAACTATAAAAATAAAATAAATGAAATCTGCAATACTCCATCCCGGAACCTTGTTGCCTATACCGGGACGTATATTCCAAATTTTATCATTTATTATTTGTTAAGGAGTTATTTCATTACACATAATAAATTTTACAAATCATAATCTATAAAGAAAAGAAAATATAATATAATGAGTAACTGAATAGAATATAGAATCAAACAATTCTTTAGGTAAGTTAATAATTTACATGCTACTGGGAACCAGCAGTTACCAATATCTGGTAACCAACCAAGAACTAACTAAATTGACCGTCGGAAACTGAACGGTTAGGGTGCTGGTAACCAGCAACTGGTAGGTAAATTATAATATTGAATACACAACTGAAGAACATTTTGCGAAGCTTAAGGATTTTGCACCTTACACTTTTTTCCCCCTCCCCCTTTGTTAATAATTGTAGTCTCAGAAAAGTAAAGATAAAGATAATAGTAGGAAAAATACTACAGTCCGAAGCAAGAGGATCTTTTGTGTGACGTAAACAGCCAACACAGCAGCAAGACCCTCCACAGATTTACTCCAGTAGCCAAGGACAAACCGTGGGAGCTCTCGTGGTATCGGAGAAGACGGGCTATTATCGTACATGTTATTTAAAACAAACATATCTTCATTATCTTTCTACATTACTCACTTGAATTTTACTTAGAATTCACTCAAAGGAATCCTTGTCACTCAAGAACAAAGTATTAAGTTCATTTTACTATAGCTTCAAAGCACTTAAGATTTGTGGTTAAATTTTTTTGGACGTACAAAACATACAATGAAACAAATTACAAGAAATGAAATTTTATTCTGTAAAGAATATAGGGTTCCGCTGGCGACCAATCAAACATACGGAATAAACATTCACAAAATCCATATTTATTAGCATAATGTGACTATATTTCCTGTCTCTTTTTCACACTCAGTTTAAAACTAGCCCAACAAATAGGAAGGAACAAAGCAAATGCCGTACATCATATTTTCTTATAATAAAACAGGAATACAAGCTTACACTACCTGCAGTTAATCCTAATATTATTTTATTTCATTTTTAAATCATTGTTTTGTAATTTAACATTCGTTCATTGTTTCTGAGCTGCGTCTTTTGTGTGAGGTCCATTATTGCATATACTGGTTAGCACTCCCTTCCTTAAAAGCGGGAGAAAAAAAAACCGAAGCTTCATACAACTATGCGTTCTACATGTTCCATAAGGTTTATCACGCTAGTAGCCATATAATTACACTGCCTCCCTGTTACACTGTACAAAACTGTTTCGATGTTTTCACAAAATTCGTCTAGACTATGAGGAATGGTAATGAACCAATGTACGTTCAGTATCCTTCACAAAAACCATCACACAGCCACAAATTAGAGCTTTGTTAAGGACATGGTAAATCTAAGTGCCTAGAAATCAGCTAACCAGAAAACAGCTGTTGGAGCAAGCGCCCATTCCCACGACCAGTATGGAAGGTCGTCCCATATTTTTTTTTTTTTTTTTTGAATGGTGTTTAATGCCCGTTTTTACTACTGAGGCACCACAGGCGGTTCCCTCATGTTGAAACACTTGCTTGTGCATATCCAGGTTGTTCAAATCACAAAATGTGTCCAAAGCAATAAATTGCTCTTTGCTGTGTCCTTGTTGCATAAAAAACCGCACGTCAATCGATATTTCACTGCTCATCTCTTTCCTCGGTACTGTCACGTGATCGCGGCTGCGTGACTTTGAACGTTAATTTTATTGGTCAGCACATGTTTTCCTTCAACGGTCGGGGATTAGTGCCAGATCCGTGACAGTGCAAAGGATTTCTTCTCTGAGCTGCTCGAGTGATAGGACGTAGCCAAGAAGTTCCCGGGGATGGGGTTTTGTTTTTTTGGCTTTCTTTAGAAATTTAACGGATGTTCTTGGTTAATTTTTGTGACCCAGGTTTGTTATGGAATATTTCAGGATTTCATATGTACTTATGATGTATATATTGTAAAATTTATATTTTATAATCTATTTGTCGGAAAAAATCTTGCCGTTTTACTTTTGCGGTTATTGGACTTAATGTTGTAAAGATTTTGTTTCAGTTAACTGTTGGTATGTTATGACAAGTTATTTGTTAACTGCTGAATTGTATTACGTTATTTGGCCCGCTACAAGGTGTATATAAATCTTGTTTGCCCAGTCAGACATGTTGTTTCTTTGTCTCTTATTTTTAAAAAATTTAGTAGTTGAATGGGACTCTTACAGAAAGTGTTGAAAGTTTAACTACAAGCAGTTCTTGTTCATGTTTTGACATTTATAAATTATTGAATATAAATTATTACACTTTAAATATTAAGGTTTAAAATTTAATTTTTAGTGTGCAGTGCATACCACAAATTTGTATCAAATTTAACCTAATATATTGTATTAAATTAATGTTTTAATCACTAATTGTTTCTAATAAAATTGGTGAAACTAATATTTATTTTCTCTTAAACGTACATTCATCAGATTTTTTTTTTTTTAAGGGGGAGGGACATCCTGTACTTGTAACATTATTTGATTTGCCATTAACTTCATTGACTCTTAATTGTTATTTTCAGACAAATAGTTACCTTAGTTATTAAAGAAGTTGTTACCTCTATATTTAGCAGCAGATATGTAGGATCTTTATGACTTACTAGAACTGTATGCGATCACCATCAGCACCACTACAGGGATATTAAAATCCATATGCATCTAAGGTGAACTTTAAAACACATGCAACTAATTACGGTTATTCTTATTACACACACTTAGTTTGTTGAAAATAGAAGATAAATAATGGGGAAAATAACAAAACCTTTGTAATTGTCCTATTTGGTGAACGGACAAAAACTAATTGAATGAGATGTATTATACATAGGTACAAGCTAAATGTTGTTGACCAAAATGCAGGTAACCGAGAGAGGGAGGTGTAAAAAGAGAGAAAAATGCTTTCCTGAATGACAACGTTGTGTAACCATTGAACCTTATGACTGGGTAAGTCCATGTCAAAGCAACTATGCGTAAAACAATTTGGTTTTCATGAATTTGGTTCATTTTGTGCAACTTGTATCTTGACATAGCATGTTTTAAGATTATTATTTTAAAAACGCGTGTACCAACATTTTTTGACATACTGAATTTTCAAAATTGTCTAAATTTTTTTTTAATGTGTTGATTTGATTTGGTTTATTTATAGACGCTGTTTAACATCTCAGGTCATCAGTGTCCCATTCAATTCAGGGCTTGAAACGGCCGATCAATTTTGTTCAGAGGCCCCTTCTTTCAGGCTTCAGGATCGTTTACATCCTTTGCCGTAAATGTACAAGGGAACGATGGCTTTACTTCCCTTTCGAAGGAAGCCATACTTAGAATTTTACGTCCCCTCCAAAAAAAAAAAAACCCACCCTGGTCGAGATCGAACCCACGATCTTGGGTCTACGAGGCAAATGTGGTTACCACTAGATCACCAGGACTAGACTTAAAATCGTTAACCAGCATATTCTTAAAATTACCTTTGGTATAAAACAATGATAGCAATAGATATGATGGTGTAATTTTAAAGCTTATGAATTGTGCTTTGATTTTATATACAACATATCATTGTCAACTTTCTCAAACGCACTGCTTTTCATATTATTTTTAATTTTGATGTTTTAAAGAAACGGAGTTTTTAATTTTCTAAAAAAATATACATAAAGATGCGTGTCTCTGTCTAAATTACAAGGTATAGAACATTCATTATTACTATCAACAAGAAAATAAGTTTTGTATGATATTGAATTATCATCTTGAAATTTAGTTTGAATAGCTATAAGATATGTACCATTATGTAAATGTTGTTTTATAAAGTTTATTATTCCATTTCTCCGAAGAGTCAGATTTTAACATTTTGAGAAGCAGTAAATTTGTAAATAATTCTCAATTATATCACAGTGTATACCAAATGGAAGCCCTATTAATACATTTAAAATGACACTTGTCCTTGGTCCATGCCTGTTGTAGTTTTATAATAAGCAGCATTTAAACGGCGATTAGTAAATTATGGCTACATCAGTTGTACCGAAATGTGAACTCGCGGGTTACTCTCCAGGTTTACTTCTTCCACTCCGCTTCGCTTAGTCGGGTCGCTTTGCAGAATAGAGATGAATGCCATTGGCTGAAGCTGTACGCCCTAATATTTTCAGTTTCAAAACAAAAGACAGTCAGTGTCGGACAGTCAATATGTCCCGTTACAAATTCTACCCGGAAAGGGAAAATCAATACTTTGTTACCTATCGTGAAGGCAAAGCATGTTGTGTGATGTGTTTAAAAGAACTGTGTGTTACATCTAAATGCAATATTCAAAGACACTTTAATAGGAGATATTCAAAGGACAACAGCGATTATATTATCGCTGGTTCGGCCCGTTAAAGAATATTCGAAGAAGGTAAAAATGTCTTAAGAATAAAACTTCTTTAGTCCTAATATTGCACCCAACAACTTATTGTGTGCAAGCTACATAATTGCAAATCTAGTTGCTGAAGGGACTAAGTTTTTTTGCAAAGGAGAATTTGTTAAACAACGTGTGTATGACAATGGTAGCCAAGGATGTTTGCCCCAGTATGCTAGAACCATTAAAAAAAATTAATAAATAAAAAATAAGCCTCGGAAAAGGAACAATTGGTTTCAGAACATCAGAAATGGCTTCTGACATCAAAGAACAATTAAAAATTAAAATAAACAACTTTATATGGTATTCTTTAGCCCTAGACGGTATCTTACAGATACTGTTCAATTAGCTGTATTCATTAGAGTGATTGATACTGAGTCCAATATTCTGGAAGAATTTCTGAAGCTCTTTCCCTTAAAAGATATAACATGTGGATAAAACATTTTTGAGGTGCAATATATGATAACTTGTAAGTGTGACTTAACCTTGGGAAAAATTGTCAGTTACAACAGATTGGTCCCCCCTGTATGATTGGTCACATAAATGGTTTCATTAGAAGATTAAAATCTCGGTTTATCTGAATTTGGAATTTCTAACGATGTTAAATTGATACACTGTATTATACAAAGAGAAGCTTTGCGTGCAAATTCTGCAACTTGGAAATGTAGTGTCAATAATAGTAAAATTTGTAAATTTGATTAAAGCTATGTTATCTGCGGCTCAGATAACTTGAAACAATTATTATCGGATGAGGGGCAGATTATTCAGATTTAACTTACTTTGCCAAGTTAGATGGTTAAGCAAATTATGTATTATTACTTTTATTTTAATATCCTTGCGGAAGTAGATATTTTTTTAAGGAAGCAAGAGATTGTTATCCACCATGAATCTTGCTTTCGTAATAGACTATGCCATCATCTGAATTAGCTTAACATAATCTTTCAAGGGAAAGTTAGTTCCATAATCGACATGGTGGGTACTATTAACGCACTTATGACCAAATTGAAACCGTGTATGCAATAGTTTCAGAATGCAGACTTATATCACTCTCTTCATTTGAAATCGGTTTCAAATTTCGCATACCACACACCAGACAAATAAAGTTCAAGAAAACCTGTATTCCGAATTTGATGACGGATTTCATGATATAAAGGGAATGGGCATGGAATTATTAATATTGAATCATTCATTTTCTGCAAATGGAGAACTTTCATAGTGTTTTCAATTGGAGATATAGATCTGCAGCACGATACCCTTTTGAAAAGCTGCTGCAAATCTAGGCTTGAACTATACAAAATAATTAACAAAGACATTATATTACTTTAAAACGCCTCAGTGAGCACATGGCTACAATGTTTGGAGGAACCTACAGGTGTGAACAGCTTTTCTCAGCTATGCACAATACCAAGATTATACAAAGATACAGGATTAGTGATGCGAATTGGGCCTGTACATTACATTTAACCATACCTAGTAGAGAACCCAACATTCGCTAAAAGAATTATAAATAGAATTAAATTATTAAATAACAAACTAACACTTATAAAATATATTTATAGTAATGGAATGTAATAAGTATTGTCTTTATAAATTGTGTATAATTAATATTTTAACAGTCCACTACTGAATCCTCCCATCAATCTTCCTTACCTCCGTATCTATTACGTCACCAGCAAAGGGTAAACGTAACCATTTCGTTTCCCCCTCAGTGACACCACTGATCTATATAATGAAAAGTATTCGTTTGCTTATCTTAATGTAAAATACAACTATAAAAAAAAATGAACAGAAATCATGACATCATGTTCCAAAAGTAATTCTTTGTTAAATAATTTGACATGGACTCACCCTGCCACCTTCTCATTCCTTAAAATGGTAGCGTACATGCCTTGATTGTCTTTAATATTATAATTGAATTAATTTTACTCCAGTAATGTTCTGGCATTAATTACGTCAAATAATTACTTTTTCAACACAGTTTGATTTTAAGTTTCTAAATAGTAATAATTATAATAATAATAATAATAACAATAATCATCATCATTACAAAAATAGTGTGTTACCCTGAGGAATCGCAATGCCCTCTTGTTGCTCATTATGTTTTCATTTTTATGAAACACTATTCTTATACAACCCAGAGAAAATAAAAGGGCTTACCATTGTGAATGGAAATACAAATGTTGTGAACAAGAATGTTCGAAGTCTCCTAAACCATAGTACATGTTGAAGATTCAGCAAATTTTCAATAACACAGCAGAAAAAGTAAACCACGTGCACTGCCTGTAACAAGAAATATAAAATGTAGGCAAGATTTTCAGCATAAGAAAATATGAAACTGAAAATGCACAGCGTTGAATTTGGGTGTTTGATAAGGTTAGAACTTAAAATGTTAAACATACCCAAGACTTGCGCTTGCGCACACAAATACTTAGGCACACATACACATACATGCACCTAAAGCAGTAAAATATAACTATTAATAATCAGTGAAAACAGACAACACAAAACATATTGGTTTGGATTACAGCAAGTATATTAATTCATAAGTTATCTGAATAAATGCTAACTCAATAGAAGTAACAATTTGATGTTTTATCATTTTTATACAGAATGATTTAACAAAATAACTGGCCATAATTTTGCCCGTTTTTAAGAAGATTTTTAAAAAAATTGTAAACATGTTTTTGTACAGCTCATACTAAAAGCACATTCTTTTAACTCAAAAAAATCTGAAACTAGACACTGCATTGTGTTATCAACTTTGGTTTAATGTGGAATGTGGAGATTATCAATATATTTAGGCCACACAACTTTATATTCTTTTAATTTTACTTTACTCCAATCGGTTTTAAAATCAGGCCATAATGTAATTAGTAATTATAAATAGCTATTAAGCACTAGTAATTATATCGGCAATCTACAAGCATATCAGGCTGTAAAAACTTAAAAAGAGCTGATTACATCACTGTATGCCCAGGTACATGCTATAGTTTTTTTTTTTCAGCGCGAGAGAATGACATTTTTACATAGGACATTAGTGTAATATGTAAACAAAATATAATAATATTAACAAAGCATTAATTTGTAAATGAATCCTGCCAAAATATGACTAAATTATTCCGCTGCAATATTGATAACATTATCCAGATAGTTGGGTAACGTTTCTTCCATGCTGCTCCAGTGAGAAATACGCGAACTATTATTTCCAACCCTGAACCTTTCGAAATAACTGCAATAAGTTTAATTTATAATTATTATTAATTTATTCATAAATAATAAGGGCTGTCTAAAAATAGTGTACGATGCAGGCGTTAAAAGTGGAATCATTTTGTTCATAGTTTTGCTCAACTCCGGCCATAGCTCTGTCCTCGTTCCGCAATTATGCTACTCACTAAATAAAGCACTACTTTTAATATTATGTTATAAATAACTATTAAACGCAAACTTTTTATTAACTCTTGATACTAAGTATTCCAAAGGTCATTATTTTAGCGTCAGTTTAAGTGACGTAATAGCTATGCAATAACTTCGACTTTGGTTTAGCTAACTTCAGCTGTCTACACTTTTTTTTTTGTTTGTTTAACTTTGAAACAAAGGAATATCTGTTGTTAAGACCACAATTCTGAGTTCGCATGTCATGAAATTGACTGTACTACCTGTATTTTCCTTCAGATGACTTTATAAATAAAGCGATGGCATTATTGAATAGAGACCAAAAACATGCATTGCTACCTTTTAAATAAATTAAACAGCTATCAGGCCTATGTATGCCACCAAAACCTAAATAGTAAGTTTTTGCTTAATGTAAGTATTCCGAAATACTATTTGCGCTAAAGTTTAAATCACTGGGTTGGTGGTGGTTAGAGATTATGGTAGCATTATCTGTTCCTGCGAATTACAACCAGCGCATAATTTGTGGTTGCACAGGTTACGGCTACAATACCACATTTAATGCTGAATCGAATTCCTCTGAATAAATCTGAGCAAAACACCTTAGACTTTCCAAGTTCATGGCTTTTCAGTACTGTAAATCTTCAAAATATTGAAAAATATTCCGCAAAATAATAATTGATACTAATACTCTAATACTAAATCGGGTGATCAGATCCTTTCTTCGTTATTATTATTTCAGGTTGTTTTGGGTTCTTTTTTATGGTAAAATATTACTAATTAAAAAATTAACAACGCGTGGTGCAAGAAATTTACCCTTTGGTGCAAGAAAGTTACCCTTTGATAATGTTTTATATATATAGTAAGTTTGCAGAACACTAATCCTATCAATTTACAAAATCTTCTCCCCTTACCCCAATTTGATTATCGGGTAATATTCACTATAAAGTGCGGAAAACACAATGTACGCCTCTAATAGATCCGCAATTTACGGTTATTATAAAACAGCTACGAGCAGCAGCTAAACTTAACTCTTTTCTCACCAATCTTTGCTTATAGGCATTAAATACAACTTAGGATGTTTTGTATTCAATTATTTCAATATATTTTGTGTTTGTAGTGTATCATTTGCCGCTTTTACTTCGCTTTTTAGATATAGTTATAACACTCACTGAAGTTGTGTGTGTGTGTGTGTGCGCGCGCGCGCGCGCGCGCGTGTGTGTGTTTTCCCCTCATCTACCGCCTGTTTTAGCAGGAGGAACAGAAAGGAACTGGAGATGTAATTACAAACTGAGGTTTAGAAAATGATAATATACGACCCTCGAATATTGAATAGGATTAATTACTGCCCTTTGACGAATCCGTATAAGAAGAAACCATATAGCTTAAATTTCTCATAATAAAGAATACACACGGTGAGTAAAAAAAATCAGATTTATTTGTTTGATATACCTATAATGCTTTCAAAATTATTGAATGAGAAATTTGCATTTTATTTGATAAAATATGATAATATTAGGTATCGAAGTATGAAGTATCTAGACTAAAACATGAATAGGTATCGAGTAATTTGGTATCGACCAATCTTTAGTTTAACAAATTTACAATTATTGTTGGTGTTGAGAGATATTTCCACCTTGCGAAAAACTCATTTGGCAAATGTGGCAAATGGTGCGCTTATCACTCACAGAATTCAATTGAAAATAGTTCCAAACTTCACACACATTCTATGCGAAAAAGGAAACGACGATAGCGCCGTCTTCTGTCACTGCAAAATAACAAATGACTTGAATATAGCAACTGTATAATAATGTAAAGTCAGCTTTCTTGCTAAAGACATTGAAGTACGATATTGCTATAAGTTATTTGTGATTAGACAGTTTAACACAAGACAACTAAAGGTACTGGTCAGAACTGTAGAGATTGCTAGTCAGAGGAATGTGCTGATAACGCAATGTGTCGTAAACATGCAATGTGCTTGGGCTATGATGCGTTTAGAAAACATTAACCACTTACAGGCTGAAGTTAATATGCTTAACGTTTCCTAACTTAATAACGAATTAATGAAATATAATTGAACAAATTCATACACTTCATTTCAGGTTACTAAATGTCATACACCGCCACGGGTGGCCGAGGTCGTTAAGGCACGGACTCGTGAGCGGGAGGTCTGCGGTTCGAATCCCGCCAGGACCGTCCTCCCTGACTGGGGTTTTTTCCAGGTTTTCCTCAGTCTTCATAACTGGCAAATGCCGGGGAGGTACCTAAACTTAGGCCTGGAACGCTTCCTTCCTTAAAAAAAAAAAAAAAAAAAAAAATCCTTTCCCAATTAATCATTTCATCTCATGTATCATCAGTGTCCACTGCCTGTGGTGCCTCAGTAGTAAAAACGGGCGTTAAACACTACTCAAAAAAAAATGTCATACACTTGTTACTTTATATTAATTTGTCTGTTTATAAATGCATACCATTAATTACAGCGGGGTGAACATTTAAAAACTTAGTGCTATGGTTAATATCGCTAATGTGTGTATGTACAAACATCACAAAGGGAGGTTGCCCCCCCCCCCCTCATCCCAATGTATAACACACAAGTCGGCACCTATGTTCAGGAGGGAAGGAAGAAAAATCTATGAATGTATGTTTCAGAACGCTTGCATATTAAAACAGCTAAAATCTTCCGGGCTGTTTTGCCGTGGTGCATGGCTTAAATTGCTACCATAGCTTTCACCAACTACTTCGGTTGGCACCATCAGCGGACAATGAACATCTGACTGCTAGAAGACGACAGTATTGATCCGTCTCTGTCTGGTTTTTGTAGGTCGGTAGATATCACATGTGTGGCGGAAGTGTAGGGGAGGGGGGTAGTTGTTTGTTTTTAACAACTGGTTTCCACGTGGTACTTACACTGCCGTCTCTGTTTGGTTGATGTTTATTTCCAATGCCTTCCTCCGGACTAGATTGAAAAAGCTTTGTGTTTTTGCAACCATTTCTATTTTATTAAAGTGTATGCCATAGCATTCATTAATGGCATGTTCTGCTACCGCAGACCATTCGGGTTTTTTAAGGCGAAGATATCGCTGATGTTCCTCCAATCGTTTTTAATCGATCTTCCGGTCATGCCTATGTAAACTTTGCCACATTCACATGGTATTTTATAAATTCCCGTAGTGTCAAGAGGATGCCTAGGGTATTTTGCATTATAAAGCGTTTGCGCTAATCTAACATTTGATATGAATATAGATTGTATGCCTATTTTCTTTAATATATGTGCGATACGCACAGTAACGCCTTCTATGTATGTTAGAAAAGCCTTAGGTTTTTTGAGTACGTGTTAGATGTTATCGTTTGCTTAGCACGGATGGCTCTGTCATCTTTGTTGCTATATCCATTGGCCTTAAAAACATCGCGAAAATGGTTTAGCTCGTGTATAAGGTGTTCTGATTTTGTGATGGTATAGCTCTGTGCACTAAGGTCTTGATTGCGGTTCTTTTTTGTGCAGGATGGTGATTCTATTTGACGTTGAGATATCTTTCCCTGTGTATGTGTTTTCTACAAACTTGATGATCAAGGGCTCCTGATGATTTCCTCCGAACTAGGACATCCCTTTCTAGATGTATTTCCTAATTGTTAAATAATTGTCTACCCAAGTCTCATTAATATATTATTTATATATACAAACTCCTGGAACAATGTACCTAAAATAACAATCATTACAGAAGCAGAAATATATTATACACAATATTGTATGATTCTGTTCCCCACGGCGTATTGCTTTCAGATACAGCATCATTCCATTTATATATGGCTTTTCAATTAATATTTTCCTTTATTTTGGAACTTTTTTTCACTTGTAGCTCATTTCTTGAAGAATTCATCTCAGCGAGTGAACCTTTAAGGAAATGCAATGCTTTATTTTTGGAATATCATATAATTTTTTGTTGGATATTTAGAAACTTCTTTCTTACTAAATAAAATTCGTCTATGCAGCTTAGTACGCTCCGGTCTATTTCCTGGTAGACAGAGAAGACTGGCCGACTTCAGCCCCCTTCTCTTCTTACCTGATACTTGTTCTCACCGCAACACCGGTATAGCGGGATATACCTAAGTTTGGTTGTTTTAATTTAAATTTTATTGCCTTGACTCATCACATGCAGCTATCAATTCTCGTTTCCTCTATCTTTACTATGTATAATTTTCCTTTCTTTCGTTGTTGTGGTAAGCAGTAGCAAGTGACGCCACTTCATCATATATTTGTATCATACATTTCCATGTGAAGAAAGCGTTCGCGATTGAAGGGGTTATCTGTGCATGAAAGCACACTCATTCAAGCCTGGGATATCTTATGTGGTATCATTTTGATATTTTCGTGATTTTAAAGCTGGATTCCTTCATCGGTAATCAAAACTGAGGTTAAAAACGAATGCAGAGTCACTTTTGCAACTATCAGTCATCGAACCTTGCTTCCAGTTATCCTTGCAGCAGGATAACTTTAATGAAGTTAATGAACATAGTAACAAAGCAAGCTTTATTTCTCATTCCACCATAAGTGTGAACATGGCGAACGCCAAAGCAAATGCTCAGGTAAGAGAAGAACTAAAAGTGCAAAAAATAAATTATTGTGTTAAGAAAAATTTTGTTTTTAAAACAAGCTGAATAATGTTAAAAGCAATATTTATAAAATATCCTTCAGCGTTTTTCGAATGCCAGCAGCAGAAACTAATTTGTGAAGCCTGTTCAAAATGGGTATTCCTACAGCAGTGACAATGCGTGCATTTTCCATGAAAGGTTTTTCGATATTTAAAAAAAAAAAAAAAAAAACTTTCAATATCCTTTACCATTGTTGATTTGATTTATTTACGGACGCTCTTTAATATTTCAGAGGTCATCAGCGTCCCATTCAACCCAGGGCAGGAAACAGCCGATAAATTTTACTCAGAGGTCTCCTCTTTCTTGTGCCATAAATCTACGGCATGGAACCCATGGCTTTATTTCCCTTCCGAAGGAAACCATACTTAGGATTTTTACGCCAGAAAAAATGCATCGGTCCTAGGCAGGACTAAACCCGCGAACTTGGGTTTAAGAGGCAAGTATGGACTCTTTACTAAGCCCTCGTACTTTGTAGAGACGTATTTTCAAAATAAAGTGTTATAGGGATTGATTGAATTTAATCTAAAAAAAATGATTTGTTTATGGACGCTCTTTAACATCTCAGGTCATCAAAGTATCTAAAAAGATATATAAAAAAATAAAGTAGTAAATGAGAATTAGGTGTAAGTTGTTTTTATTTTATACATAAATTTAGGTGCATTGATTGGTAGTTTCTTATTTGATTCTATTATATGACAGATAGTTAAACATATTGGTATAATACAGTATTTATATAGAAATTGTTCTTTCACACAAGTCTGGTGTAGGAAATTAGCTGGAAAGGAAGAATTAAACTTAAAAAATTAGGGTCACGGTCGGGATTCGACCCACGCTTTCCATGTGTTCTAACCAACTGAGTTACCATATCCTCCTTCAAGTGAACCTTTCTAAGTATTCTGTTCCAGTAGTAGAAGCTGTAAGAAAAAAATTTGAAATCGTACATGGATTAAAGATGAACTCAAATTACTTTTTAAAATGAAATGTTTTACAAACTCTATTTAAATAAAGGTAATTAATATGGATAGTATCTAAAATAAGTTTGGAAATGCATACTTCATCCTTACAGCAGAACAATTACATTTGACTTTAAATGGTGACCATAAATATTTGTCCTGTTATTTTACTTTTTATTTATTTATTTATTTATTTTCATAAAGTGTTGATTGAAGTCCTTGATATATATGAAGAAATTCTGCTATTCCCTGCACGCCTATAATTTGAAACGAAATACAACCTATTGCACATCTTACAAATATGTTATAGCTACTATCTGCCTGAATTTTAGATGGCAAAATTTAGACGCGTAGCACCTGTCTTTACTCCAGTTTTTTGCGTTTGATAACCAAAAACCCCTTTTATTATTTGTCATACTCAGAACGAGTTTATTTTGTAGGAGGAGTGTGATTTTTCCGTATCTGCGAAAGGTGAAAAAACATACTAGAAGTTAATGCAACAGTATGTTAAAAGATCGAGTTCTAAAGGCGATTCAGCACGTTTTATTGTCTTGGTACTTGATTTTTAATGAAATTTGTTACTGAGACACACTGTTGCCAGACCATCTGTAGAAATATCAGAAAGGGGTCGTTTTTATTATGGGATCGACGGGCTTTGAATTGCACCCAATATCTTAAAACCTGCTACCTGCTATTTAGAAGCTTATAAATGAATCATACGACTACCTAATAATGTAGCACTTTTGAAAATGTTAATTAAAATTGTTGTATTAACGAAGTATCAAAAAGATACGCGCTCATATTCGATACATCTTGAGTTTTGCGGGTATCAAGTTATCGAGAAACCATCTCTACTTAAAACCAGAATGTGGTTAAAGATATCAGATGAGAGTACAAATGAATAATTCTGTATATAAACTATAATGAAAACTTGGTTGATAAAAAATAACAAATCTCTTCCGTCCTTGCAAAATGATCAGAAGTTTACACGATTAAGACTGTTCTTCAGGAACTATGAAGATTATGACTGAAAAGAAACTGTGGAACTGTCACCATCTAGCAAACAAATGAGTTAATTTGACATTTCTTCTCTTGAAGGCAACAAAACACCTTGAAAAGCCAAAGTTAATTTATAAAAAAATGTTTCAAATATTGAAATAAAGTGATAAAGTAAATATAAGGAAATCTTATTTTGTTGAATGACCAAAGCGCTGCAAGTTAAATGAAACAGGCTATTCAGCGAATATTCTGTAGTAAAAAAAAAAGTTTAATAATAATAATAATAATAATAATCATCATCATCGCATTTTACATCTACCCTCACAACCAGACCAGGCGCTAAGTATCTGCTTATTAACTAGTGGTTACGGTTTCTACTGTCCTTAGGACATTTTTTTGAAAAGCTTTTCATCTTGAGAGGGTCGGTGGTGTAGTGGTTACCATACTTGCCTCCTAAACCCAAGATCGCGGGTTCGAACCCGGCCAGGGCCGGGCGTAAAAATCCTAAGTATGGCTCCCTTCGGAAGGGAAGTAAAACCGTGGGACCCGTGTCGTACATTTACGGCATGAAAAAGAATCTCAAGCCTGAAAGAAGAGGCCTCTGAGCAAATTTGTCGGCCGTTTCAAGCCCTGAGTTCAATGGGACGCTGATGACCTGGGATGTTAAAGAGCGTCCATAAATAAATCAATCAAAAAAATCTTGTGAGGGCGAATTCCAATACCTCAGACTCCTTTGCGCCATCATTAACCCCATTCCATTCAACTCTCAAAGATTTATGGCATCCAGCACGGAACGTTAAATGCTAACAACATTTTTAATGTAAATTAAACTACATATAATAACACTATAAACTGTAATAAAAATACAATAAGTTGAGAATGCCAAGAGTGGCAAAGTGTGCATTTCTCACCTAACGAACTTCGAACTATATTTTTTCACAAATTTTCCCCATATAGAAAAGGTGAATACTTTAGATAGCAATGTTTTAATCCCTTTCATTAAGTTAATTTATAAATTCAAATTCTTCGGTGATATGTGGGAAAACCTGGAGCATAAATTAAATAAACTATAAAACAAAACAGTAATTATTTCTCATTTTGGTGTGGCATAAAATCTCTTCAAATTAATTTTAGCACTTTTAAAGCAAAATACGGGGATTTTCCCCGCACATGTTCAAACTTGCCCATTTTGCGGCAATTGAGAAATATTTAATACTTTATTTGTCTGACCACTTTAGAATGTATCTTCATTTTTCTTTTAATCAGAGTTAAATGCCTACCTTTTGTATGTACAGTTTCCATTTCATTTGGAACTGAAAATATTATTAGTATGTAAAAATGCACTTGTTTAAACATGCAACCTATCTTAACTGTAGAAATCACAATGGTAAATGCAAGCAATGCTTTCTACACTTCTAATCTATTCCACTTCACACTACTCTACTCTACTCTACTCTATTATACTGAATGGTTGAAATGTGTTCTTACAAAATTCCACGTGGTGAAGAGTCTTGCTCTGAATTCAAAAACCTTGTTAACATACTCATCTTTGGCGCCAGCAATATCGAGGCAACAGCAAGTGTAAAAACTTACGTATAGATGATGGACCAATACCATTGAACAAAATGTTTGTCTCAGATTATTTTTTGTTACCTGCAAGATAACAAAATAAATTGAAATAATGTTGCTATGAAAATTCTTAAAAGTTAATACAATTTTAAAAATATAAACCAATAAAACAAGGAAATTTTACGCACTTTATGCTTATTTTGCCTTGTATTATATTGCACATAAATATTTGGAGTTTTTTATGCTTTATAAAATGCGCTTCAAAAACGTGAGAAATTATACTTGTTATCGGAGTTTTCTCTTAAAAAATTACATGTTTCAATTCGTAGAAATCGTTGTTTAGGCATCAAAACGTCAAATTATCCAAATTCAAAATTCTACCTTTTGTCTCTCTTCTGGTCTCTATTTAAAATAAAATTTCATTACATTTTTCTCCCTTCAAGGACTTCCAAGTCTTAAGGAAAATAAGATCGCAATTTTGATGATTATATTAAAATTCAATATCCACGCTTTAAGTAAATTTTAAAATTTTAATTACTCTATTTCTCTTACATGACTTTCCCAAAGCCTTACATAGCACAACTTTTCTGCGCAGATATTGAAACGGTCGTACGGTTTCATATGTGGTTAATCGTCGCCCACTCTGACGATAACCGATGAGGTCCGGTTCTGCTGTTTCGTGCGTTGATTTGCCTGGGGGAAAGGTTGGAGAGAAATAACGGCAAATTAAGTAGAAATGATCGTCAGACTACTTAAAGTTTATTAATTGTGTGTTGCTTTCGGCTATGCTTCTCGACACGTCTGCCTGGGCCGCGGATCTCCTGGTGTTGCCGGCGCGAAAACTGCACTTGCCTTAATTTGAGGTTAGTATTTGTGTCTAGGTCTGATGAGGGTCGGAATCGGAGTGCTGAATGAATCTGAGTCCCCAGACTTGTATAACTGACTGGCTGAAACCGTAGGCCGGCGATCGCGTGAATAAGAGTAGCACTCTCACTGGATGCCCGCCACCTGCAGCAAGAAGCTGTGTGTCTGCGCTGAACCGAGCACCACTCTCTACACCCGCACTCAATGCATCTTCAACAATAACGTGCTAATGCCGAGGAGTTTCCCTTTTTATATGCCCTTTGCACGTGGTCACTTCGCGCCCTAGGCTCACACGGGTGTACACAACTGAACGACGGCATCTTGAGTTTTTAAAGTACTCCATTCTCATTGGAGAACGTAAACTCACTTTTTGACTCCACTCTTTAAATTTCAACATTACACCCTACGTGATTCGCTGCTGCGAAATTGTGTGTTCCGATGACCAGTTTTTTAATGTTAACGGGATTGGCACTCCGCTTCGCGACTGTAGACACAAAACGCTCTATTGTCGGATGCAGAAGGCAGCAGCTTTTGTTCCTATCGGGAATGCTAGCCCTTTGGCTAGCAGGTGTGTCGAGAAGCATTCCTCTCCACTAATTCTCTTTTCTACATACAAAAACAATTTCACAAGTTATATTAGAAAATACGCAAGCATTATTAGCAATTAAATATTTCTTTAAAGTAATATTTGTATCAGGCTGGGGGTGACATTGAAAGAACGGCTTCAGTATCCATTGCCAAACACAATTAGTACATTTGTTTCTGCATTGCTTCTGTTTATCACATTTCTAGTGCAACATAACATATGCTAATTTTGTGTAAAATGTAATTTTTCAGTCTAAAACTAATTATTTGCCCGACCAAAGCAAGAAGACAGCCGTAAAGCGTTTTGCCCTTATTACGGAACATGGTTTTTCACTTCCATAGAGAGATGGAAGAAAGAGAGAAAACGAGAGTGGTGTGAGAGTGCGCGCGCTTGTATATGATTAAAAAGGAAGAAAACAGAAATTCAAATGGTAAGAATATTTCATAAAATAATTTAAAAGAAAGGCTTCATCCATCTTTAAAGAAACTAATAAAAGTACAAGGATATGTATAACCAACAATAGGGTATAATATCTTTACTCTTTTACAATTTATTTTTGTTCAATGTCAATTAATTGTGTCATGAACGTGTGGGCATTCCTTCCTGAAATGAGATCCTGAAATGGACTTCAGAGGCCGGGACGCCCATAGAGAGCCATAGCTACATGGTCCCAGTGGAGATGGTGGTAAAAGTGATATGATTATGGTGCACCAGGGTGTCCTTAAACCTATGGGTATCTAAACGCGTCTGTAGCAATGAATGAAATAAATTAATGATGCCGTAGATGAACTTGGAGTCCTTGGCACCGTAAAACTAGCTGGCAATCACCTTTTTGGGGTAAGGGGAAACTCCGGAAAAACCTTACACTGACAATTTAACCTGGCCGAGAATCGAATCTAGAACCTCCGGATTAGCAGTCGCAAACGCTACCAGTAGACTACAGAGGCGGTCCCATTTTACTGTATTGTATTTGTAAATCTCCACTAAATACCAGCAGCGCAGAAAACTGTAGGTTGACAATAGGTTTAAAAATTGCGACAACACAAAGTTCCTGTAAGTCGATAGCTAAACACGATCGGTACTTGCGATAAACTAATTTTATTTATGAAAAGCGTTTATAAAGATTCCTGCAGTTCATTTGTTTTCATTGTCTTCACGGGAATCAAAATGAATCGATTCTATTAAGGAAGTTAAAAGGCTACAAAGCAATCCAGCAAGATGAAAGTAGATTCTGATAAAACATAGCATAGTAATGAAAGAAACAAGCACTTTTTTTTCCCCCCATTTTAAGAACATGTATTTATCTTAGAGAATAAAGTACCATAGCATCACTTTTATCTGTTCACAACGGTATTTGTTAACAAATAAACAAATTTGTTAAATGTTGCATTCTCCAAATAAATAGCTTCGAGCGATATTCTAAATTGTTGTTGTGGGGGGGCAGTTCATAATATGAGAAGGCAGAGAATTCCAGAGACGAGTAGTGACACCTGTGAAGAACGAAGAAAAGTAATTAGTGCAAGGGTATATAGAGAATGGACTTGTTGTTCGATCAGGTGTTTAAATTATGATGCGAACATAACGAATGAAAACGGGTTGATAGGAGTGAAGTCACTGGTTCGAGTTCTCAAATAAACGCAGTGATTTAAGTTTTGAACGTATTTTTTATATTAACTAACTCAAACGCTCTAGAGAAGTCAATAAGAGTTATGATAGTGAGTTCAGTTGCATCCATTGTCTCACGAATGTCCTCATAACGTTAAGCAAGGCACTTGCCGTACTATAACCAGCCTTTGGGGAGGTTCCGAAACACTCACGTACTGCCATGTTCTTCTCCTTTGTAAGCGAGAAAGTTCATATGGCTGTTATTTGCTCATATTTTATTTGTGTAATTCTTGTTGAGCAAATCATGGCAGTTCATCTCAAAGGCGTGGATGGATGCTCAGCTGGAGTAGGCATTTTCGAGATGTTGCAGCTCATCCAGTGGATAATGAATGTGGCTTTCTTCTTTCGATCTGAGATGCTGAATTTGCGACTAATCTATTTAACAAGAAGATGCAGGCATTGCCATATCTAGCTCGAATTCAATTTTAAATACCGATTACATTTACACGCTCTTTCGCCAGATAACTGTGTTTTCTTCTTTTAGGTGATGTTGAGAAAAGTACAATATTTACCAGTTATGATGAAGGTAGTTACTATACCTTAACGCATGGTAGACTTGTTTTATTACACACACTATAAACATAAATGTAATAAATAAAATAAAACTGCATCTCGATACCTATTTTCATATCAGGAACTAGCATGATTTTATTTCTCATTCTTTATTTAAGTAGTCATGCCAATTACAATACTATTAACAGACATTTAACCCCAAAACTACAGCTAATTGATTCTAAAACTGGCTATTGGAAACCAGCTGGAAGTGGAAGAATTGGTTTTCCAGTACTTGCATTAGTATTGTGTACCATTGTGACAGTATGTTTTGTATTACTGAATTCATTTTTCCATCCATCAATGAGTAAAACTGAGTCAGGATCAATATGTGTTCTTTGAGATTGTTCTCCGTAATCATCAGCAAGCAGTATGTTTGAAAGGCTTTTTCGTCCAGGGTACGAAGGGCGCATGTCCTTAAAATGCTTGCTTTCCACAACACTAAACGGAATATTGCAACTAAAAACAAATTTAGCAAGTGCTAAGTGTATTTTATTTTTTTCTGAAGCACTCATCTTTTCAACGTACCTGTTTATTGTGCATTCAGATAAAGAACTAAAGGGTCGTTTTGCTGGCTGGCGATTAATGGAATCCAAGTGAGCACGGGGCGCAGAACTGCAAGTGCTGGTTTCACCTCCACAGTATCTTCCACTCACATGTCTGATGTAGAAAGGGAATATGCTGAAAGTATTAACTCTTGCATGCTTCTTCTACTGCACATTCTTCTATGAGCTTTAGTGCGTTCTTTTGCTGTGTTTTTAAGAATCACTTCACAGATGCAATGTTTAGCACAGTTTTGATTCTCAACTTTCACATGAACAAACTTAAGTTCTGCGTATAAATTATGAATTCGCTTACCACCATTATTAGTAATTTTGTCACCAAAGAAAAAAATATTAATACTTGTTGAGATTTGCTTGATCACTGAGTCTATTCGGTTAAGGCTGTTTGTATTTATACTTTTCACTTCCCAGAAAGAAGGTTCTGGACCACTTCTGCACTGTTCTCTTCTTTTACACTTTAAATTTCTAACTGAATGTGCAAATTGATAAGGAATAAATGTATTAAGAAAGTTCCGGATGTTTCGGTTCCGGATGTTTCGAAAAATAGCTTCGGCTTCTCTTTTCTTGTTTCTTAAGAGGAGGAAATGCTTGGATCAGCTTCTGGACTATGACTTGGTGACTCAGTTACTGTTCAGCATGATGCATCCATCAATTATACTTCACAGTGCACACACAACCATAAGCTGTTAGCTGATAACAATATTGCAAGATTACCACCACATGTTAGCAGTAGGTAGATTCTACAGCAGTAGGCACTAGTTTGAACACAAACAAATAATTGCACAAAACTAGAAGTTGTTGCAACTTTTTAGTATTGTACACTAATTACGCGTTGTTTACACACATTTTACTATAATGTAAATAACTCTTTTTACACATAAAGGCACACTCTGTCTGCAGTTGACGTCATACCGGAGGACAGTGTGGCGCCTATTTTTATGCCTCGTTCACAGTAAAAGCGCAAGTGTTAACGCAGGAATAACACATGTCGTGTAGAAATAACATTCATATTGAAAACGTAAACGTTAGCGCAAACATCTGACTGCTACCTCCTAGATCGTACTAGTACACATGGCCTACAGAATAATTACTGAAACTTCGATCTGTATCGTATTATAAAATTATGCCGATAACAAGAATTTGTATAATTTTATGTAAATAGACAATTTCATAGATTCGGCGTAACATGTAAATTTTAATTTGTTTTTCTTTTCATATTTTAACGGCAGATTCAGGTATTAAATGTATAACAACCTCTTCATGGCCGTTAATTTCTAAACACACCAAGATCCAGTTATAAAAGTTGTTAACTGGAGTTTGCTTTGAACTGTAATTTAAAAAGTAACTAGGGGCTATTCATCATTTCTTTGGCCTAAAAATAACCTCAAGTTTGCAATAGAGTCAAACCTATGGCAACATCGCGAAATAATTGGGAAGTTCGTCTTTAGAGCGAGTTGATGTTCAACTGTTCAATCTGAGAAAATAAATTATTATTGAGTTCTCCCGCCTCCTAGGTATGTTTTTTTACCCTCTTCAACTCAAAATGTCTTCAAATTTGGTTAAAAAAAAAAGGAAAAGCGAATGTGAGCTGCAAATTTTAGCAAACATGAGACGGATATTATTATTGATCCGGTTCTAAAATATTTGGGAATAATTGAAAATGAATAATAATAATAATAATAATAATAATAATAATAATAATAATAATAATAATAATAATAAAAACAGATTCGGTCTCAAATAAGGACAAAGAACATACATGGAGGAAATTGCCAAAGAGTATAATTCTGATGATGTCTGCATTATTACCCCCCAGGCGATTTAATGAGTATGTGTGTGCAATCTATAGAACCTAAAACTTCAGGAAAGTTGAAAATGTTATAAAAGCCTAGCGTCACTTTCATTACATCGGTACCGCCACGAGGGCCGAGGTCGTAAAGGTGCGGATTCATGAGCAGATCTGGTGTTCGATTACCACCAAGACCGTCCTCCCAGACTGAGTTATTTTTCGGGTTTTCCTCGGTTCTCATAAATAAAAAATGTCAAGCAGGTACCCCAGACTTAAATCTGGAACGTTTCTTTCCCTTAAAAAAATTAAAAAATTATCCTTTCCCAATATATAATTTCAAATCATGCATCATCAGTGCCCAATCCCTGTGGTGCCTCAGCAATCAAAATGGGCGTTAAGCACTATTTAAAAAACAAAACAACTCTTCAGTTGGTGTTTTAATGAACTAAGGTCTTAGAGTTGCAATTGCTCTAATAATGTTATGTGTAGTTCTACTGATCGTTGCTTTCTCCACTTTGAATATACCTCCAATAACTTTGGAAGTTCCCTGTCGCATAGAACCTTAAAGTCATGAACATTGAATTCAAAGCATGATTTCGCTTAGTTTGTGATCAAGGACGTAACATCTGTTCCAGTTATTCGACAATATCTTTTGCTAAGCTACATCGCATTTTGAACTGTTTTTCATTCGGTTCTGGGAATGGATTGTATTTTTTTTTATTTCATTTATTTACGGACGCTCTTTAACATCTCAGGTCATCAGCGTCCGATTCTATTCAGGGCGTAAAACTGCAGACAAATTTTGCTCAGAGGCCTCTTCTTTCAGACTTGAGGTTCTTTATCGTGCCGTAAATGTACGACATGGAACCCACGACTTTACTTACCTTCAGAAGGAAGTCATATTTAGGATTTTTACGCTCGAAAAATCCATCGATCCTGGCCGGGTATGAACCCGCGATCTGCTTCTCTCATTAAATACACGAGGAGCACGGTGAAATTTATCAAAAGATGAGGGTCGGAATAACCATAAATGTGTAAAGAAATACAGTATACCTCTTGTAAGGTTAGTTTAACATAATTCACAATAAAAAGCAACTCTGTGGTTATTACGCGTAAATGAAAAGAAAACATTGAAGAAAATTTACCTGCTTGTAATTAAAATAAACTAACTCACCATTTTATTTATAAATGAAATTATTACACTTCTGTAATCTGGGAAATGTTTTATTTAAATTTTTGTTAAATTTACTTAGTGATTAAACTTGTAAAATTTCACCAGTAAGATTTAATTTCAGGTTAAGACGAAATAATCTTAGATTAATACTTATACAACCAAAAATTCCAAGCTAAGTATAACCGATGATTAATTTTATGCCATCAACTCAAGATAACTCTTGCACAACCGGTTACACCCAAACTGTTGTAATTATTAGAACCGTATATTTTTAAGAAAATTAAGCCCTTTTAAAATATATTACTGCACAAAGCAATATCTTTCGTACGTAAAAGGAAATGCTAATTTGTGTGCATGTATAAGTACATTGCATCGTAAATACACACACACACACACCCTTCTTATTTCATGCCCCATGTCATTTTCTTCCAATTATCTTTATGTTTGTCGCGCTTATCATAAAATTTGGCGATTCTTGGTACATTGTAATTAGTTCTTCATCAAACGACTTCATATGAAACTATTTTTGTAATCTCGGAGTTTTCACATATTTGCCTCCTAAACACAAGATCGCGGGTTCGAACCCGGCCAGGACCGATGGATTTTTTCGGGTGTAAAAATCCTAAGTATGGCTTCCTTCGGAAGGGAAGTAAAGCCGTGGGTCCCGTGTCGTACATTTACGGCACGAAAAAGAACCTCAAGCCTAAAAAAGAGACCTCTGAGCAAAATTTGTCGACCGTTTCACGCCCTGAGTTGAATGGGACGTTGATGACCTGGGAGGTTAAAGAACGTCCGTAAATAAATCAATCAAAAAAAAAAAAATCGGAGTTTTCAAGCGCGGTCAGGTGGAAAAAGCGGTGTATGGAAACCGCCCATATGTCACATAAACGCAAGCGCCAAAGTTTGGGGTTTGCAAACTTTCACGTTATCGTTTCATGTTTTTGTTGACGTAATTCATTATGAACGCTTTCATAAAGGAATAAAGGTACAATGTGTTTATGTGTTTGCGTTTGAATTTGCTTTTCATTGTGAATGGGCCAATACTCAGTTACCTTGCCTCAAATGGTCTCGGTGTAACGTACCTATCTCGAGACCCAAGGTTCACGGGTTAAATTTCGGCTGAGGTCGATGGATTTTTCAGTCCAGAGGGGTAGTCCGCTGGAAGGGACTTTAAGGGGTTCCAATCATAGATTTACGACACATTAAAAAACTCCATACGTGAAAACAAATTTCCTTGAACAAATGTTTCTTCCTTTTCAAGTTCAAGTAACACCTTAGTTCCCTGCTAGATGGCGATGGACAGACCGCCTGCTACGTTGGAAAACAAGGGTAGTAAATAAATTCTTCTTAGTATAGTAACTTCTTTTATTTTTAGAGGAGGTCTCGCAAACGGGCTATGGTGCCAGAGTAGAAGAAGTAGAAGTAGAAATAATCACAGTAAGGTACTTACATTACCAAACAGCTGTATAACGAATAAAAACAGAAGCAATCCATTTATTATGAAAAATTAACCAAACTCTCACTCTTCGCAAAATTCATTGCAGATACGTCTTTTACCTTCAGTGTCTAAATATTCAATGTGTTTTTTAAGCTAAGGGGGTGTCGAAAATATGCCCAAATATAATGAAAGTGCATTATCAGGATACCCAGACAAGACAGAATAAGCATTTATGTAGGTAAACGTGGGAAATAGATAGCAGCAGGAATTTGTGTAGAGAACGGCCGTTATCAGCGTTTCATGTTAATGGATGATTAACGCACTGAAGATGGACATTATCGCTATTAAAATCCACTTTGTGCTACTTAAGCGAGCAAGTCTGCTGTAAATATTCCTATTTAATTTATCCGGAAATATGTGAAAAATGTTCAGTGCATGAAAATAAATTGCCTGTTCTTTAATCGCAGGATATAACAAAAAACATACATTTGATTACTTTCACTAAACACGTTTAGCTTTTCCATTGATTTATTAATAAATACAGTCAGGTTATTTGAGTTATTAGACACCTAAGAATAGAATTGCGGAAAATATAAATGGCCCATGAAACATGATTATTTACTTTTTGAAAAAAAAAACTGTTCTAGTGGTGGAAGTTGTTAAATGTGTAATATTTTAGTTTAGACTTTAAGGCATTATTACACTAATAAGTGGATCAAATTATAGAATGATACAAAGAAGATATTACATCTATCTCATATCAGATCTTATCAACAGAGTATATGATAAAACAGAAAAGAGAAAGTAGTTTATTTATTTATTTATTTGTTTATTTTGTTTATTTAAGGAGGCTCTTTAAAATCTTTGGTCATAACAGTCCCATTCAATTCAGGGCATGAAACGGCCGATACATTTTGCTTAAAGGGCTCTTCTTTCAGGCTTGAGGTTCTTATACTTGTCGTGTAATTCATTTAGGATTTTTACGCCCTAAAAATCCATCGACCCTGGTCGGGTCGGGTCTACGAGGCAAGTAGATTATCAGGACCGAAGCACAGGAGATGAAAGAACATGAAAGAATATGCGATATCTTTTATGAGTAGTGCAAGAAAGTGGAGTGAATAGCAATAGCGTTTCAAAATTCATTCACTGGTTAGTTAGCAGAAAATGTCATGTTTTAAAAGGTGATGGAGACAAGCAAATTTATCAAAATGAATTTTGTAAGTCAGATTTGAGAACATGGCCACTTAATGAGCTTTCTTTACTCACTTTACTAGCTGTACTTACAAAAATGTCGATTCCCATAAAAATAAATTTACTTACTGTAGGTTACATAAGTCCAAACATTTAGAAATAGTGACTTTCAAAGAGATTGCCATATCTCAATTTGAATACAATGAAGTCAACTTAAGATTGTCAGAACAGAATTGTATTGTGCCTGTCGCCTATAAATCACGCACCTAGTCAACGGAAATTTACAATAGATGGTATTCCGGTAAATGTCTTGAGAACAGCGTGGGCCGATATTTAAGTGTAAGAGTTAATTCAACACTAACTTCTGAGAGTATTTCATAGTTTTGTCGTCCGTTTCACCGCAGCTGGTGATAGGCAGTTATAACGGTAGCTCGGGGTAAAGCGGATATAATATCTGGGCAACTGATTCAAGTTTACGCAATTACAGCTACATACACAGTGAAAATAAACAGTAACTAAAAGCTATCCTGCAATATCCTCACACTTCTGGCATATTTTTAGAAAATTATCATTCACACAAATCAGTCCATCTTCCAAAATTGTGTCAATTTATTGCTTGATTCATTATTTCTAAGGCGTGAAATTTGTTCCAAACACTTTATTTTCTAACATCCCTTTTGATTAAACAAAACATTTTCAAATCAGAGCACCGTGTGGACCATAATCCCCTACTAATGACTTTATCTACAAAATTTTCCTGAATGAACTTTCTGTGTGGTGGCAGAATCTTGCTGGGAATACCTAGATCAGAATTACTTATATATATTAATTGCCAAAAAATAATGTCAGTATATCATTCCTGTATATCTCTACATTTAAGGTAATCTAAAAAGGCCGTGTTACTCTACATGCTTTTACAGTGCACCATACACGTTTTTCTCGTAATGTAAGGAGGTTTCGTGTACAAAGTCGAGTTTTCCTGTATTCCACTATCTGTTATTTTGCGTCGAAACATGACCACGTAAACGGAACAATGTTTCATCTGTAAGGAATATTAAATATGGAAAATGGTTCTATTATTAACGTTCCGTAGCATTCAATTACAGAAAATTATATGAATATTAGAAATCCTGCCTGCAATTCGTGGACAACAGTGACCTTGAATGCTGCCAGGTGCGGAGAAACGAGCGATGAAATCATGAAAGGTCCCGTGTATTTTAAAGAATGACCAAAGCCCATTCAAATTCTTTTGCCTCAAATGTATATTGTAGAGAACTAACTCTGGAGCAAAGTTATGGTTAATTCCTGGATAAGTTACAGTATCCTGTGCATCAAATAAGGACAAAAAGAGACTAGAACGAAGAGCCTGCCTGGGGGTTTTTTATCCTTTTGATTTCCTACGGAGTTACTACGGATACTTGAGAATATTAATTAAATGAATTCGTTGAATGACGAGAATAAACCTGAAACGAGTCGCAGTAGTTTATATCATTCGCCCTTTCATGATCAACAAAAATTCAGGGACGAATCTCATAGGCAAGTTGGCGCATGCGAAAATTGAAGCCGTGAAGCTGAATATTAGACACTTGGTGTCCCATGCAAAGCAGTTGACTAGGGGTGAATGTTGAAAATGAGAAAATACAATTTCTAGAATAATGCAAACTTTGTTTCTTTTACCGATTTCTCTGCTTTAGCTGAGAGTAATATTTTAAGAAAAACTACTTTCAAAAACATTTACCTTCAGTTTTAAATAACTTGCGGAAACAAGAGAAATTCGATTACAAAAATTTTCAAATGTTTGTTAAATTATTTTTCAAAATCGCGATCTGGGACAATTCTTAATGAGTATATCATGTAGGTAAATATCTGCACCTCCCTCTTTCTACATCCTGATTCGTTTCTGGTTAGCGAATTACAGCCTTTTTAATAAAGATAGGTACATTTTTACTTAGCTACTTAAGCCTTTATATTTTCATATTCAGTGAAATTATGTATGAAATATGTGTTTAATATCTTTCGGTGAAATAATTTTTGATGCGTATGACGTGTAAAGGAAAAAATGTGAGAATGGTGCTTAGAACGTATTAAAGAAAATGCGTATATTTCGAAATATGACGAATAGAACAGAAACCAGAACCACAATAAATGTAAAAGCAAATGAAGGAAATTACTCTGTGAACACGTTTTAATTTCTGACAATGAAAATACGTTACAGAAAACTCTGCTTGTATTAAATAATGTTATTAAAATTACAATCTTACTATATCTACAGAAAAGTTTACAGTTTTGACATTTAAATGTAAGTTGACGATAAGATCAAAATTTGCAGTTGAAAATAAAAACATTGAACAAATAAAGCACTTTAATTTTTTAGGCTGCAAAGGTTCATATCTCAGGAAAATTGTTGAATATAAACTTCAAAAATGTAATCAAATGTGTGGTACTATTAGAACATTAATGAAGTCTAGAATGGAAACTCAATTAAAATTCTATAAAGTAATGGTGATGACTAGTTGAGTATATGGCAACGAAAACTGAACTTTAACAAAAAAGATAAAAGTACAATTCCTGGCCAAGAGATTATATTTCTAAAATCAGTGAAAGGAGTAACAGGAGAATGAAAAATTAGAAATGAAACTATAAGACATGAATTGAAAGTAAAAAGTTTAAACGATAAAATGATTATGTTTAAGCAAAACAAGCCAGAGCACATTAAACGCATGTCTCGAGAGAGAACTCCACATTTTATTTTATATGTATACCTACAGAGGAAAAAGAAATTCGGGTATACGCAGAAAGACGTGGAAAGATCAGTTTTAATGAGCCGCAAGGGAACTTGTGTCCTAAAGCATGAAGTAGATGATGATGATGATGATGATGATGATGATGATGATGACTAAAATCGGAAAAGAAAAGTGGGGGTAAATTCTAAATGTGATTTTAAATTATTTACTACTTATTTGTTTAACTTTAGCAGTTTTGAATTTAGGGGTTCTAGACCACTTGAAAAATGAAAGTGGAAATAATAGTACATCAAAACAAGAAAATAGGTTAATGCTTTCACTAAACATTAGTGAATTTTATTTATTGAATCGTGAAAAATTCATAATTATTTATGCATCTGTGTGTTTGAAACTGCAATGTTCGCTAGGGCCTACTAAGGAAATGCCGGGAAACGCGTTTCGTTTGTTTAATTGCAAACAAAACTGTAGCACGCAAATGTCCATGTTAAATTTATTCGATCTTTGTATTGGTATGTAATTTTTAAAAGTATTAGGACGTATTTAACTTTTGCTAGCATTTATAATGTATACCTTCCTGTGTGCTTCCTATAAACTACGGTATCTTATATGCTTCTTTGTTTTAATAGGCAGTAATTAAATACTTCTCTATGTATTACTGGTGTTATTGTAACAGTGATACGAAGAGATAAGAAATAACTGTGCATATATAATGCATCATAACGACCTATTGGTGTGAAGTAGGTTATAAGTGTAAGCTTATCAGTCCTGGTGGTGTAGTGGTTACCATACTTGCCTCCTAAACCCAAGATCGCGGGTTCGAACCCGGTCAGGACCGATGGATTTTTTCGGGCGTAAAAATCCTAAGTATGGCTTCCTTCGGAAGGGAAGTAAAGCCGTGGGTTCCGTGTCGTACATTTACGGCACGATAAAGAACCTCAAGCCTGAAAGTAGAGGCCTCTGAGCAAAATTTGTCGGCCGTTTCACGCTCTGATTTGAATGGGACGCTGATGACCTGAGATGTTAAAGAGCGTCCGTAAATAAATCTAATCAAAAAAAAAAAAAAAATGTAACCTTTATTCAGAAATTTCATGTGTCTCTCCTCCAAGCCAGAAAGCATAGTAGAACTGGAAAATGAACTGAGAGCAGACTAGAAGACACAAAATAATGCTGCAATAAGCACCTTCAAAATAAGGATTATTTCCAACACGAACACAATGAACATGGTACCACAACGAACATTTGAGGCAATGAACTCAGTTTTAACCGTCTTTGTCGGAGCAATGCAAATTATGTGTCTGAAGAATGAGAATGGCTTGTCTAGGTGACTTCACATTTGTAAAGTGCTCCAGGAACTTGGCAAACTGCTCCAATTGGGGAGCATAATGACCTGTTGCAGAAACACATGCCGTGGCACTTACAGTCTCAGCTTTTTTACAATTACTATGGGCCTCAACGTTCTTCCTTCATCGCTTAGATATCTCTTGGGTATATAATTAAGTTGCACACATGTCTCGTCCTAATGGAAAATGCTAATCAAGTAGCTTTGAAACATTCTCATAAAAAATGGCAACTTTGGGGGGGGGGGGTAATTTCTTTTGCGCGAGCACATGAACGCCTTTCTGCTACTCTTCTGCTCGGCTTTTTATGAGGCTAAGAAATCTTCTTATCAAATCTTTACCAGACTTATGAGCTTCATTGCTAAATGGATGTTTCTTGCCATTCACAAATGCTTAACGGAATATTAAATAGCTAACTGCATATTATTTTCTTCTGCCCATGAACAAGGACAACTCGTTCATTCTCGATTTCTCATCATAATAAAAATAATTAAAAAAAACACTCGTTTAGTTGAGCTGAATTACGAGAGACTATACAATGAATACCCATACAGAAATGTTGGAAACAGTAATTAATTATATTTTGCCCAACATTTATATTCATTTGTTCATATACGTTCTAGAAATGTGCATTAAAATAATACAATTCATGTGTCCTTTTGCTCCCTACATCATCATGTCCGTTCGCCCCCCTGTACAACACCTAGATTTTATTTACAAAATATCACATAGAAGTCTGGAAGTTCCAGAATAGCAAGCCATGTGGTTAGTTGTTCTCAAAGCATAGCTACAAAGAAGGAATTTTAGTTGGTGCTAACATTATTTTCTGTGGGTTTTTTTCAGTCAAGGTAAAAGAAAAGAACAAATATGTAACCTGTTACACTCAAATGCACGGATGGATTCTGTAACTTCAGCATATTTATTGACAATTTCCGCAGCATTGCACCCACACTTTAACATGCCACAATGCAGAAAATGGAATTACCAACATAAAATGTAAAACATCCCTAAATGTCCGTTTGCCATATGTCCCTTTGTCCTATCCTTACCCGTAAATTTTTTCAGAAATTTCTCAAGCTAGAAAGCTTAGTACTAAGAGTGTTCTGAAAGTTCTCGACTTGACTGAGAGATGTCGTGTGGATGGACAAATGACTATGGTAATTGTTGAATATCATGCTTTATATGGCGCGCTGTAAAGTTTCAGAAGCGTAAATGTAGTCACTCGTTTGTGACGATCATTTAAACAAACCAGTATTAACATTTTCTACAACGGGGATAAAACTAAAATACGAGCTGTGATAAAGTACTTTGTTTGAAGGGTAAAACTCCAACATAAATACAATAGGAGCTAAACTCCACATTAAAGGATTCTTCCCCTTTGTTTACGACGGTTCAAAAGTGAGCTGCTGAATTTATGAGATGTCGTATCCATTCAAGATAATCGGCGCTTAGGTCATCCCTAAACTCCTACGACATACGAGACTGTGACAAAAATTCACAATACCTTACTCAATGATCATCGATTAAAGATACTCGAGTTGGTTGACATTGAAAAGACCTCAATAGGCCGTTTCCACTCTATTTTGGACGAAGATTTGGGTATGAGAAAGCTTTTTGCTGAATGGGAGCAGTGTTTGTTAACAAGACCAAAAACGCATTCGAACGAACGTTTCTAAGCGTGTTTAAACTCGTTTAAACGTTACTTTATTGAGTTTCTTCTACAAGTCATAACAATAGATGAAATGGGTTCATCATCGTACGCCAGAGATGAAGGAGCAGTCCAAACAGTGGGTAGCAACAAGTGAAAGTGCATCAAAGAATGCAAAAACGGTTCCGTCTGCAGGAAAAGTCATGGCTATGAATTTCTGGAATTCTCATGGTGTGGTACTCGTAGACTGCCTCCAGAATGGCAGAACTATCGCCGGGAACTATTACACTTCACTACTAGACTAAATGAAGAATGCTATTTAGCTAAAAGTCCACGCCTTGCGAAAAAGAACGTTCTCTTTCATCACGATAATACATTTCTGGGATTACTGCTGCAAAACTGTATGAGTATCCCTCAAATGCTTCCAAACTAACAGAATTTGTCTCCCAGCAATTACTTTTTGTGTCCAAATCTGAAGAAATGACTGAGTGGAGGAGATTCACCCCAATTGATGAGTTTGAAGCTAAGGCAAACGCTCATTTTTCGCTGTTGACAAATCTTATTTTACTGAGGGCATTAAAAAGTTGGAAAGTTGTTGGACTCAATGGATTGATTTACTAGGTGACTATGTTGAAAAATTAAAAGAAAATAAATCTTGTGTTTTCTTGGTCAGGCCGAGAATATTTAGAACGTCTTTCGTAGAGCTGCAAAACAACTGGGGGCAGACTTAGAAGAACAAAATATGCAGCTGGAAAGTTAAGACAACCTTACTTACATTTTTATAATTATAAACTTTACCATTTGCTTATTCGGCTTTTAATATTCTTGTACATAGGTGCCATCATTTAACAAACTGCAATACACCGAGGGTGACCGAGATCGTTAAAACACGCACTAGTGAGCCGGGTGTGTGGGGTTCGATTCCCAGGACCTTTCTTCCTAACTGAGTATTTTTCAGGTTTTCCTCAGTCCTCGTAAATGGCAAATGCTGGGCAGGTACCCTATATTTAGATCTGGAAAATTCCTTTCCTTAAAAAAAATTCTTTCCCAATCTATCATTTCACCTCTTGCATAATCAGGTGCATCGCTTATGATGCCTCAGCAGTAAATCGGGCATTAAATACTATTTCCAAAAGTACAATAGAAAGACAATTGACTGTTTTATATAGAAAGGGATGAGCTGTGTTTTAAAGCAACATTTCTAAATTTTTATAGTTCATAAAAATATTATTTTAAATTTTAATAATATTAATAATAAATCATATTTACTGCATAGCTAAAACAAAACAAGATCATTGGTAGCACTTTGGCAGCAATATTTGAAATAGTCCTGTGGGTGAGGGCACCAAAAATATGAAAAATTAACGTTGAATTGATAGAAACTTCCTACTCCCCTTAACATTAAAAATATTGTTTTGTAGTATGAAAGTTAGTCAAAGCTTACAATTATATAAGTAAGACTGCTTGTTTGTGCGAGTTAAAACTCTACAGTCGTTTTAGAATGGTTATAAAAATTAAGAATAATAGCAGTTTCGTTCTCTCCTAAATTTCGTTCAGAATTTCGAACAGAACATTTCATACTTTCTACATTGGAATCTCAGTACCAGCATCTGTAAAAAAAGAATCTCAATAGTATTGCTCAAGGATCTGCTCAATTGAGATGCATAGCTCCAAAATCTGATAAGAATTCATATCTAAAATTATTGTTTGCCTAATTCATATATTTTCTTTATGAACACTTAAAAAATAGCGCCACATCCTCTAAAGTTCTATATTTGTGGTTTAAAATTAAATTTAAAATATGTTTTTTTTTTTCAAAACTGGACATACCACACATTAGTTTAAATCATTTCTAGAATACAACGTTTCCATTTATTCCAACATGCCAACAGTTCTGATTTTGGAGCTGATGTGAATTTGCAAAAATTTTCGAAAATCCGACATATTTTTATACCTTAAATGCAATATTTCTGAAGAATCAATTATCATCGTGACAAATTTAGGAGCCCCAGATACAGGGTGCAGGCTTATAATGACATTCTCAGAAGTCAGAAAGTAACTAACTGATTTTAAGTTATGACTGTTAGAAAAATTTATCACTCGATCAAGCTACCCATTATTCCAGACTATTAAACGTGTCCAATAATACATCTCGCGAGTGTCAAATAAAAGAGAAGTTTTTTATTTACAAGTAGCCAGAAACTTCTCATCCTTAAAGTTTCTAATGAAATAACCCTGGATTTATTACATATTTAATCAAATGTGACAAAAGTTTATCTGATTTCCGATGGTCGCGAACGTCAGTATAAAATTAGTTGCAAAGGATGATTTCATATTGCTTGTATAATGATTCCCCAAAGTGGATTAAATAAGTAACACAATTGAAATTTATTGTCCTAAATATATATATATATATATATATATATGAAAAAATGACGTTCAGTTCACTTTTAAATATCAAAATCATGATACATCATATTTCAGTCTTGAAAAATAATATTTTAAAGTTAAGAAAATCATCGATTCTTCTTCCAGTAGAGCAGAATTACAGAAGTGACGTTATTTATTTATTTACGGATGCTCTTTAACACCTCGCGACCTTCGACCCTGTTGGTCTAGTGGTAATCATGCTTGCCTCTCAAAACCAAAGACCGCGGGTACGAACCCGGTCAGGACCGATGGATTTTTTCGGGCGTAAAAATCCTAAGTATGACTTCCTTCGGAAGGGAAGTAAAGCCGTGGGTCCCGTGTCGTACATTTACAGCACAAAAAAGAACCTCAAGCCTGAAAGAACAGGCCTCTGAGCAAAATTTAATGACTGTTACACGCCCTGAATTGAATGGGACGCTGATGACCTGAGATGTTAAAGAGCGTCCATAAATAATCCAAATCAACAAAATCATCAGCGTCCCATTCAATTGAGGGCGTGAAACGGCCAATAAATTTCTATCAAACTTACCCTTCATTCACTTGCCGTGAATCTACGACACCCAGGGCTTTACTTCCCTTCTGAAGGAAGCAATACTTAGGATTTTTACGCCCGAAAAAATCTATCGGCCCTGGCCTGGAGAAGTGACATAACTCAGTTTAGATGTATAACTAAGAAATAAAAAGCATGAATATATATTAATACAATCCAGTTGCCACTTGGTGTCTTAGTAAAATAGTAGTCAAGAATATACAAGTGGGTGAAAAATCATTTTGGGGAAGAATAGAAATTTTACATGGACCTTCAGCATTGCAAGGGCTTTGTGGATGAAGAAAGTAATGAAGAAAACACATCAGAAATTCTCATTTGTGAGCTGCAAGAACATAATTTGGAAATTTTAGTTCCATGTTCAAAGAAACTTAGTTGTTTGTTGGTTGGTTCTTTACCACACATTCCTATTTTTCTACCGTTTTTTGTACAATATATGCCATTTGTGATTAAGAAAATAGTTTCAATAAATTAGAATGTGATGTAAAAAATCCTGCAATTTATTTTTTAAAAATCCAGATATTTTTCCAAAACTCAACATCTGCAAAAAGTCCATTTCATAACATAAAATGTGTTAAATTTTCTTCTAAAACTTGACTTTTGCGATTGAAATTACTAAATAACAAAAAATTTTGTTTCCTAATTTTATAAGGACTTAAATTATAAATCCCTTTCAATAGACTGTTGTGGAAACATCATAAAATATCCCAAATTCGGGTTTTAGAAAAAAATTATCTTTTTTTCTTTTCATTTTTTCATTTCATGCATTTGTAGACTTTTAGAAATAGGTATCTCAGTTGAGCGGAGAATAAGCAATTTATACAAACAACATATTAACAAGATTCTATATGTGCGGCCTTATTTCACTTAAAAAAATAATAATAATAATAATAATAATAATAATAATAATAATAATAATAATAATAATAATAACGAATTATTATATAAAGTTAGAGTTTTGGAAAACGTAAATCTCAATAAATCTCGAGTTAATACTTACCATACTTGATGGAATAAGAAGCTTTTTAAAGTTAACTATGAGCTGAAGGCAAATCTTTGCTGTCTTCAGAAGAAACGAAGAATGCGGAATAACCACAGCAAGGTTGTATGCTCGTATATGTGAATATTAAATTCTTGCACAGCAGTGATATTTCCTAACAGGAAGTTGCATAATAGCTTATTCCAAATTTCGGTTATGATTTCAAAATTACTCTTCTTAAGAACAGTGTACTAGTTATGTAACTTTTTTC